>CM076569.1:975744323-976313745 GCA_034641835.2 Pinus albicaulis
GGTAGAGATATGAATGGTGTTGTCGCATAGAATGTCTAAGCACTGTGACAACAACTCAGATCGGGGGTTGTCACCCTGATCTCCAATATTTCTATTTAAGTTGTCTCATTATAGCAGACTAAGGGAGGTAGACCCTATGGAAATGAAATGGAAGAGAACTAGTTGGGAACCAACCAGTTCGGGAGACACAGTTAAACGACCAAATACTTGTAATATATCTAGCAAGATTAAAGGATTCAATTAGATTTGAATGATTGATACTAGTGCCTTATGGGGTCAACTATCTCGGTAAGAATTTAGGACCAAGTACTTGATGAGAAATTGTTGTTTGGATGAATAACTATCCTATATGCAATGCTAACTTAGAATGAAAAATGCAAGGAGAATGATTAGAAGATGGAGCTATATGAAGCAATCTTCGAAGATCAGAGGTGATGCTAAAAGTTCAAAGCACTTGGATTACAAATTATCTAATTCAACCACTAAGTATTTAAGTGAGAGTGCCAATTATGAAGATGCCAAAAATTACTCAATTAAAAGATATACAATTTGTCACAGATACACAAAAGAGTATTCAATAAAGATATCGATCACACTTACTTGAAAAGTTTCCCAAACTTAAGTATTCAATAAAGCTTCAATAATTCAAGCAAATGAAACAGAAGTTAATTAAACGATAGATGATTTTAATCGATCACAAACATTTAAAATTCTCATGCCATTGATTATCAAACTCAACTGAAGCATATGAAATTATTTTAGCACAAGTCTCAATAATTAAACATCAAGAAATACCATGAAATTTTGATGCTAAATAAACACTTTGTCAAGCAATTTTATGGATTAAACAATCTTCTAAAATAATGCAAATCCAATAATAAAAAATAATAATTTTCTCCTATAGTTGAACTTAGGTTATTTAAAAAAATTAAATCATGTCAACTATAAAAATTTCTCCACGATTAAATATTTTTCCAAGCCTAAATTTTTTATCATCTAAATGGCTCAAAACCCCAATATCTCACAAATTGATTTTTCCCAAAAAAGAAAATTTAGAATCATACAAAAAGAATTTGAATTTAATTTGACTAATGTTAAAAAATGTATGAACTTTTTATTTTGTTTTTGATGTACAAATAAAAAAATTAAAAAATTAAAAGTCTAAGGCTTTTAATTTTTTTTAAATTTTAAATGTCAAAATTGAAAAGTTAATGAAATAACTGCAGGGAATAAGGAAAGCCGACAGAAGACTAAAGAAAAAGGGAGCAGCGAATACACAAGAGAGAGAAATGACGAGTTGGAGATGGAGATGAAGAACGTGAACAGAAGGCAGCCGCGGAGGGGAAAGGTTGCAGGTCGTGGAGAGGAGCAAGGGAAAACGCAATGGCAAGAGGAAAAAACACAGCAGCAGAGCTGGCACAACTGGTCACATTAAAAAATTTCGAATTTTTCCTTCGCCCAACAATTTATTTTCACCCAGTATAACTTAGATATGAAAATTTTTTTGAAAATCCCTCCAAAATTTTGATCTTGAGATCAGCTCTTACCCTCTAGGGCATAGATCGGTCTCAAATCCAAAAAAAAAATCTCTGAAAGCCCTCAAATATCGCCTGAACAAAACCAGAAACCAAAACCCAAAACATATACAAGAATCAAAAATGAAACCCCGAATTAGAAATCAAAAAATTCTAACTATTTGCATACTAAAAAATACAGATCTATGCACAAGAGTTGCAGATCTGTCAGATCTGAGGATTGTAAGTCTGACTTCGCTCCCAGATATGAAGATCCAAGGCTCTTACCAGCCAGATCTAACTTTAAATTCAATAAATAAAAGTTAAGATAAAATTTTATTATTTAGGCACAAACTCTAGAAAAACTTGCAAAAAGAGAACTTCAAATAAGTTTGGACAATTAGATCTGAAGGGCTCTTCAGATCTTATTTCCTTCGGAGTCAGTTGATCCAGCTGAGGGCTTCCCCAAACACTCAATTCTAAATCTGAGAGATTTTTGCACACTTAAAGTTAAACTGTTAAATCAATAAAGAAATAAGGTAAAATAAATTTTTCAAGAATTAGAGATACCTGCTAATTAAATCCAATTAAAATTCTTATCCTAAATCCAGTAACCTAAGCATGATACATGTGCAATAGCTTACTCTACAAGAGTTATTCATCAATGATTCATTAAAATAATTATCGGCAGAATATAAAGAACAATTTTACCATAAAATGTTGAAGAGGAACACCATCATCAAGTAAAACCCCAAAGACATCATTTGTATTATTCCAAAAAGTAGTACAGGACAGCTTCAAGAGCTAGTACATGATCAAAAGATCGGATGATAAAAAAAACTGACAATGACCTCTAATTTATAGATAGATTGTCCAACGACTAGTTCGTTTGATCCTTGTCAAAGTAATCTTGACCGTCAAAAAAGATTTGATTATCCTTTAATTTCGTCCATCGAAATTATTATTTTTTGAGGAACTTCGAATTTTTCATTTAATTCCTTTTTAATTAACACAAAAATAATAATTGAGTTAATTACCTCAAAAATTTGACCTTGACTTAATTACCAAGCTCCAAGGGTCCAAATTTCTCAAAATCTCCAATATTCCCTTGGCCCAGGACCTCTAAAAATTTGTTTTTTAAAGACCCACGAATTTTTCCTATGAAGAATTTAATTTGACTTAGGACACAAAATTAATTAAATTTCCGGCTTAGGATTTTTTATTTAAATTGGCCAGAAAATCTAATTAATTGACTTAGTAAGGGATTAATTATTTTTCCAACCCTCTTTACATAAGATTAATACATTAAACCCATGAGGGGAGACACCCATTCATAATAGACCCTCAATAACCTACCCAATTCTGCGACTCAAAATATGATCTTGTAGGCCCAGCAATCTATAATAAAAAGATCTAGCCAACTAGCAAGTTACATTCCCAAATTACTTTTACAATGACTCAAAAAAAACACTAGGACTCAATATCTTGACAACAAAATCCACCCTAGTTTTGTGGTGAGGCTGGAGGGGAAAAACTTTGCCGATCATTTGTGTTTAGAGACAGATGAATCAATGAAATGAAAAACCTCCTAGGATAGAAATCGTGTAAATGTATGTAGATGTTCTATGCTTGATGCAACCTTACTTTCTCTTCAATATTAGACAACTATCACATAAACAATAAAGTAAAATGTTGATAGAACATACCAGTAGATCGACAGAAGACAAGCCAGAAATATATAATTGTGTTGGTGCATTACGGCGGTCAACAAGATGCTTCAACCAGCAACGTTTCAATATGATCAGCCAACCAGCAATGTCACACAACCCTCTAGGACAGCGAAACAGTCAACTCAAAAGTCAACCCAAAAGTCAACGTTGTCAGTCAACGCAAATAGCAGTATCAGCTACATCAACGCTGAAAAGTCAAAGTCAACGTTTTGCCTCAGAAATAGTGCCAGAAAATGTGGATTAGGGAAATTGAGATTTTGGGAGAGTTTCGGGTCGATTTTACCTTGCGTTGACCAAAGTCAACACTTGTCAAAGTTTGTTGCAGAAACCCTAACCAAAAACAGAAAAGTGTTGCTACCAGATTTCCCACATATGGAGAGAGAAGAAACTCCAAGTGATCGAACCAATCAGATGAGGAGAGAGAATGTGTAAGGATGAGATGAGTGAAATGTCCTCCAACGTTAACCTTATTTATATCCATCATTGAGGGTGTGTGACAGATCTACCGAGGCACAAAACCTTAAGGCCGACCTACACATATTTTGAATAGATTAAAAATAAATTCAAAATAAAGGTTCTACTCATCGGATCAAGATGATCTTTAAATCGATCTTGCACCTCTCTAAAAGAGGAACCCAATAAAAATATTGGTATCTTCATCTGAGCATCACAACATGGAGTTTGGACCTAGTTGTCCAAAAATAGCACTCCCTCTCAACTTGAGAAAACTCCATCCACCTATGCAATCCAAACATCGTGCGTCATCATGCCGTAACTTGCTTTGTTGGCTTCTTTATTTCAAAACAGAAATAGGTCAGCCACAAAGACATCATTCCCGGCTGACAAATTTAGCCCAGAGGTCTGAAACCTCTATAGGACTCACAAAGAGTCTCATACCAACCCGAAGTTGGTTTATCTGACCCGAAGTTAGTAGGAGGTCCGAAACCTCACTATACTTGATCCCAGATCAAGTGGTTGGATCGTGCCATCCTAGATAGAGAGTACGGCAATCTCTGATGTGTCCATCAGTCTTTGCTACTAGTCTCTAGCTTTTCCCACCTCACTGGCCAAATGAGAGGTACTTCCCATGAACCCTGAACTCAATGGGTAGGATGCATACAGGGCATGATAGTGAGATGTGAACCAACTCAATCATCATAATGGTGGGGCAAAAGCACATCAACAAGGTTCGGCAAGCCTATCCATGTGGTTGCTTATAGCTCCGAGAAGCTATCCCCGACGCCCCCCAGAGCTCCCAGAGCTCATCGTCCGACAAGACCCTCAGAATAGAGTCGTTCCATGATACCAAGATTCTCATGGAAGGTTAGGAACTTGACCTTCCCAAGGGCTTTGTGAGAATATCCGCGACCTGCTCATCAATTCCTATACGATCGAGCCTTACGGCGCCTTGTTGTACCATATCCTGGATAAAGTGGTCCCTGATATCAATATGCTTCGCTCAATCGTGGAACACGGGATTCTCGGACAACCGAATCCCACTCTGGTTATCACAGAGTATCACGGTGGTATATAGCACATGCCCGAACAGCTCACTAAAGAGCTTTTGCAACCAGACTACTTCACAATAGGCCATACTCCCTGCAATGTATTCGGCCTCCGCGGTGCTCAAAGCTACCGACTTCTGCTTCCTGCTCATCCATAATATTGAAGTAGAACCAAGTGTGAAGCAGCATCCCGATGTGCTCTTACAATCCACCACACTGCCAGCCCAATCGACATCAGTATATCCAAGGAGTGTCATGCTCTCGGCAGTGTCTCTCAGCCCATGGTTTATCGTGCCCCGAAGATATCTCAGAAGATTCTTGGCACCAACCCAGTGAGTGTGATGAGGCTCAACCATTTGTTGACTCAAAGTGTTCACTGCAAAACATATATCTAGACGGGTGTTCACTAAGAACATCAGGGCCCCTACGAGTTGACGATACTCGGTAGGATTTGACAATACGGGCCCAGCAGCGCTGCCACTCAACTTCTTGAAGTTGAGTTCCATTGGTGTTGACACGGACTTGCAGTACACCATACCAAATCTTTCCAGAAGCTTCACAATGTATTTTCCTTGAGAAAGGAAAATCTCGCCAGGTCTCTGCCAGACCTCCAGGCCTAGGAAGTAGTGCATCAGTCCTAGGTCCTTCATCTCGAACTCAATAGCGAGCTCCCTCTTGCACTAATGAATGAAAGGGTCAGCACTTGTCAGGAAGTGGTCGTCCACATACAGCACCAGAATGAGAGGCTTCTCTCTATCAACCTTGAAGTAAAGGTTCGGAACACCATTACTACGAGTGAAGCCCAGCATCATCAAGTAGCTATCTATCCTCTCGTACCAAGCTCTGGGTGCTTGCTTCAGCCCATAAATGGATTTCTTCAATCTGCAGACATGGGTGTCCCGATCCTGGACTTCGAACCCCAGAGGTTGCTCTACATATACCTCTTCCTTTATCGCACCATCCAGAAATGCAGTCTTCACATCCATCTGATGAAGACTCCATCCTTACGTAGCAGCAAGGGCTATGATAGATCGAATGGTGGTATATCGGGCCACAGGTGCAAATATGTCATCATAGTCTATGCCTTCCTTTTGAAAGAAGCCACGGGCAACGAATCTTATCAACACTTCCATCAGATCCATGCTTGATCTTGTAGAGCCATTTCGAGGTGACAACTGCTTTGACCTCCGGTCTTGGAACCACATCCCAGACATCATTCTTCATTATGAACCCATACTCTTCGTGCATAGCATCCTTCCAAACTTGATGCTTTACAGCTTCCTCAAAAGATCCAGGCTTAGATTGTACAATTGTACTCATGGATGCTAGATACCCTTGGTATCTACTCGGCTTCTTGCTTTCACGGAATGTCCCCTTTGGGACCATATGTCCCTCGGCATCCTCGAGAGTGTCCCTGAGCCATGATGGTCTCTTCCCTAGTGAAGGAGGTGGATCAATCGGGTCCATCGGTCTTTCAGCATCGGGCATCGTCTCATCCTTTAGTTCTTCTTGATTTCTAGCCCTTGCTTCATGATCTTCCTCAGATCTTGGAATATTGACTACTTTCTTTAGGGAAGCATCTTCGTCAAAAGTGACATCGTAGCATATCTCCACTTCCCTTTGACCAGGCACATAGACTCTATAGTCCTTCGAAGTTTCGTTGTAGCCCACAAACATTCCCTTCTTCCTAGAAGCGTCCAGCTTCCTCCTCTTCTCTTTCGGCACATGAAAATAAACAAAGCATCCAAAAACTCTAAAATATGAGACGTCACGTTTCTTACCAGAGAAAACCTCTTCAGGAGTTTTGGAGTCGAGTGCGGAATGCGGGCATCGGTTTTGTATGTACACAGCAATGTTCGCAGCTTCTCCCCATAGAAACTTCGTTAGACCGTGGTCACATAGCATGGCACGGGCAGCTTCCACAATGGTCCTGTTCTTTCTTTCAGCAAGGCCATTTTGCTCAGGAGTATAGACAGTTGTGGTCTCCCTCTTGATGCCAACTTCTCTGCAAAAGTTCTTGAGCTCGTTCGTCTCATATTAAGTGCCATTATCAGTCCTCAAAATCTTGATCTTCTTCCCTGTCAGATTTTCCACCAAGGCTTTGAAGGTATGGAACCACATGAAAGCCTCATCCTTCTTCTTCAAGAAGTATATCCAAGTTTTGTGAGAGAAGTCATCTATGAACGTCATATAATAAGAACATCCTCCCAAGGATGTCACGGGCAGCATAACGAACAAATCAAAATGTACTAATTGCAAGACACCAGATGTCTTTGTGATGCTTGAGGGGAAAGGTCCCCTAGTATGCTTTCCTTCGGCACAAACCTGACATACACCTTCATGATTATTTGTGAACTCGGGCATCCCTGTCACCATCTTCCTTGCTTCGGAAAGGGCCTTGTAGTGAAGGTGTCCAAACCTCCGGTGCCATAGTTCAGTCTGTCGGATAGTATCACATGTCATTGCTCCCAGTGGACTTCCTCCAACCTAGTAGTGTATCAACTCTAAACCCAATCATGATAGCTTCCTTGAAGCTCTTCTTCCACATGCGCACCTTTCCATCAATGGATGCCACATTGAAACCTTTGTCATCCATGCGAGGTTCTTCTTCAAATTAGGTACAGAGAGTACATCTTGCAAGCGGAGGACTTGACCTTGAGACAAGTGGAGGGTCACAGTCCCTGTCCCTTTCACGGGATATGTGGCATTATCTCCAAGGATAATTTCCAGATTAGTATCCTTCTCAACTATATCAGAGAGTGCTTCCTTTAACCTAGTGATGTGCCTTGAGGCACCACTATTTATTAAGCAGACATCCATAGTGCCAGGTGGAGATGCAGCAAAGAGGGCAGATATAAGAATGAATTCATTTCTTTTATCAACAACATTTGATTCCTCATACCTAGAGTTTCTCGACCTTTTGAAAGGTTGACCATTTCTGCCGGAGGAAGCCTTTCTCTTTCCCTTGAACCTGTTGTTCCTTTAATTTCCATTCCTCCGGTTGTTGTTGTTGTCACCACCATCAGGAGAATCCTTTATGAAAAGGCATTCTTTAGCATAGTGACCTGGCCTATGACAAGTGTAACACTTGCCCTTCTTTCCTTGGGCCCCTGCTCTTCCTTTGTACTTTAGACCACCAAAATTCTTCTTTCTAGAATGAGCAGCGTAGGCAGCATTTCCTTCATTTTCATACTCCTTCATTCTTGTCTCTTCTTGAACGTATCTCGATAGTACTTCGTCAAAGTCAGGTATCACATTATTATTGAGAATGGTAGTGTTGAACACATGCCATTCGAATGAGAGCCCTCTAAGTGCAGTGATTACCATCTCTCGATCAGATATTGTCTCCCCAATAGCCGGCAGATTGTTCTTGATCTCAGTCAGCTTCAGAAAATATGATTGAATAGACTCATCCCTACCTTTCTTCATATTCTTCAATTGATTCTTGAATAATAAGACTTGATTCGCATTGTTGGCCTTGAACATGTGGACCAACTTATCATACATCTCTTTGGATGTGCCCAGCTCAGAGATGTAGGCAACCAGACTCTTGTGAATTGAGTCTCTGATCATGAGCTTTGCTTTGATTTCTCTTTTCTTGTATTTTGTTTTGGCAGCAGCAGTTGTAGTGGATGTAGGCTCTTGAATTTTACCCTGCACATAGTCCATAACATCTTGGTCTTCCAAGTTAAGATCCAATGTCATCTTCCAAGCATGGAAATCATCCTTCCAAGTCAATTTGTCATCAACCTTGAAGCCATTGTAGTTTGAGGAACCCATCCTCTTCTTCGGTGATTGCTACAAATTAGGGCTTTGTCTTCACCTCAGCTCTGATACCATGTAAATTTATGTAGATGTTCTATGCTTGATGCAATTTTACTTTCTCTTCAATATTAGACAACAATCACATAAACAATAAAGTAAAATGTTGATAGAACATACTAGTAGATCGACAGAAGACAAGCCAAAAATATATAATTGGTTGGTGCATTACGACGGTCAACAGGATGCTTCAACCAGCGAAGTCTCAATATGGTCAGCCAACCAACGATGTCACACAACCCTCTAGGACAGCCAAACAGTCAACCCAAAAGTCAAGGTTGTCAGTCAACAGTCAATGCAAATAGCAGTAGCAGCTAGTTCAACGCCGAAAAGTCAAAGTCAACATTTTGCCTCGAAAATAGTGCCAGAAAATGCAGATTAGGGAAATCGAGATTTTGGGAGAGTTTCGGGTCGATTTGACCTTGCATTGATCAAAGTCAACGCTGGTCAAAGTTTGCTGCAAAAACCCTAACCGAAAACAGAAAAGTGCCACCGACAGATTTCCCACGTGTTGAGAGAGAAGAGACTCCAAGTGATCGAACCAATCAGATGAGAGAGAATGTGTAAGGATGAGATGAGTGAAATGTCCTCCAACGTTGACCTTATTTATATCCATCATTGAGTGTGTGTGACACATCTTCTGGGGCACAAAACCTTAAGGCCGACCTGCACATATTTTGAATAGATTAAAAATAAATTCAAAATAAATATTTTGCCCATCGGATCAAGATGATCTTTAAATCGATCTTGCACCTCTCCTAAAGAGGAACCCAATAAAAATATTGGTATCTTCATCTGAGCATATTACAACATGGAGTTTGGACCTAGTTGTCCAAAATTAACAAATCGTCACCAAAATACTAGGCTTACCTAGGTTGTCACATACATGATGGTCTTACTAAGATCAGTTACATTATAAATATGCAGAATGGGTTTACATCATTTATAAATTGTCGACTGAATGATGAAATCTGAATGGCACGAACAATTTAACATGATAGATCCCTTTTGCGAAAAAAAGGGGTGTACTGCTATGGGGTCATTGACATAGAGTGGTCAACATCTGCTCTACTTGTGGACATGTTGCTTCATCGAAGCAATGTGAGAATCCAGAATTTGCATCCAAGCAATACACAAAATTATATAAGTACCGTCTATTAGCGCCTTGTTGCCTACACCTACCTACAAGTTAGTGAGAAAAGTCTTTAACCCCAAAAGGTGTGGTTGGTGGCAAGAAACTCAAAGAAGGGGTTGTCACACTAATCCCGACTCTCTCCGTTTAAGCTATCTCCTAGGTTAGCTATGGGGGGTGGTCCCTAAAGAAAATCTAAGTTAAAGATGTGAGTTTTCTAGGAGAGTTGTTACAGTTAAATAGATTACTTCTTCAGAGTTAAGCAAAAACGTGAAATGAGCAATAACCATCAATACATATGAGAAACCAGTGTCTTCAGAGTATTGCTCTTAAAATGAAATTTATTTGCTTAAATGAAGTGAACTGTTTTCAATGGAAAGCAAAAGTAATCTTGAAAAGTTGAAACGAGAAAATGTTAGCACAAGGTATTATAAATGCCTTCAAGTCAAACAAATTTATGAATCCAAGCATGTGAAGCTATCTTGTTCAAAGGAAACAATTAGTGATATATTTGTTAGAATGTATCTGAGATGATAGAAAAACTCAAACCAATATGCATTTAGCCTTGCAACATGAAATAAAAGTACTTCAAAGGAAATGAGATTCATCAACCATCCATGAACATGATGAACATTAAAACATCAAATGGAGCTTGTTGAAGTAGATAATGTCCAAGTACAAGAAAATCAAGCTAAACTTGTTGCAAAAGAGATTAAAATACTTGCAAGAAAGGAAATGTTTCTCGAAAATGGGAAATGATATTGCATGCAAGACTCTAAACCCTCAAGAAAGCAAAATTCAAGAACTTGCAAGTAAGTTAAATGTGATGAAAAATGCTCTTGGTTTATTTTATTAATTGGTTCTAAAGCAAGGTTAAAATTCAACTCTTTGATCCTTAGACCTCACCCTCGCCCAAATATATGGATCCCACAGTGAGGAGTCAGTAGAGGTGTAGAGGGTCCCTAAAATGTCTATTCAACCAACTTAAGGTTACTTAGGAGCGGGAGCAGAAGCGAGAGTGTCATTTTCAAAAGCTCTCGGTCGAGGAGCGTTTCGGGGAGTGTTTTTTTTAAATATATATATTTTATATATTTTTTTATATTTTGATGCATATATGTCAACAAAAGCATGTAGAGTGATGAATTAGACATAAAAAACATAAAAACATAGATTGAACCATATAACATCAATCATCTAGAAGTTATAATCTTCATCAACCACATCCATAAGTTAGAAACATACAACATATTGACTCTTGAGTCTCATGATTCATCAATATTAAAGTTTCAAGCTTTCAGAATTCAATATATAACATTTATCATCATTGATTCATTAATCAACATAGTTGTACTTGTAAGCTAAGTGTAACCATTACAACAAAGAATATTTAACATGAAATGAACTATTATAAAATGAAGCGAAATGAAACAACTTTCAAATTTCATGAAGTATCATATTCATAATTCATAATGACTTATAAACTTATAACTGTCAACTTCAAAGTTTCAAACTTCAAACTTAAATTGTCATATATTGTTTCCAAAAAAAAAAATATTCCATTAAATATGAAAGAGTCAAGTTTCAACAGTTATAAAAAGTTAAAAACTACTAGAAAATAGAAAAGACTAGTAAACTGTAAATCTATTTTATCTATATCTTGGCCTCTTGCCACGAGAAATGTCTAATTTATGAGCAGCTCGTGGTAATGGTGGACTTCCAGTAGTCTCCTCACGAGAAGCACCACGACCATAACTAGAAGGCCCATGCCCTCCACGTGAGGAAGTAGGTGGAGGCTGCATCAGCAAAGGAACAATAGTCGGAACTCGAACACTGGCACTACTATTGGATGGTGTTGCTTCATCCTCATCTTTCAAAAGTTCTGCTTCCAATTCTTCCAGCTTGTATAGTGTCGTCCTCCAAATTATCGTCCTCTGAGTTGTTGTCCCAAACTTTATATGAGAGATCCTCATAAGCCCGATCACAATAATGACTCAACAACCTCAAGTTGTAGTGCACATAAACCAAGCTTTCTGCTCGATTTTTGTTGAGTTTGTTTCTTCTCACATTATGGATGAAGTTGTAGGTGCTCCAACACCTCTCTGTAGAAGAAGTATTTACAACCTGTAAGATAACTTTTTTTGCCAATTTTGGAAAAAGTCCCATGCCGCCATATGTATCCCACCATGTGAGAGCATCAAACCTGTCTCTATCTTCCATTGCATGAAAAGAACCAAACAAACCAGTGCAAATGAAGTATCTGTCTAATTCAAGGCGTAGATCAACACACTCCTCCCTATCAGGGACCAACTTGTCTAATGCTTTCATATATCCCTCTTGTACCTATGGATCTGTATGAGGTTTGATCCTAACCCCACCCGCAGGTCCAGGTTGGCCAAACCAAGATGGAGAGTAGTATTTTGGCATAAGGATATACGTCAAAGCATGTAGTGGAATAGTAAGTTTATTCCACTGTGCACACACACAATTGTGAATCATTGAATACAAGTTTGGATCTTTTTCCTTAACAACATCTTTTATTTGCCCCAACATGCTATCCATCTGCTCATACACCTCCCCAATCACTGGTTTATCTGTATCTGCAAAGCGAATCATGTTATAAATGGGCTTCGTGAAATTCAAAATTTCCCTCACACGTGCCCAAAACAAAGAATCAAGAGTGGTCTCCTCCCCCTGTTCAAAACCTTGTCTGTCAACTGATGTTGTTGCCCTATCCGTTAATACCTGCCAGTGTGGATTTGGTACCATGGCAACCAATGACTCTATTACCTTCAAAAGGCACCTGAAGGTGAGGTAATAGCTAGCAAATCTAGTCTTTGCTATCTTCAACAACTCCAATGTTGAGTGACTGTGAAAAAGACCATGGGTATTGCTATGATTTGTAATAAATATTATCATTTTTTTCCTCTCTTGTACAAATCACCAAGCCATCTGTATTGAAGTTGTTTGTTTTTAATTATATCATGCATCAAAAGGTTCATTGTGTGAACCAAACACCCAGACCAAAATATGTTGAGGTATTTATCCTCAATAATTGCTCTCGTTGCCTTACAATTAACAGCGTTATCAGTGATGACTTGGATGACATTGTATGGTCCAATACGTTCAATTGTTTCAAGTAATGGTTCTGCAATGTTGATGTCGGTCTTGAACTTATCTGAATAATCATATGATGAAAGGAATATTGCACCACTAACAGACACAGCAAGAACATTTATCAGTGGCTTGCCTTTTACATTTTTCCATCATTCAAATACAATGGACACCCCATGCTCATTCCAAGAACTTGTCATTCTACTCAAAGATTGAGTTGTTTTTGCTTTTTCATGATCAAGGCCCACGATTCTAGCCTTGTCATACCCAGGGCTCTTGTATCTTTTGGGGGCATCATTAATGGCGGAAACCATTTCATGCCAATATGGTGAGCAAAGAACAATGAATGGTACCCCACATGCATAGAGAAACCGGAAATTTTTTGAATCCACATCACTCCTAGACCCTTCATCAAGGAAATCGGATATGGTTCTACACCTTAAAGAGATGTTTGGTCCAGGTGTGCGTCCATATCCACTGCCGTGGGTAGAAGTTGATGAACTTCTTTGTCCATGTTGTGATGGTGCATAAGATTCAATGAAACCCTTAGATCTTTTAGATTTGTATTAGGCTTCCTCCTCCTCCCTTATGTATTTGGCTATATTTGTTGCTGTCACGCTTACACAAGTTTTGATTCCTATATTTTTATCTCCATCCCATGGCCTTTTCCCACAAAGGTGTCTTCTCGCACGAGTGTTTGAACCTGTGTACTGTGTATTGCAATAAGGGCATATAAATTTAGTGGTTCCACCCCATTTCCTTGCTTCAGGCCTAGTAACATATTTCCACAATGGTGTTTGGTCAATTCTAGTTGGTGTCACTATGGTCTGTCTCATTATCTCCACTCTCTCCTTCCTCCTCAAGATGGTACTCCTCTTCAGGATTTTCATCATATCCATTGTAACCCACTTCTTCATCCTCTTGTTCTGGAATAGGCCTCTTTCTCCTACTCTCCAACATCATAATAACAAAAAACGGAACCAACATGAAGAAAATGCCAAGCCATATAGCCATGATGTTTCAACTTTCAACTTTCAAAATTCAAACTTTCAAGTTTTTAACCTGCAAAACAATGGAGGAATGCCAAATGGAAATAGGAAAAAATGCAACATAGAAAAAAAAAATCAATTTTTCATTTTTCAACATATTAAAATGCAACATAGAAATAAAAAAAAATCATTTTTTTCATTTTTCCACAAATGAAAATGCAATATAGTAAAAAAAATTCATTTTTTCATTTTTCAACAAGTTAATATGCAACATAGAAAAAAAAAAAAAAATCAAATTTTCATGTTTGAACAAATTAAAAACACAGAGAAAAAAAAATTTAGATCATTGGTGATTGGAATCTCCTACCTCTTTGTCCTTCGATGATTTTGATCCCAAGCAGAGACCTCCAAGCTCCTTTCTAGCCAACCTCTCCTTTCCCTTGCTCTCTCTTGCTCTCTCCTCTCCTCTCCTCTCCTCTCTTCTTCCTCTTTCTCCTCTCTAACTCTCCTCTTGCTCTCTCTCTTCTCAAAAATGAAAAATAGAATGGGAGGGAGGGCTTTTATTTCTTTCCCTCCCCTCCCCTACCCTCCCTTCCCTCCAAAATTTTGGTGTCATTTTCCTACTTTGTGCGCGGACAGACAAAGGTAGGAGCGCTTTTTAGCATTCGGGAGAGTTTGGCAGCGAACGCTCTGCAAGCGCTCCCTCCTTAAAAAAGTGCTCCCGAAGCGTCTTTTTTAAGGAGGGAGCCTTCGCTCTCGAGCACTCCCTGAAACGCTCCCGAAAAGGCAGGGAGCATTTTGACAGCGCAGTGGGCGTGCTCCCGAAAACGCTCCCGGGAGCGTTTTCAGGAGCGCGCTCCCAAAAATGCTCCTGCTCAGAGCGCATTTTCGGAGCAGGTTCGAGAGAGAGGGGGGGGGGTGGGGGGGGCGCCCCTCCGCAACCCTGTACCAACTTATGTTGGAGGTAAAATTTTAGTGATTGCTTGGAACATGTAAGTAAATTAATCGAACAATGAAAATTAGTTTTCAAACTTGAGATGTATTTGCATGTCATGAAGTAGAATGCTACTCTATGGAAAAAATTTGCCCAAATACTTATTGCATGTAAGATGTAATTAAAGGTGAAGTATAAGTGGTTTTGAAACAAAATTCATCACAAATTATATTCAAGTTAAAAGTGTATGTATGCAAAAGTTTGAACTTGCTATGAAAGTAAAAAGACTAGAAATTCTAGCAAATTAGATAAAGGTGCATGCAAAATGAGTGTAATGCATGATTGTGTTAATTCCCCAATTAAATGATGTGCATGCAAGTGAAAAAGTTCAAAGATCAAGCCACAAAACCTCTCCAAAAAAGGTGGAGAGATAGGGATACCAATGGGTAAAACCCATGCTCCCAAAACCAAGAATTTATTAGTTATTACAAGAAGGAGAAAGCTATGAAGTCTTCTCTAAAATCCAAGGAAAGTATTCACAATGTTGGCTTGAGTGATAGATCTTTCTTTGCTGAAAATTTCTGCAATTTGAGGCCCACAAAAGCCCAACAAAATGCAGATTTTTCGAGGAAGAAGAAGAAAGGCAAAGCCTCTTTGAGTTACATGGCCAAGAAAGAGAAATAGAGACCCCAAGTGAACTTGGCCTCCATTAAAAAGAACTCAGCTTCATCCAATAAATGTCCTCTAATGCTCACGGCCAAGGGAAGGAAATAATCTAGAAGTTGGAGCCCCAAGGTCTTGCATGTAAACTTGTAAGTAGTTTTCTGAAAATGAAACTTGCAAGTGGCTGCAAGACAACAAGTTAGAGAAAATCTTTAACAACAAATGTTAGCTCAAGAAATCACAAATTAATATTATAAAAATAATCTACAAAAAGCTAGGCCAAAGAGTATGAGCAAACTCTCCCCTTTGACTAGCCATAGTTCGGCTCTTTGAAATAGCTAAGATATTAAAGAAATGAAGTGCAATACTTGAAAAGTAGATTATTTTAAGTTTCATTTTTTTATGCAAGAAATAAGAACTTTAAGAAACTTAAAAGAACCTCTGCAGGACAAAATAAAATATAGATTAGACTTCGGAAATCAACACATGCGGGTTCTCTTTGAATATTTTCAAGAATGGGTTGGTTCCTCTGAAAAATTCCCCTCACGCTTGAAAAGCTTGACCAAAGACGGATCCTGTAGAAATTTTAGCCCAACTCTGGTTATCAGTTTCTCCTTATTACTCCCATGTAGTTAAATGCCCATTCCCATAACCATACATTCAACAAGCTGGAAATAATAAATATTTTCTGAAAACACAAATTCTGGAAATTTCACAATGGTGAAAATGCAGAAATAAAAACTCAGAAAATATACCAACCACACACACAGAAAATGACACGCTGATTTTTGGTCAACATGACCCTAGAAAAACCCCCTACAACTCTTGGGGAAAACCAGTTCAAAAGCTCTTCTTTATTTCTGATAAATAGCTTTTACAATGAGATAGAAATACACAGAAAATTTCAGCAACCAAGCAAATACAACTTATCTCATTTTCTGTGCTTAACCACTGCCTCGGAAATTGTGCAAATAGTAAAACAGGAACAGCAATAAATGTTGTACGATGCCCAGAAACATAGCCATAAATGTTGTTGTATGGCCTCCTTGTTTTGCATGCAGAACAACAATAAATGCTACTATACAGCCTCCTCGAAATGCATGCAGAGGAACAACAATAAATGTTGTACGAAATCTACCTCATTTTCTGTGCACATGGACAACAGCAGATTGAACAGTCTGCCTTGAAATCTGTGCCACAAAAAACAGCAATCTCCTCCCTCTGTGCCAGAAACTATATGGCTGCCTAGGAATGCGTACCCAAAGCTGTTGTACGAAAAATGCCTTGAAAAACGTGCCCAAACTGCCTTGAACTGTGTGCCAACCTTGCTGTACGGATTTGCTGAAATGTTGCCTCGATATGCGTGCCAAGGTTCTTCTCTCCTTCACCTCACTGCTCAGAAATCTCCTTGCACTCTTCTCCTCCTTCTCTCAATCTGCTCATGAAAGATTGAATGATATTTTCCCTCTTTTCCTCCTTTAACCTAACCCTAAGTGACTTTTAAGGAATCCAATGGCTTAGATAGCTTTAGATCTAGGGCTGAGATTAAATGTGCATTTAATTCTCATTTTCTATTTTTTAATTCACCCCACTTTAATAAAGACCCTCTTAGCCAATTATTTCCAAAGTCACTTTTCACTTTCTAATTTCACATTGACTTTATTAAAGTCACTTTAAAATTAGACTTAGTAACTTTATCACTTAAAGTCACTTATAAATTAGATTTGACTTTACACCTTATAAAGTCACTTTAGGAGAAAAAGTTAAATTCTTTTGGACACTTTTCCCTAGGCTAAAGATCAAAGCCTTAAAGAACCACTTGTCCTCTGGTACCCAAACTTCAACACTCCCTCTTACCGAGGAAAGTCTTCCTCACCACACCCATATTGTCTCTAAAGTAGACATGCTTGCCCCGTGGTAAGTCTTTGGTGAAAATATCTGCTACCTGCTCATCAGTGGGAATATACTCAAGCTTCACAACTCCCTTCTGAACATAGTCTCTGATGAAATGATATCTGATCCCGATATGCTTTAACCTGTCATGAAATAATGGACTCTCCGTGAGTTTAATGCAACTCTGATTATCACAATAAATCACTGAAGATCTCAATGATTGACCAAATAAGCCAAAAAACATCTTGTGAAGCCATATGGCCTCACGACTAACTAGATTGGCTACCATGTACTCTACTTCCGTTGAATTCAATGCTACTTACTGCCGCTTTCGGCTGAACCATGACATAACTGTCGAACCCAACCCAAAACAACACCCTGAAGTGCTCTTCCTATCAGAAGCACAACCTGCCCAATCAGAATCAGTGCACCCTGCAAATCTCACTTCATCAACTTGCCTATAATCCAGACCATAATCCACTGTCCTCTGCAAGTACCGCAAAATGTGTTTTGAAGCAACGCAGTGCACTCTCCTGTGCTCACACATGAACTGGCTCATCGTGTTGACTGCAAAACATATATCGGGTCTAGTGTTGACCAAATACATCAAGGAACCAATCAGTTATCTATACAATGTGGGATCCACCAACTCGGAATCTGAAGAGTGAAGCTTCTTCCAATTACTGATCATAGGTGTCGACATGGGTTTACAATCCTCCATGTGAAATCTGCTAAGGATGTCCACAATATACTTCCCCTGTCCCAACAAGAAATGCCCCTCCTACCACACCTCCAAACCCAAAAAGTAATGCATCAAGCCAATTTCCTTCATCTCGAACTCCGAAGCAAGATCTCTCTTGCAGCCCTCTATGAGTCTCTCTACACCCGTAATGACCCAGTCATCCACATACAGCACCAAAATGAGAGGCTCCTCACCTATCACAATAAAGTATAGGTTCGGATCTGCATCACTCTTTGTGAAACCCATCTCCTGCAAGTACGTATCAATCCTGGAGTACCAAGCTCTAGGAGTTGGCTTCAGGCCATAAAGGGCCTTCTTCAGTCTGCACACATGGGACTCCTTCCCATGCACCTCAAAGCCCTGTGGTTGCTCAATGTACACCTCCTCCTGTATGAAGCCATTGAGAAATGCAGTCTTCACATCCATCTGGTGGATCTTCCAACCCATCTCTGCTGCTATTGATATAATGGAGTGAATCTAAGTATATCGAGCCACAGAAGCGAAGGTCTCCTCATAGTCTACTCCCTCTACCTAGGAGAACCCTCTAGCCACAAATTTTGCCTTCAACTTCTCGATGTTGCCATCTGCAATGTGCTTTACCTTGTAAAGCCATCAGGAAGTAACCACGATTTTTCCCTCAAGCCTCAGCACCACCTCCCAAACATCATTCTTCATGATAGAAGAATACTCCTCCTGCATGGCCTCTCTCTAGACCTGCTAGCTAGCTGCATCCTCATAGCTAAAAGGCTCGGAGTCAACGATGCTGGCAACCATTGCCCTATAGTTACAGAACTGCTCAAGTGGTTTGCTCTCTCTGACTGGTATCTTCGGCCCAGCAACAAATGTGGCCTCTCTCAAGGTGTCCTGAAGCCACTTGGGCTTCCTCTTCCCTGAGCACACTTCTCCCTCCGGAGAGTGAGCTCCTCATCCTCATCAGAAGCCTGAACTCCTAAATGTCTGTCTGTTGTCCTCCTGCCTGAACCTGTACCTGTAGATGTTGAAGTACCGTGTGAACTGTCCATCAGTGGACTACCAAGTGAACTGCTCTGCATGTTGCCCGAAGCACCACCCCTCTGACTCTGCGAGCCATAGTTCACTGATGGCCCTGATACCGTAATCGATGTACCTCCTGATCCCTACCCATTGGATCCCTATAACTGATTCAGCTGCTCCTGAGCGTCTGGCCGATCCAGGTACTCTAACTCTCGTGACCTCCTGAAAGCCCTGTCCTCCTCGAACTTCCAATCCCGCTTGACAACAACTCTCCTCTATGCAGGAATATAAATCCGAAAGGCTTTCAAGGTCTCACTATAGCCCACAAAGATGCCCTTCTCTGTAGTGGGCTCTAGCTTGGTCCTCTTCTCCTTGGGTACGTAGGAGTATGCAATACACCCAAAGATACGAAAATGACCAACATCAGGCTTCTTCCCAGAAAAAGCCACCTCTAGAGTCACATGCCCCAAGGCACGATGTGGACTCCTGTTCTGCAAGTACACAGCAGTGTTGCAAGCCTCTGCCCACAAAAACAATGGTAACCCCTGATCATGTAGCATGGCTTTCGTAGCCCCAACAATGGATCTATTCTTCCTCTCCACAACCTCGTTCTGCTAGGGGTTGTAAGGAACTGTGAACTCCCTCCTCATGCCTGCCTCTACACAATAATCAACAAACTCACCAAGGGTGCACTCCCCTCCATTGTCCAACCTGAGGGACCTGATCTTCCGACCTGACTGTGTCTCCACAAGAGCTCTGAACTCCTGAAACCGCTTGAAGACCTCACTCTTGGTCTTCAAGAAATAAATCCAAGTCTTCCTGGAGTGATCATCAGTGAATAAAACATAGTACTCATATCCACTCAAGGAAACATGAGACATCTGACCGCTCAAATCGGTATGAATCAAATCAAGTATCCCAGTGATTCTGTTGTCACTGTTGGGAAAAGGAGATTTGGAAAACTTCCCTATAGCACATCCTCTACATGTATCAATGTGATCAGAACTGAAATCTGGCACACCTATAGTGATCTCCTGCAATATCCTCAAGGCCCCATGATACTTGTGCCCCATCCTGCGGTGCCAAATCTCGCACAGCTCTGAACTGCTAACTCTGCTGCCGGTACTACTGCTCAATCCCAAAAGGGGCTGAAACACAAACTTGTACACCTTTGCATGGCGTACACCAATCACTCTAGGTGAATCAGCTAGAGCGCCCTTAGGATATATAAGCACCTCTCCTCTCCTTAACAATACCTCATACCCTCTATCCTCCAATGCTGAGATGGATATAAGGTTCTTCCTCATCCCTGGCACATATAGAACATCCGACACTTTCAGGGGAGGTTTGGGTTCCCTATCAAATGTCAATGTCCCCACACCGACCGCTCTAACAACATTGTCATCTCCGAGTACTACATCTATATCAGTGCCACTCTCTGAAAGCTCTGAGAAGTACTCACGGACTCCTGTCATATGACGTGAAACCCCACTGTCAACATACCACATACCTGAAGATGCTCTTCTAGTGGAGGGAAATGCACACTCCCTCTCAACCTCTGTGGCAAGTGATCCTGCACTAGTCGACTCACAAGCAATGAACCCAAACTCCCAATCAAAGCTCTCCGAAAAGTCCTCTATCTCAGCTGATGTTGCCATGGTCTTGCCCTTTTCCTTCCTCTTCTTCTCCGGAGAGACAACTGCATAGTGTCCCATCATCTGACAATTCCAACACTTCAACTTGGAAAAGTCCTTCTGTGTGTTCACCTGTTTACTTTTACCTTTGCCTTTGCCCCAACCACCACTTGTGGAAGCTTGCTTCTTTCCTTTGCCCTTCTTGCCTCCTGCTAACAGTGTTACATTGTCATCCTCCTTAACTGGTTTCGCTGCCCCCCCCCCTGGACCCCCCAAGCAGCATTTAATTACGGGCAGCGTTGCTGCCCCATTAAGGTACAGGGATCCAACGTTGTGATACAAAATAAACAAGATAATCAGGCTCCACCCCCAACAAAAATGACACGCTAATTTTTGGTCAACATGATCTTGGAAAAACCCCCTACAACTCTTGGGGAAAACTAGTTCGAAAGCTCTTCTTTATTTCTGATAAATAGCTTTTACAGTGAGATAGAAATACACAAAAAAAAATTCAGCAACCAAACAAATACAACTTATCTCGTTTTCCGTGCTTAGCCACCACCTCGGAAATTGTGCAAATAGTAAAACAGGACTTCCTTGTTTTTCGTGCCCAAAAACACAACAATAAATGATGTTGTATGGCCTCCTCGAAATGCGTGTAGAACAGCAATAAATTTTGTACGAAATCTGCCTCGTTTTTTGTGCACAGGGATAGCAACAGATTGTATAGTCTGCCTCGAAATTTGTGCCACAAAAAACATCAATCTCCTCCCTCGAAATTTGTGCCAGAAACTGTATGGTTGCCTAGGAATGTGTACCCAAAGCTGTTGTACGAAAATTGCCTTGAAAAACGTGCCCAAACTGTCTTGAACTGTGTGCCAACCTTGCTGTACAAATTTGTTGAAATGTTGCCTCGGTATGCGTGCCAAGGTTATGCTCTCCTTCACCTTGCTGCTCAGAAATCTCCTTGCTCTCGTCTCCTCCTCTCAATCTGCTCATGAAAGACCGAATGATCTTTTCCTCCTTTAACCTTACCCTAAGTGACTTTTGGGGAATCCATAAATCCAATGGCTTAGATAGCTTTAGATCTAGGGTTGAGACTAAATGTGCATTTAATTCTCACTTTCTATTTTTAATTCACCTCACTTTAATAAAGACCCTCTTAGTCATTTATTTCCAAAGTCCCTTTTCACTTTCTAATTTCACATTGACTTTATTAAAGTCACTTTAAAATTAGACTTAGTAACTTTCTCACTTAAAGTCACTTTTAAATTAGACTTGACTTTACACCTTATAAAGTCACTTTAGGAGAAAATGTTAAATTCTTTTGGACACTTTTCCCTAGGCCAAAGATCAAAGCCTTAGGGAACCACTTGTCCTCTGGTACCTAAACTTCAATAGATCCTTCTACACAATCTCACCACAACATATTAAATCCACATGAAATTAAATAAAATCAATCGAAAGAACTCTATAGATATATTTGACATCCAATAGAAGATTTCTTATCCTAAAGCAATCAAGTAACTCTTATGCTAATATGAGATAGCTCCATACTAACATAACTTGAAACAAGCATGAAGGAAATAATAGCATGAGGAAATAAATAGAAGCATAAAAAAAGTAAATAATTTACCACGAAAAGAACACCATCACAAGTTACCCCAAAGACTTTTGTATTATAGTGCAAGTACGTGTACAATCTAGCAACGTGTCCTCAAACCCAATAACTCGTATTACATGATACAATATGAGAGCACATGGCTCCACTATATCGAAATTTGGGAGCAAATCTCAATGAAGAACCAAATGCCAAGTGGTGAGAGGGATGAGATCACAAGGCAAATTCGAATTTGATAAGTGGAGCTCCATTGCTAAGTATCGGATGTAGAAATTTCTTGTTTCCCACCTCGGTTTTCAGTTTCTCCTTATTTCTCCTTTTAGTTAAATCCCCTTTCCCATATCCTTACATTCAACAACAAAAAAATAATTTTTTGCTGAAAACACAAATTCTGGAAAATTTACAAAATGTTGGAAAATGCAGAAATAAAAATCAGCAAGCTTAAAACAGCCATTCAACACATTTAAACACTGATATTTTTGGTCAACATGACTTTGGAAAAACCCCCTACAACTCTTGGGGAAAACTAATCTGAAAGTTTCTCTTTTATTTTCTGAAAAATGCCTTTTACAGTGAAACGGGAAAAACTCAGAAAAAATTTCAGCAACCAATTTACAGACTTATCTCAATTTTCGTGTTTGCACATCGCCTCAGAAATTGTGCCAAATCAGCAATAACAGAAAACAGAAAATTTACAGCACATTAGGACAACATTAAATTCTGTACGGCCACCTCGGGAAGCGTGTTAGAACAGCCGTAATTTGATGTACGGACTGTACAGATTTTGTATAGCAACCCCTCTCGAAATCCGTGCCAAAAATCTGGGTTGTGCTACTGTCCTCTTCCTCAGTTTTTGTGCCAAAAATGACAGCCACTTTCCTTGGAAAACATGCCTGATTTTTGTGCCTTGAAGTGCGTGCTTGCTGCTGTACCCTTTTCCTCGATTTCTGTGCCTCCTTACTTGGAAACACTACCTCTCCCTTGCTATACGAATTTTCTGCTAAGTTGCACTGAAACGGAAACGGGAACGGATACGGATACGGGGTTTGAAACGGATACGGCAAATTTTCAAAAAATCTGGATACGATACGGCAGGAAACGCCACGTCATATATATAATATATATTAAAAAAAAAAATATATATATATATATATCAAATTTACATTGCCATTCATGATTCATATTTGAAGTTTGAGAATCTAGATTATATCCAAATAGTAAAAATGCATAATGCCATAATGATTAATCATCTATCATCAAGATCATCATGATATCATCTAGATTCTATCATCTATCATCTATTCATCAATTATCATATATGAATAATGATTTATGATTTATCATCTATCATCATCATCAATTCAGCATATGCCATAAAGTTATTCATCTATCTATCATCATCAATTCAGGGATCAGCATAAAGTTATAATTTATAAATTGAAAATTCAATGATTCATAAATGATGATTCATGAATCATGATTCAAGTTCAACATATCATCAAGTTTTTGTTTCTAATTTCAATCATCAACATAAATATCATTTACATATCAAATATGTCATCAACTTCCACATCATCTCCAGAAGTGGGAACATTGCTGCCATGTTCACTTGAAGATCCACCTATCGATGACTCCACATCAAACAAAGTCATATGAGCCCTGGCATTCACTGTCATATCCAAGTCAGGCAACTCTGGTTCCACATCCCATAATTTGGCGGCCCCAAATTTGTATTCATCTCTCTTGTGTGACAGAAGGCGAAGGTTTGAATGAATATACACTAGTTCCTCAGCCTTCTTTGAAGCCAATCTGTTTCGCTTCACTGAATGGATGAAGCCATATGTACTCCAGTTCCTTTCTGCTGAAGAGGAACTAGCAACCTGTGACAAAATCCTGATGGCCAAATTTTGTATATATGGAAGTTCCCCACCATAGTAGTTCCACCAGTCAATTGGACTCATTGCCCTCTTGTCCCGCATACAATCAATATCAGAGCCCCAACCCTCTGATCCCACGAAATGAGCAAACTCTGAACGAATCCGATGCCCAATTTCAGGATCTGTAAAAAGTTTTCTAAAAGCCTTTTTAAATCCTTGTGAGACTTCTAGGTCTTTGCTTGGTGCAGTTCTTTCTGGATCACTTAGCAACTCTGCAGCATAATATTTTGGATTCACTGCATAGGCCAAAAGGTGCAATGGCGTGGTCATCTTGTTCCACCTTTTGGTCAATATATCTTTTACTTCTCTGTAAAAGATTTCATCTGGGTCATTCTCCTTGGCATTTATAACCATTCTTATCTTCTCTATCATGGAATCAATGCCTTCATACACCTCTCCCAAATTAGGCATATATGTATCAAACATACGGAGCAAATCCACTATTGGCTTAGTAAATGCCAAAAGGTACTCAACCTTATCCCACCATTCATCATCAACAATCAATTTTTTGACTGTTTGTGCTCTATCAGATTGGGACTGCCTCCATTGATTCCAAAGATAACTGCATACCATTGATTGTAATGCACCTTTCACTTGCATAAGCCTTGTTAAGACTATGATGTGAGAGGCAAATCGAGTCTCGGCAACCTGCAAGTGCCAAATTTCCAATGTTTCAGTAAATAAAAAAATAAAATCATCAAATTAATCTTGATTGAAAACTATTATTTGATTAATGTTTAGGTACCTTAAGGAGCTCCAACTTTGCAAATTCTCTGTAGATGCCGTGGGACATGTGGTGGTTTGTGATGAATGCTTGAATTTCTTTTGCCTCTTCAAACATAACACGAACCCACTCGATTTGCTTCCCCATCTTGCTCAACATGAGGTTCAATGAATGTACAACACAAGGGGTCCAAAAGATGTGCTGATATTTGCCTTCAATAATTAGGCCTGCTGCTCTACACACCGTTGCATTGTCAGTTATTACCTGGACAACATTTTTTGGCCCCACCGATTCAATTGCTTCAATCAAGATGTCAGCAATGAATTGAGAATCTTTCATCTGCCCCTCACAATCCACTGCCTTCAAAAACATTGCCCCCTTTGGGCTTTGAGCAATCACATTAATCAAAGGCCTATTCCTTTGATCTTTCCATCCATCAGAAATGATAGACACCCCTGAAATGCGCCATGAATTACGAATGGGGCTTAATTTGGACTCTAAATCCAACTTTTCAGCACTCAACATCGTAGTGCGAACCTTCTCATATCCAGGGCTCTTGAACCCTTTTGGGACTTCATTCACTGCTTTTATCATCTTTGCCCAGTAAGGAGACCGCACAAGGTTAAAAGGAAGGCCATTTGCATAAATGCATTGACCAATTGCTGCATTTGCAATCTCTCTCGAGTCATTATTAAAACTCTTTTCAAGTGGTCCCAAATTAGACCGCTTGTTTGAACCAACAATTCCTGTTCCATGAAAATGAAGTGGAGGCCTTGATGAAGATGTTGGAGCCCTTGTAGAAATTGCCTCATTTGATTTAGCATCTGCCTCATCTTGTTCTTTATGATATTTTGCAATTTTTGACTTGCTCAAACCACTTCCATCTGTCCCATTCTCTTTAGGTGGGCCGCTGCAGAGTCGAATCCCATTGTCTTTTAACCCAAGCAAATGTGCTTTGACCCGTGTGTATGATCCCTTAAACTCTCTTTTACATTCACTACAAACCCATACAGTTGAACCACCTCCTTGGATCTTCCCAACAATGGTTACATATTTCCAAAGTGGTGACTTTGGATCAAATTTAAGGGAAGATTCACTTTCATTCTCCATTGTCTGTACATTAGGAATCACTGAAGTTGAAGATGCCATTGATGATGATATTAATCTGCAAAATAAGGATAAAGTTTAAATATTAAACTAAACAATGAAGATAAATAATTTATAAAAATGTGAACTGTATACCTGCCCTCAAATGACAAAATCCTGTAGGTTGTTACTAGTTAGTAGTTACTAAACTGAATAATAAATATTTGGGCTAAACCCTGAAAGTTTAAACTTTAAACTTTAAAGTTCTGCTAGCAGCCAAGCATACCAGGTTTTATATAACTTTCTGCTGTGTATTTACTATTTTCATTAATGGTGAGAGTCTAAAATCTGGACAAGCCATTAAGATCAGTGATGTTTGCTTCTCGAAATCTAAAGATGCACAGTAACTGAGTAATGGTCTATTAGACATATTGGTATAGATTATATTAAAATTTAATAACTGTGAGAAGTTAGAACCTAACTTGTGACTGTAACTGTGAGAACTGTGAAATTTGAATACATTACTAACTGCGCAGAATACCTCTGTCCATGATTTTAATATTTTATTGAAAATCTGAACTTGAATAAATTATTAGTGACCATTTGAAAATTGAAGTCAGTTCTTTCACGAAATTTCACTGTGTATGTGTGCCATAGAGATATTTCACCTACAGCAAAGTGTTATAACTTCACCATTGGAAGGTTTGAAACTTTGAAGTACTTCCAAGTTCCTAGCATTTATAATTTTATTGATGATCTCTCAAGGAAATTAAGGGTACTCCCTATCAGGGCAACCTAGCTGAATAAAAGTACTTAACAGGAAACTAGACCATTTTCTATAGAGATTGAAACTTGAAACTTGAAAGCAGTACTTTCAAAAATGAGTCTTCCCTTATAAGTTCACTGTTCTAGGCTTATTCACTGCTTAAATCTCCCAACTGTTCATACCTCCCATATCACTGTTCAACCTTCTGATTACTTCACTGTTAGAGCTTTAATACTCCAAGGATCCAATTTGTTCACTGTCAAAGCTTCAATTTTCTTCAAATGGTTTAGCCCTCCAACAAGTATAGTTTCTTCAAAATTGAGTCTACAAACACCAATCCAAGATCTGCACTAAGCTCTCAACGGGTCTGTCCCTCTAGTCTGAGAGTAACATAGTCAATCTTCAATGTTGTCACCATGCACCGAGCTAGAAGTTTAATTTAGATCTGTCTGAGGCATATATGCCTTTGAATGAGATACTGCAGCAGCAAGATACAGGTCCGAAGTATATGTATTAGTGTCACAGGTAGATAACCACAGGTTCGAGGCACATAAATACAAGTTTAAGCCCCTTTCTGAACTCTCAGTGCAGTCTGCTTAAAAGATCTGAACCCAGAAACAGTCCTGCAGTGTTTTGTGGTTAGATCCGAGGTTTTCTGGGCACCCAACAACTCCAAGGTATGATGGGTATAGAATGACTCTTCCACAGATTTCGTGCTTGCTTGTCCGAGCTTCTCTACACAGGTCAGAGTTCTGTGGTGTGGGTAATCCGAAACACAAGTCCAAGCCACAGGAGGTCTGTCACAAGAGATCTGAGGTATGGAGGGCCTATAGTCTGTTGTTTGATAATAACTTCGGATAGCTCTAAGTTAACATAGCAATTACAGAAAGGATAAAAACTTAAAAGTCAGCATGTGAAATAGCGAAGTGAGGAGACCAGTCAGCAAAGATAGGACAGATAGCAAAGCAAAGTTTAAGGATCACATATCTCTGTTTCTAACTTTCTGAGTTAGTATATATTTCGGTCAAGTATTGATTACAAGTGTAATATACAGGTCCCAGGACTGTGTTAGTAACTTGATAGCCTTGAGAATCGAGATACGACACTTCAGTGAAAAATATAATTAAAAAATTTAATATTAAATTGAATAGGTCGGCTTCATCATACTACATAGTCATGTTGGCTCTCGTTTAAAAGACATGACGGTTCAAACATAGAAACATAAATACCAAGCTAAGGCAGTTCATTCAACATTGGTAACATAATCTCGGTGCAGATCAAGGAAAAGAACAGGTCGAAGAAAAAAAAGGAATTCACAAGGACTGCTTTAGAACCTGAGCAGTAGCACGACGACGGAACTGGAACTCTCAGACTCTGTTGCTCTTTGAAGTTTGTGGGCACAGCTCTTTGCGCGGAGGATTAAATCACTCGGCAGTTGCTTTGCGGCGGAAGATTCACAGTCACTCAGAACCCTTTGCGACGGAAGATAAGACTTAAAAACGAAATTCCCTTTCCAAATTACACAATCAACGATAATGTTTCCGGCGAAAAAATCAAGTTAGGGTAAAAACGTTTCTGAAAATCGTGAAACGGTTCAAAATTTTTCAAATACGTTTCAGATTTTTATAAATACGTTTCAGATTTGGAAATACGTTTCAGATTTTTTAACAAATACGTATCCAAATTCAAAAACGGGACGGAAACGGCAATTTTTGGGAAAAACCGTTTCCAAAATTTCGGAAACGGATAAGATACGGATCCAAGGTGTTTCTGAGGAGTTTCGTACAGGTTTCAGTTTCCGAAACGGGGATCCGAGTTTCCGAGGGCCAGCCTAGGCGTTTCCGGCAACTTAGATTTTCTGCCTCGATATATGTGCCAATAAATGTTGTTGTACCTTTGCTGAAATCTCTTCACTGCTGCCCTCCTCCTTCTCACTACTCAGAAAAATCTCCAACTCTCCTTCTCCCAATCTGCTCATGAAAGAATGAATGACCTTTTCCTCCTTTTCCTCCTTTAACCTAACCCTAAGTGACTTTCGGGGAATCCCTAAATCCAATGGCTAAAATAGATTTAGATCTAGGGCTGAGATTAAATGCTCATTTAATCTCACTTTCTATTTTTTAATTCACCCCACTTTAATAAAGATCCACTTAGTCATTTACTTCCAAAGTCACTTTTCCTTTCTAATTTTACATTGACTTTATTAAAGTCACTTTAAAATTAGACTTTAGTAACTTTATCACTTAAAGTCACTTTTAAATTAGATTTGACTTTATAAAATTATAAAGTCACTTTAGAAGAAAAATTAAATTCTTTTGGACACTTTTCCCTAGCCCAAAGATCAAAGCCTTAGGGAACCACCTGTCTTCCGGTAACCAAATTTCAACACTCCCTCTTACCGAGGAATGTGTTCCTCACCACACCCATCTTGTCTCTGAAGTAGACATGCTTTCCCCGTGGTAAGGCTTTGGTAAGAATATCTGCAACCTGCTCATCAGTGGGAATATACTCAAGCTTCACAGCTCCCTTCTGAACATAGTCTCTGATGAAGTGATATCTAATGCCAATATGCTTTGACCTGTCATGAAATACTGGATTCTCCGTGAGTTTAATGCAACTCTGATTATCACAGTAAATCACTGAAGGTCTCAACGGCTGACCAAATAAGCCAAACAACATCTTGCGAAGCCAGATGGCCTCACAACTAGCTAGACCGGCTGCCATATACTCTGCTTCCGCTGAACTCAATGCTACTGACTGCTGCTTCCGGCTGAACCATGACACCACTGCCGAACCCAACCCAAAACAGCACCCTAAAGTGCTCTTCCTATCAGAAGCACAACCTGCCCAATCAGAATCAGTGTAACCTGCCAATCTCACTCCATGCCCCTGCCTGTAGTCCAGACCATAATCCACTGTCCCCTGCAAGTACCGCAAAATGTGTTTTGCAGCCACCCAGTGAACCTTCCTAGGCTCACACATAAACTGACTCATCGTGTGGACTGCAAAACAAATATCTGGTCTAGTGTTGACCAAATACATCAAGGAACCAATCAGCTGCCTGTACAATGTGGGATCCACCAACTCGGAATCCGAAGCATAAAGCTTCTTCCAGTTGGTGATCATCGGTGTCGACATGGGTCTACAATCCTCCATGTGGAATCTGCCAAGGATGTCCACAATATACTTCCCCTGTCCCAGGAAGAAATGCCCCTCCTCCTGCCACACCTCCAAAACCAAAAAGTAATGCATCAAGCCGATGTCCTTCATCTCAAACTCCGCCGCAAGATCTCTCTTGCAGTGCTCTATGAGTCTCTCTGCACCTGTAATGACCAAGTCATCCACATATAGCACCAGAATGAGAGGCTCCTCACCTATCACAATATAGTAAAGGTTCGGATCTGCCTCACTCTTTGTGAAACCCATCTTCTGCAAGTAAGTATCTATCCTGGAGTACCAAGCTCTGGGAGCTTGCTTCAGGCCATAAAGGGCCTTCTTCAGTCTGCACACATGGGACTCCTTCCCATGCACCTCACAGCCCTGTGGCTGCTCAATGTACACCTCCTCCTGTATGAAGCCATTGAGAAATGCGGTCTTCACATCCATCTGGTGGATCTTCCAACCCATCTCTCCTGCTATCGATATAATGGAGCGGATCGAAGTATATCGAGCCACGGGAGCGAAGGTCTCCTCATAATCAACTCCCTCTACCTGGGAGAACCCTCTAGCCACAAACCTCGCTTTGAATTTTTCAATGCTGCCATCTGCAGCATGCTTTACCTTGTAAAGCCATCTGGAAGTAACCACGGATTTTCCCTTAGGCCTCGGCACTACCTCCCAAACATCATTCTTCATTATAGAAGAATACTCCTCCTGCATGGCCTCTCTCCAGACGTGCTGGCTAGCTGCCTCCTCGTAGCTAGAAGGCTCAGAGTCAAGGATGTTGGCAACCATTGCCATATAGCTACAAAACCTCTCAGGTGGTTTGCTCTCTCTGACCAGCCTCTTAGGCCCAGCAACAGATGTGGCCTCTCTCAAGGTATCCTGAAGCCACTTGGGCTTCCTCTTCCCTTAGCACACTTCTCCCATTGGAGAATGAAACTCCTCCTCATCATCATCATTAGGAGCCTAAACTCCTGACTGTCTGCCTATTGTCCTCCTACCTGCACCTGAACCTGTAGATGCTGAGGTACCGTGTGAACTGTCCATCAGTGGACTCCCTAGTGAACTGCTCTGCGGACTACTTTGCATGCTGCCCGAAGCACCACCCCTCTGAATCTGTGAGCCACTGCTCACTGACGGACCAGACATCGTCATAGATGTACCTCCGGATCCTCCTGATCCTTGCCCACTGGATCCCTGCGACTGACTCAGCTGCTACTAAGGGTCTGGCTGATCCAGATACTCTAACTCCCGTGACCTCCTAAAGGCCCTGTCCTCCTCGAACTTCACATCCCGCCTGACAACAACTCTCCTCTGTGCGGGAATATAAATCCGAAAGGCCTTTGAGGTCTCACTATAGCCCACAAAGATACCCTTCTCTGCAGTGGGCTCTAGTTTGGTCCTCTTCTCCTTGGGTATGTAGGAGTATGTAATACACCCAAAGATACGAAGATGACCAATATCAGGCTTCTTCCTAGAAAAAGCCTCCTCCGGAGTCATATGCCCTAAGGCACGATGCAGACTCCTGTTCTGCAAATAAACAGCAGTCTTGCAGGCCTCTGCCCACAAAAACAATGGCAACCCCTGATCATGTAACATGGCTTTGGCAGCCCCTCCGATGGATCTGTTCTTCCTCTCCGCAACCCCGTTCTGCTGGGGGTTGTAAGGAACAGTGAGCTCCCTCCTAATGCCTGCCTCCGCAAAATAGTCAACAAACTCTCCAAGGGTGTACTCTCTCCCATTGTCCGACCTCAGGGACTTGATCTTCCGACCTGTCTGTGTCTCCACAAGAGCTCTGAACTCCTGAAACCGCTTGAAGACCTCACTCTTGGTCTTCAAGAAATAAATCCAGGTCCTCGTGGAGTGATCATCAATGAATAAAACATAGTACTCATATCCACTCAAGGAAACATGAGACATCCGACTGCTCACATCGGAATGAATCAAATCAAGTATCCCAGTCGCTCTGCTGTCACTGCTGGGAAAAGGGGATTTGGAAAACTTGCCCATCGCACATCCTCTGCAAGTATCAAAGTGATCAGTACTGAAATCTGGCACACCTGTAGTGATCTCCCGCAAAGTCCTCAAGGCTCCATGATACATGTGCCCCATCCTGCGGTGCCAAATCTCACACAACTCAGAACTGCTAGCTCTGCTGTCGGTACTGCTGCTCAATGCCAAAAGGGGCTGGAATGCAAACCTGTACACCTTTGCATGGCATACACCTATCACTCTAGCTGAATCAGCTGGAGTGCCCCTGGGATACATCAGCACCTGTCCTCCCCTGAACAGTACCTCATATCCTCTATCCTCCAAAGCTGAGACGGATATGAGGTTCTTCCTCATCCCTGGCACATAAAGAACATCTGACACCTTCAAGGGAGGTTTAGACTCCCTCTGAAATGTCAGTGTTCCCACACCAACTACTCTAACAACTCTGTCATCACCGAGTACTACCTCTATATCAGTGCCACTCTCTGAAAGCTCTGAGAAGTACTCACGGACTCCTGTCATATGACGTGAAGCCCCACTGTCCACATACCAGATACCCGAAGATGCTCCGCTAGTCGAGGGAAATGCATGCTCCCTATGAACCTCTGTGGTAGGTGATCCTGCACTAGTGGACTCACACGCAATGAACCCAAACTCTCGGTCAAAGCGATCTGCAAAGTCCTCAACCTCTGCTGATGCTGCCATGCTCTGGTTCTTCCCCTTCTTCTTCTTCTTCTCCGGACACACAACTGCATAGTGTCCCATCTTCTGACAATTCCAACACTTCACCTTGGAATAGTCCTTTTGTGTGTTACCCTGTTTACCTTTACCTTTGCCTTTGCCCCCACCATTGCTTGTGGAAGCTTGCTTCTTTCCTTTGTCTTTCTTGCCTCCTGCCAACAGTGCTACATCCTCATCCTGCTCAACTGGCTTGGCTGCCCCAAGCTGACCTTTCTTGATCTCTGTCTGAATGCAATCATCCCAAAACCTCTCCCATGTGGGAAGGGTCTCACGTGCACAAACCCCATCAACAAAGTTCATCCATGAACTGGGGAGGCCATTCACTGCAATCCGCACCAACTCAGTGGGTGGAATGACCTCTCCAATCGCTGCTAACTCATCTCTCACATTAGTAATCTTTGTGAGATATCCAGCTGCACTATCAGTCTTACCCATCTTAATGGTCTTCAGCTTCTCCTTCAGGACCATTTTCCTGTTCTCATTGATACTCTGGTAGAGATTGGACAATGTTGTCCACATCTCATGAGCATTTCTCTTTCCTCTCACATGAGGAATGCAATGGTCTTTGATTCCGTCTAGAATCAGTCTCTTACCCTTGTTGTTCTTTCTATTATATGCTGCCAACTGAACAGCATCAGTAGGCACAACAACAGGGTTCTGTGCGGTATGCACCATGATGTCTCAGACTTCTGCCTCCTCAAAGATACTCTGCATTTTCTCCTTCCAAACGCTGTAATTGGTATGCCCATCCAACCTATCCTCCACCCTCAATCCCAATGACATCCTGCTGTCCTAAAAACTGAAAAATAGCACTGTTGTAGTAAAGATAAAAACTCTATGTGTGAAAAATCAACTTGCTGGAATTTTCTGAGTGAAAAATCAGCAGGTTGTATTTTTCACCTTATTTCTCCTTTTAGTTAAATGTCCTTTCCCATATCCTTACATTCAACAACAGAAAAATAATTTTTTTTTGCTGAAAACACAAATTCTGGAAAATTTACAGAATGCTGGAAAATGCAGAAATAAAAATCAGCAAGCTTAAAACAGTCATTCAACACATTTAAACACTGATATTTTTGGTCAACATGACCCTGGAAAAACCCCCTACAACTCTTGGGGAAAACCAGTCTGAAAGCTTCTCTTTTATTTCTGAAAAATGCTTTTACAGTGAGCAGTAATACACAGAAAATTACAGCAAACACAAAAATCCCTTATCTCGACTTTCGTGTCACCCTCCACCTTGAAAATCGTGCCAAACAGCAAGCAGAAATTTTACAGAGAAATTACAGCATTAAATGTTGTCTTTGCTGCCTCGAAAAACATGACAGGAATGACTGTACGAACTGTACGGATTCCGTACGGATAGGACAGCAGCCCCCTTTCTCGATTTTCATGCCAAGAAAATCAGCCTAGAAAACCGTGCTCCTTGTTGTTGTTCCAGTTCCTCGAAAACAGCGCTGCCCCTCTCTCGAAAACCGTGCAAACTGCTATACGGATTTTCTGCCTCAGTTAGTGTGCCAATGAAACTCTGCTATACGGATTTTTAGCCTTGGGAAGTGTGCCCTCTTGCTATACGGATTTGTTGTGCTGCCTTTGCTGCTCTCCCTCTGCTCAGAAATTACTCTTCAGCTTTCTCTCCTCCTCTCTCAATCTGCTCATTAAAGAATGAATGACCTTTTCCTCCTTTTCCTCCTTTAACCTAACCCTAAGTAACTTTTGGGGAATCCCTAAATCCAATGGCTGAAATAGATTTAGATCTAGGGCTGAGATTAAATGCTCATTTAAATCTCACTTTCTATTTTTTAATTCACCCCACTTTAATGAAGACCCACTTAGTCATTTATTTCCAAAGTCACTTTTCCTTTCTAATTTTACATTGACTTTATTAAAGTCACTTTAAAATTAGACTTTAGTAACTTTATCACTTAAAGTCACTTTTAAATTAGATTTGACTTTATAAAAATTATAAAGTCACTTTAGGAGAAAAATTAAATTCTTTTTGACACTTTTCCCTAGGCCAAAGATCAAAGCCTTAGGGAACCACCTGTCCTCCAGTAACCAAATTTCAACATCGGATTCTAGCAAGTGGACATCATTTTCTTCTTCCCTTATGTGCCAAATTTGAATTTTATGATGGAATGACAAATGTATATGGGTGGTAACCCATGTGGGGACAATTTCCCATAAAAATCCCCACCAAGTATTTACCCAAATCCTCTCAAATGTGCATTAACTTCACAAATTCGAATTTCCCAGTAAGCAGCGTTCATTTAATGCCGAAAATTCAATTTTATTTGAGCACATGTCCTTTCCTTGATTTTAGGAGTCCACATCACCTTAGGACTTCACTTTAACTCCTCCATAATTTTCCACCTCATTTCCATCTCATTTAGCATGTGTGGATATTTATTTTTCTCCATTTATTTAATTTTTGGCTTAATTAATTACCAAATTTCCCACTAAACTTAGGAAAAGTGGGTTTTGAGGGTTCAAAACACATTTTTAACCCCTCAAAATGTGTCATAGTAGTAAGCTAAGGGTGGGAAATGTAATTTTGATTACCCATACCCTATACAACTTCTCTAGGAAGCACTTATTACAATTCAATTACAATTTTTGTTGTAATTTTCGACTTGCGGGAAATCTAAAAAATTAAAAAATCACTACCTAGACCTAACCAAATTCCACGAAAATTTTTGTGTGATCTAATATGGTAATATACATTGACTCTAGACACTAGGACTCACCCAAGGCCTCACCATCAAGACGTACTCCAGCTTTGGGGTAAAATCAGAGGAAAAAATGGAAATAATTATTAAGTCCTAATAGGGAGATGGTAGTTAACAGAGTGAAAAAAACCTCCCACAGTGATACTCACTTGTTGGACAGGTCCCAAGCTACCTAGGCCTATTACAGACTCAATACTGACTCGAATTCATCATTACTAGTATCACTTATTACAATTCCCCGTAGGTCGTAGAATCTAAGTACAAGAGAAAATGATAAGAAGTAGAAGTGGAGTTTAAAAACTCCGTTGAAATGATGATATGAGATGATATCTGATGGTACAAGTGTCATTTGGTTCATCCTTGGGCATGGAGTCTTCATATAATCATCAGGTGCCACTCCAGTGGTCAACATTTGGCTCCATATGGGGATGCATGCTAGATATGAAATGATAGTGTGCAAGAACATAAAATATACATCCACCGACCAAAGATATATATTAACGGTATTCATTCAATGTATCATCAAACAAAATCAAATACAGAAATGAAAATTTTATTCTAAGATCATAATTTATCCATGAAATAAATCTACTAAAACAAAATTTACAAGGGATAAGGTTAGAAATAGGATACAAAAAAATGCCCCATGGCATCAGATGTCCTCAATGAAATTCATGCTGAGAACCTGCCTACTTTCAGGCAGATCCATGGGTTGTTTTTCTGATGTGCCTTGTCCAATTCTGAATATCTTAGGACTTTGATCCGTCCCAACGCTGTGTTGTACATGGTCATCAGATTTACCAAATCATTTCCGCTTTTTTATTTTATTCTTAATAGGTTGTGATGTTGATGCGATCAAAGTAGACCTTTCTACCCGATCTTGAAGATGCTCAGATGGAGAATTTGAAGTATCCAAGACTTTCGTGATCTGTCTTTCTCCATTCTGCATCTTCTCTGGCATGGGTGATGGACCAATCTCATAAGTATAAACATGATTCCCCTCAGTTTCCTTGTGATTCGGGTCACCATCGATCACCTATTTTTCAATGGAAGGAATGAACTCCTCATAATAAGATGAAGTTTGCTTCAATGGATCGGGAGGCTTGTGATCTATTTCTTTCTTCTTTTCCCATTCGTCATCTAATCTAAGTTGGAATTTTTGTACACATGATCTTTCCATTTCCTCCAACCTATTCTGAAAAATGATTTGATTAGCATTCATAACACATATTTCTTTGGCATGATTTGTTTCCATGGTGTTGATTAATTGCACTTGTTTTTCTTCCATGGAGAGCAACCTGTTTTGAATAGAGGTCATTTGATTAGAATAATTGACCTTCATAGCATTTATTGTGTGCACATGATTTATTATTAATCTTGTTTGATTGAGTTCCATGTTTTTAATGAGTTGAGTTTGGTTGAGTTGCATATCCTTAATCATTTGAGTCAACTCCCTGATGAGATCCCTACCATTCTCATTTGCTTGAGTTTTCGCTTTGATCTTTCTTTCACCTCCATATTTTTCTTCAAAGGCATCAACGATCAATTCTAGAGAATCAAAACTGTTAGCAGGTAAGTCTATGAACCAATCCATAGCATTGCCATCTAATGAAAAGATGAAAACTTTCATTTTAACGTCCTCGTGGTTAATATCATGGCACCATTTGCTGACACAAAGGTGGAAATTCCTAAGGTGAGTTTCGGTGGTAATGGCATTATTACCTAGAAAACTAGGCAACTCATCAACAGCCTCAATGGCTTAATCTGGAATAAAATTCAGATAGCCTAGAATGTTGGTAAAATCACAAGGGGCGAACAGATCATTCGTGATGCTCAGTTGACCCTGAAAGAGCAAATGATATCAGAGAGAGGTTCATGTCCAAGATTAGCAAGAATTTTACAAGAAGAAGGCTTCAAGCATAAATCCTTGAAGAAAATGAAATAAGTGGAGTCGTCCCCACTTGAACAAGAATCTAACTTTAAAATCCAACATGCAAAAACCAAAAGTTAGTTGATTTCCCAGGTACAAGAAAGTTTGTCCCTGGCAACGGCACCAAAAATTTTATCGCCTTGCAGCCTGCACCTACCTACATGTTAGTGAGAAAAGCCTTCAACCCCACAAGGTGTGGTTGGTGGCAAGGAACTTAGAGAAGGAGTTGTCACACTAATCCTGACTCTCTTCGTTTAAGCTATCTCCTAGGTTAGCTATGGGGGTTGGTCCCTAAAGAAAAACGAAGTTAAAGATGTGAGTTTTCTAAGAAAGTTGTTAGATTTAAATAGATTACTTCTTCATATTTATAAGAAAAAATGTCATATGAGCAATAACCATCAATACATAAGATAAGCATGAAACATATGAGAAACCAGTGCCTTCAGAGAATTACTCTTAAAATGAAATTGTATTTGCTTAAATGAAGTGAACTGTTTTCAAATGGAAAGCAAAAGTAATCTTGAAAAGTTGAAACAAGAAAATGTTAGCACAAGATATTATAAATGCCTTCAAAGTAAACAAATTTATGAATCCAAGCATGTGAAGCTATCTTGTTCAAAGGAAACAATTAGTGATCTATTTGTTAGAATGTAAATGAGATGATAGAAAAACTCAAAGTTAAACCAACATGCATTTAGCCTTGCAACATGAAAGAAGAGTACTTCAAAGGAAATGAGATTCATTAACCATCCATGAACATGATGAACATTAAAACATGAAATGGAGCTTGCTGAAGTAGATAATGTTCAAGTACAAAAAAATCAAACTAAACTTCTTGCAAAAGAGATTACAATACTTACAAGAAAGGAAATGTTTCGTGAAAATGGAAAATGATATTGCATGCGAGACTCTAAACCCTCAAGAAAGCAAAATTCAAGAACTTGCAAATAAGTTAAATGTGATGAAAAATGCTCTTGGTTTATTTTATTAATTAGTTTTAAAGCAAGGTTACAATTCAACTCTTTGATCCACAAACCTCACCCTTGCCCAAATATATGGATCCCACAGTGAGAAGTAAGTAGAGGTGTAGAGAGTCCCTAAAATGTCTATTCAACCAACTTATGTTGGAGGTAAAATTTTAGTGATTGCTTGGGGCATGTAAGTAAATTAATCAAACAATGAAAATTAACTTTCAAACTTGAAATGTATTTGCATGTCATGAAGTAGAATGCTACATTATGGAGAAAATTTGCCCAAATACTTATTGCATGTAAGATGTAATTAAAGGTGAAGCATAAGTGGTTTTGGAACAAAATTTATCACAAATTAGATTCAAGTTAAAAGTGCATGCATGCAAAAGTTTGAACTTGCTATGAAAGTAAAAAGACTAGAAATCTGTAGCAAATTAGATTAAGGTGCATGCAAAATGAGTGTAACGCATGATTGTGTTAATTCGTCAATTAAATGACGTGTATGCAAGTGAAAAAGATCAAAGATCAAGCCACAAAACCTCTCCAAAAAAGGTAGAGAGATAGCAATACCAATGGGTAAAACCCACGCTCCCAAAACCAAGAATTTTATTAGTTATTACAAGAAGGAAAAAACTATGAAGTCTTCTCTAAAATCCAAAGAAAGTCTTCACAATGTTGGCTTGAACCATAGATATTTCCTTGCTGAAAATTTCTGCAATTTGAGACCCACAAAAACCAAACAAAATGCACATTTTTCGAGGAAGAAGAAAAAAGGCAAAGCCTATTTGAGTTACACGGCCAAACGAGAGAAATAGAGACCCCAAGTGAACTCGGCCTCCCATGAGAATAACTCGACTTCGTCCAATAAATGTCCTTTAATGCTCACGGCCAAGCGAAGAAAATAATCTAAAAGTTGGAGCCCCAAGGTCCTGCATGCAAACTTGTAAGTAGTTTTCTAAAAATGAAACCTGCAAGTAGCTGCAAGACAACAAGTTAGAGAAAATCTACAACAACAAATGTTAGCTCAAGAAATCACAAAGTAATATTACAAAAATAATCTACAAGAGGCTAGGCCAAAGAGTATGAGGGAACTCTCCTATTTAACTAGTCATAGATTGGCTCTTTGAAATAGCCAAATATTAAAGAAATGAAGTGCAATACTTGTGTTAGCGCTGGAATCAACACTTGGACAGCTTCAAGTGCTTGACCAGTCACATCCTTGTTGAACCCTTGGTTACACTGAGAGGGGGGGATGAATCAGTTTAACGCAGTCATGGTCTTATAAAACTTTCTTTTACACTTATTTACATCTTCAATTCGTGATCAACTTAATATACAATGGAACAACAATCTTAATAAGTGAGCAGCAGGTATTAAGCAAATTAAATACAGAAGATCAACACATAATCATCATGCACATAGACAACAGATATAAGTGGAAACCCATAAGGGAGAAAACCACATCTTATTATTGTTGTGATGCAAAGGCAAGCTCCAACTCCCTCTCACCACTGATTTTCTATAGGATCCAACCTACAGGAGGCTGCTACCTCAATTTTGCAAGCTACAACTTGCAAGGAAGCTCCAACTCCCATCTATTTTCTGCAGGCTACAACCTACAGGAGGCTCCTACCTCAGCCAGCTACAACTGGACATCTATCAAGCTATAACTTGATATGGAAGCACCAACTTCCTCACTGTACAATAAAATCATATGCTGATTTACCTAAATATCAGCTTTGTTTTTCTCCTTCTTTACTGCTGTCCTTCCAGCCTTCAAATTTGCTTTATATCGTCTCTGGATCTTCACAACTCCTCTCTATGCTCCTTCTTCTTCTTACATTCTCTCACCTCTTTCTCCATCCTCTTTCCCGTTAAGCATATGATGGTAACATTATTTATAGAGATCACCTCATAACTATTTGCATTCCACAGAGAATTCGAAATGAACAGGTATGACTCTTTGCCTTCCCCCTTCTCATTTTCTTGTCCAACACATTCAGAATAATATAACAGAATGTATATATTTGTGTATTACAGTGGAGTTTTGCTTTGCCTACGGAGACTTGCCTTTGCATCACATACAATAAAAATAATCAATTCATTTACATTGACAGTTACAGCAAATATGTCTTGCTTAACCCTTTCAGCTCTTGGCTCGCTGTGTATTTGTCTTTTTGCTGTTGTCACTGTCTTTTCAGATTCTGCTATTTATATTCTAGCTCTGCTGCATAATTACCCTATTTCTTCCGTTATCTGTGTCTTTTGTGCTGCGTTCACCCACACTTTGCATATAAATTTAATTATACGTATCCATATGCACATCAACCATAACCTTAACACCGATTTGTCACATATTCTAAAAGCGGAATTCTTTCACGCTTTACCTTGGACTTTTATCCTTTGATTAACATTATTCATCACGATATGTTAATAATACCATAAAATATGACTTTGGTTAAGACCCATCATAACCAAATACATTAAAACCATGCATTCCACTCTATAATCATATAACCTTTAATATATAAAACATTTGTAAAGGTTTATCTTTCCGCTAGTCTTGCACATATACCGATGCCGCATCCCCGATTAAACGACTACCGTTGATCCTGTTCGCAATCTGACGGTCTTCATCATATTGCAAATCTCAAAGTTTATTACCCTTCCATACTTTGGTTAAATGTACCACAGTGCCATCATATAAATACACTCGGTCCCACATGGCTGTATCGCTACTTCGCATCGCAACTTCTATAACTTACGAATTCTTATCACATAAGCATCGCCGATTGCGATATGTGATAGCATCACATCGCATCCATCGCATCGCAAATTCTATAACTTACGAATTCTTATCACATAAGCATCGCCGATTGCGATATGCGATAGCATTGCATCGCATCACATCTATCCATCGCATCGCAAATTCTATAACTTACGAATTCTTATCACATAAGCATCACCGATTGCGATATGCGATAGCATCGCATCGCATCTATCCATCGCATCGCAAATTCTCAAGGTTTATTACCCGACTTAACATAAGTCATAAATACAATATAACTTGCCCTTCCATACTTTGGTTTAAACACAAGATATCAACATTACAATATATATCCGGGCCCAAAGATTTCCTGACGGTCAATCTCACCTTTCAAAAAAACTATGGTTATAAACCATGATAAAATCGATGGTAATAACTTCATATGCGGAAGCTTTTATATCAAATTTTAAACAAACCATAATAAAAACCCGTTCATATATCTTCCGAATATACCAAATCGACTTTGGATAAATATACCAAAGTACCAACATGTATTAACATTGGCCCACATCTGTCAACTATCACACCTTGGTTTAATCGTATTTATGAGTTTACTTTGGTTAAAACCCAAAGCACCAAAATTATATTATATTCGGGTCCCACAACATATACAACTTACATATTCATTTGTGCAGTCCAATCTCCGTCGTCCATTTAACTGCTCCAGATCCGACGAACATCGCTCGATATCGCACTCCAAATAGCACGATGGGTAAAACTTTAAAACTTACGCGAAATTAGTGGTTTTTAATTGCCACATGTCGGCCCACGACCACTATCGCATTCACTCCAGAAATTACTGCTTACCATCTTTGAGCTATGCGAAAACCACCAGTTGGTTTTCAAAACCATACACTGTTTTCCTTTACTCCATCATTCTATTTTCATTTAAGTCGGGTTTCTAAACAGAACTATGGTTCCAACTTGAAAGAATTCCACCGTGGCTACGCCATACATCTTCTGTTGTAATGATATCAACTGGTCTTCAAACCCTCTCTGGAATTCATTACACACATGGTTTTAACCTCTATTATTCATTGTCTGTGGTTTTATAATCATTTATAAATACAATAAAGCCCCCAAATGTGACTTCAAACTCTGGATCTCCTTCATTGTGTATACACAACAGAATGTGTAATATCTCCTTGAAATGCTTTATACGAATTCAACTAATTGCGAAATAAATCCAGGTAGATTTTATACCTCAAATTAGAAGTCTAAGAAATTTCTTTAATGGCATCGATCCATTCTGTGATTGATGCTAATTTCTCAACATTTACAAGTCACACAGAATCAATAAATTAATAATTTACCTTTTAAGAATACATAGTCTCATACCTTCAATAATCCCATAGCTCAAAAATGATGGAAATTCTTCTTCCATTTTGTCTAATTTGCTTGTAGGCTTACAAAACAAAACCCTAACTGTTCAAAAAACTTCTTCATGTCTAAACCCTCCTCTTGTAGCCTCTGCCACTTTACTTTCTTTCTCTGCAACAATTCCATCTGAATCTGATTTGCTCCCTTGTCTTGGTGTTACTCCTTTGTGCTCCTTTGCCATCAATGACAATATTTCCAATAGTCTCCCCCTTTGGCATTGATGGCAATACTTTGATGCTTCCTCCAGGACTTCCTCTGCTTGCTTTTCAGAAGACCCTTTCTTCTTTTGCTTGCTTTTCCTCCCCCTTTGACATCAATGACAAAGGGTTGCACATTTCCCAATGTAGTTTTGATCTTTTCATTTCCTCTGATCTTGAGGACCTGTTCCATGCACTGCTCCATTGTTCTAGCTCTTTTATTACAATTTATTGACTGCTCTCCCCCTGGAGTGATGCTTTATTTTCTGATATTGACTATCACTTGTCTTCTGCTCTGATCCTGTTTCTTGTATGCAGCCCTTATTATTATTATTTTTTTGTTTTTTTTGTTTTTTGTTTTCTCAATCATATCAGAGAGTAACATCTGCAGACACTACCCCTAGTTTTTCTCTTAGATATTCGAATGGTTCTTTAGCAAGAGGTTTTGTGAACATTTCTGCTATTTGTTCCTTTGTTGGTACGTATTCCAACTTCACAAATTTATGTGCTACTTTTTCTCTGAGGAAGTGGTACTTTATTGGGATGTGCTTTGTTTTTTAATGAAGTATAGGATTTTTTGATCTACTTATTGCACTTGTATTGTCACATTTGATAGACATGGGTTCATAAATGATTACCTTCATGTCTTGGAGAGTTTGTTTCATCCACATTACTTGTGTGCAACATGCAGCGGCTGCTATGTATTCTGCTTCTGCTGTAGATAGAGAGATAGAAGTTTGTTTCTTGCTTAGCCATGCCACCAGACTTTTTCCAAAATAAAATGCACCTCCACTTGTGCTTTTCATGTCATCCACACAGCTGGCCCAATCTGCATCTGTGTATGCTGTCAATGTGAAGCTTTTTCTTTTGGATACCATAGGCCATAATGTGAAGTTCCTTGTAGATATCTAAATATTCTCTTGATTACAAGTAAATGATTTTGTTTTGGTTCTGCTTGATATCTTGCCACAAGTCCTATTGCCAACATAATGTCTGGTCTAGAAGAAGTTAGGTATAGTAGACTTCCTATCATGGATCTGTAAATTTTTTGATCTACACTTGTTGATCCATCATTAGCACATAGTTTGCATCCAGTGATCATGGGAGTTGACATAGGTTTGAAGTCTTCAATTTTCAACATTTTCAACATTTCTCTTAAGTATTTTTCATGTGAAATGAATATTCCTGTGTTATTTTGTTGAATTTGAAGTCCTAAATAGAAGGTGAGCTCTCCAATCATTGACATCTCAAACTCTGATCTCATTTCTTCAGCCAATACTTTTGCTAACTCATCTTTGTTGCTACCAAACATGATGTCATCTACATACACTACTACAATTAAGATTTCATTTTCATTAGCCTTTATGTACAAATTGTTGTCTACTCCTCCTTTCTTGAACCCTTGTTTTTGCAAGTATTTTTCTAGCCTTGAATACCATGCACGGGGAGCTTGTTTCAGACCATATAAGGCTTTCTTTAATTTGCACACATAGTCATGTTTATCTGTTAATGAGAATCCTTTAGGTTGTTCCATGTAGACTTCTTCCTCTAAGTCTCCATTCAGGAAGGCAGACTTCACATCCATTTGATATACCCTGAAATCATGATAACATGCAAAGGCCAAAAACATTTTGATTGCTTCTATTCTAGCTACAGGGGAAAAGTTTTCATCATAGTCAAGTCCTTCAATTTGAGAATACCCCTTGCATACAAGTCTGGCTTTATTTATGATTACCTGCCCTTGTTCATTCATCTTATTCTTGAATATCCATTTTGTGCCAATGACATTTTTCCCAGTGGGTCTTGGAATTAACTCCCAGGTATTATTCTTCTCAATTTGGTCTAGTTCTTCATTCATAGCATTTACCCAGTTTTTGTCTTTTCTAGCTCCTTCGAACTTCTTTGGCTCTATTTGAGATATCATGGCTAATTATAATTCTTCTTTTTGTTCAACAAGCCGTCTTCTTGTCTGTACTCCCACACTCTTGTCCCCAATGATTTGATCTTCTGGATGGTTCTTTTGAGTGTATCTTGAGGGACCTTTTGAGTTTAATTCAGTATCTTCTGTTGTCTTGCTATGTTCATCATTATCTTGATTCTCAGCCTCATGATCATCTGGAGGATTGGCGCAGCTTGTGTTTCTTGTTCTGTTTGGTAGATCTTCGTCAACTCTTACATCAATGCTTTCCACAATTTTGTGCAGTCCCTTGTTGTAACACCTGTAACCCTTACTCTTGGATGCATATCCTAAAAATATTCCTTCATCGGCTCTTGCATCAAACTTTCCCAGTTTTTCATCATTATTTTTTATGAAACACTTGCCTCCAAAGACTCTAAAGTGCTTGATTGATGTTGGTTTACCATGCCATAATTCGTAAGGAGTCTTATCACAATTTGGTCTTAGATGAGCTTTGTTGAGAATGTGAACAGCTGTGTGTACTGCTTCTGCCCAATAGGTTAGGGGAATGTTACTTTCTTGCATCATGGCTCTGGCAATCTGTTGTACTGACCTGTTTTGTCTTTCTGCCACTCCATTCTGTTGAGGTGTACCTGCTATTGTAAACTGTTGTTTTATCCCATGTTCATTGCATAGATCTGCAAAATCATAGTCTGTGAATTCACCTCCTCTGTCTGATCTGATGCATTTTAGTTTGCATCCTGTTTGATTTTCTGCCAATGCCTTGAATATCTTGAATTTCTCAATTGCTTCAGATTTATATTTGAGAAATCTAGTAAAATCATCTATTATTAGCATGAATAAGATTCTCCACCTAGTGCATTAGTTCTTGAAGGTCCACACAGGTCCATGTGTACAAGCTGAAGTGGCCTACTTGTAGATAGTTCATCTTTGGTCTTGAAAGATGTGTGGGTCTGTTTGCCCAATTGGCAGGATTACATATAGTATTTGGAGGCTTCTTTATTGTAGGCATATTTCTGACTGGTTTCTTCTTGCTCAGACTGATGATGTGGTCAAATTTTAAGTGTCTCAATCTTCTATGCCATAACCATGATTCATCAAGTTTGCTTATGTGGCATGCTTCATTCTCTTCTTCCAATATATAGACATTACTTTCTGTTCTAACACCTTTGATCAAGGTCTTTCCTGTGGTGCTCGATCTTACCTCACAATCTTGGGCTCTGAAAAGGACCTCACAGCCTTTATCACACATTTGACTGACGCTTAGCAGATTTGCTTTCAGCCCATCCACAAATAGTACATCTTGAGCCTCTCCTCTTCCATTATTTAGACTGACTGAGCCTTTTCCTTTGATTTTCCCTGCTTTATCATTTTCGAATGTTACATTTCCAGATTTCTTTTCATCAAAGGTTACAAACTTGCTTCGATCTCTAGTCATATGCTTTGAGCATCAATTGTCCATATACCATTGGCTTTTCTGATCTTGAGCTATTAGAGCCAGGTCACACTTATTCAACTTCTTTTTCCACTGCATGCAACTATTTGTTTGGTACCTTTTCTAAGAAGATGGACCATATTCTTTGAAAGGACATTTGTGAGACTTGTCCCCAATTTGATGGTAGACAAAGCATTTGATTATATTTCTGAAAGGATTATGAGTGAATTCTCCATTGCTCATAAATTTGCTTGAGTTTTCATACATCAGTCTTTGTGCATACTTTCTGCACTCCAAGACTTTATGACCGAACCCCTTACAGAAAAAACAATACCCATGGAAACGATTAGTGTACCTGGTGAAAGGTTGTCCTCTCCATTTGTTTGATTGAGGTAGTATTTTCATTTTCTGCATCCTTTGCTGGTTGGACTCGATTTTCTTTGTCTGACAATATGCTGCAGTATGTCCCAGTTTGTGGCAGGCAAAACAAGTGATATATCTCATAGGAGGAAAGAATCTCCTTTGACAATTTCCGAATTTATTCAATTCATATTCAAGAGTGTAAGAGCCTTTTTCAGCTGATTGTTTCTTTATTTCATTCTTTGTTATTTGAGGTTCCTGCTTGTTTCTATTTACTTCATTGCAGGTCATGTTTTTGCTAGCATCTACTTCTGTAGGAATCTTTTGAGCTGCTTCATTATCATTTATAGCTTTTAGAAAAGTGATGTTATGGTTATCTTCTACCTTGGATTTGTTGGTTTCTCCTTCGTAACCTATCCCAGTTTTTATGAGAGGAGATCTTTGAGCATTTAGTATTTTATTCAACTGTTCTGAGCTTGTCATTTGAGAAGAGTTCATTGACAATTTCCTTTGGGTGTTTTCTAATTTCTTTCTCAAGCATACTACTTCTTCTTCTAATTTCTCTTGCTTCTGAATTTTATCCTCAATTCGCTTTAGTAGCGTGTCTTCCACCTTCTTAGCTTCTTCAAGTTTTACTTTCAACTGACTAAGGTCTTCTGAAGTTGGTTCTTCTTTTACATATTTGCGGAGAATATCTTTCTGTTTTCTGCACTTCAGTTTAAGTCTGTCAATTTCCTCCAGGGCACTTCTTAGTTCCCCCTCAAGATCTACCTCACATTCTTCCTCCTCTTCTAAAAGGAATCCTTCTGATTCTTCTTTGGCCATCAACACAAATTTAGAGGTTCCTTCTTCATTTGAGGATTCATCTGAGTTTTCAGATGCACTGCTATCTTGTTGAGCATAAAATGATCTTCTATTAAATCTCTTCCCTTTCTGCCAGTTATTTGTTTTGGTTTTCTCTGTCTCTTGAGTCTGATTCTTTGTTTTCTTATGAGGACACTTAGATGCATAGTGCCCAACTCTTCCACAGTTAAAGCATTTAAATGAAAGTTTACCTTTATACTTGACTGAGCCTCTATCCAATCTTCTGACAAATTTGGCGTCTTCTTCATCAGAGCAGGAGCATGTATCTTCTTTTTCTTCTTTGCTCTTCTCTGTCTTAAAGGCTGCCTCCCTCACATTTGACTTTCTCTGTGGAAGTCTCATCTCATAGGTTGTTAAGTTTCCAAGTAATTGGTTCATGGTCAATGTTTCACAGTCAGTTGTTTCTTCTATGGCAAAAACCTTGGGGTTAAAACTGGATGGTAAAGATCTCAATATCTTTTGAACAATTACACATTCTCTAATGGTTTCTCCTAAAGTTTATGGGTAAAACTTTAGAACTTACGCGAAATTAGTGGTTTTTAATTGCCACGCGTCGGCCCACGACCACTATCGCGTTCACTCCAGCGATTACAGCTTACCATCTTTGAGCTATGCGAAAACCACCGGTTGGTTTTCAAAACCATCCACTGTTCTCCTTTACTCCATCGTTCTGTTTTCATTTAACTCGGGTTTCTAAACAGAACTATGGTTCCAACTTGAAAGAATTCCACCACGGCTACGCCATACATCCTCTGTTTTAATGATATCAACCAGTCTTCAAACCCTCTCTGGCATTCATTCCACACATGGCTTTAACCTCTATTATTCATTTTATGTGGTTTTATAATCGTTTATAAATACAATAAAGCCCCCAAATGTGACGTCAAACTCTGGATCTCCTTCACTGTGTATACCCAACAAAATGTGTAATATCTCCTTAAAATGATTTATACGAAGTCATCCAATTGCGAAATACATCCAGGTAAATTTTATACCTCAATTTAGAAGTCTAAGCAATTTCCTTAATGTCATCAATCCATTCTGTGATCGATGCTAATTTCTCAACATTTACAAGTCACACAGAATCAATAAATGAATAATTGACCTTTTAAGAATACACAGTCTCATACCTTCAATAATCCCATAGCTCAAAAATGACGGAAATTCTTCTTCCATTTTTGTCTAATTTGCTCGTAGGCTTACAAAACAAAACCCTAACTGTTCAAAAAACTTCTTCCTGTCTAAACCCTCCTCTTGTAGCCTCTGCCACTTTACTTTCTTTCTCTGCAACAATTCCATCTGAATCTGATCTGCTCCCTTGTCTTGGTGCTGCTCCTTTGTGCTCCCTTGCCATCAATGGCAATATTTCCAACACTCCTAAGCTCTAAGGCAATTTAATGATTTGGATTATATGATTGGTAGGTGGTTTAAACCTTCAATCACTGAAAAGGGATTTCACTCAAGTTCATTGTCATACTAATGAGGGTATTGAGTCCTGATATGGTAGCAAAAAAGAAATTTTGTAGCCTATGGAGAGAAGACAGTGTGAAATAGAAGAAGAGACAGTGGGTCTGCAAGGCAGAAATCCACTGCTTTTGGTGAAAAATAATACAAGGAACAGTTTGACAATATTTCAACAAGAGAAGGCTATATCAAGACTTACAATAATCTTGTCGAAATATCATGAAAAGTGACTGTCATAAGGAATGCTCTTTAAATTGTCATTATGAATATCTCATCAAGAAAGCTCACTGTGTAAGACTAATAAAAGTTGATAAGATACATAAGCACATCAAGGGACTCATAAAAACATACAACAGCATCTGAAATTACAAACTGCAATTGAAGAGAATGAGGTGTGGAAACACATGGAAAGATTAACAATACACATATCAAGTAGGTAATAAGTCATCAAAAGTCTTTTCCAATATCATTCACTGAAAAGTACATTGATCATATGAGAAAAAGATTCGCAAACCATGAACCTTTTCTTCATGGAGCTTTATCATATATATACAAAAGAAATTATACTGACATCTCCACAAAAGGTGTGATTTTGTTCTAAAAAAATTATTACAATCTCATACAAAAGATGAGGCTTATCTTAAACTTTAATACAAAGTGATACAACATAAATAAAGTAAACAGCATGATGGCTTGTAATTCGAAGTGGTTGAATGATGTGGCAATCTGTTGGAAGACTGCTCCTCTGTTCTGGTGCAACCACTTCCACAAAAAGTGAAAACAGCAGATGTGGTTATTTCCCTCTAAAAGTGAAAAAAGGAATTCTGAAATTTAGAAAGAAGCTTGATCAATGACACCTGACAGCAACTAATTCTGTGGATAATGCATGCATGTAACTACTCCTAAGTAATACCCTTCAAGACTTGAAGAAAAACTGCCTCCACTCCCTTCATCCAAAAACTCAGGAAATAATAGCTGCCCTTTTCAAAATTAAATAGCAATAACCGAAAATTCTGCAAATAGCTGCGTTTTTCAATTAGGCCAAAAATGTGTGAGCTTCTCCTGAAAGGGTTAGAAATCAAGAATTGAAGCAAATATCTTGAGAGACTCTGCCTTAGTGAGCCTTCTAGCTCTTTTTCCTATATGCCTTTGTTTTTGAGCTCTAGCCTTCTTGGTTTCCTTATCTAGGCTTTCATCAATATTGATGACTTCATCTCTCAATCTTGGGTTAGCAATCAATTTGATATTCAGTCTAAGTTTGTTTTTTGGCCGAGTGTGAGGCCTCTTAAGATATGGATTTGGAATATAGGAAACTCTTTTTCTCTTATGCACCATACCACTAGACTGAACTTCTTCAAATTTTGTCTTCTTCAAAGGATGAATAAGAGTGAATGACATTCTTATCCTTTCTCCTTGTAGGTGTCTTGGGTGTCTGGGGTGTCTTGGGTGTCTTGAGGGAAGAAAACAACTGAGCTAGTGTTGGTTCCCTGACCTCTTATTGCTCTTCTACGACTGTTGGGAAGGAGTGTTGAACTGGAATAGACACTTGAACTGGTATTTCAACTGGCACTTGGACTGGCACTTCAAGAATAGTTTTTTCTGAAATTTTCTCTCCTAGAATCAACCTTCTTATGCCTTTGTATCTTGAGGAAGAAGCTCTGTTCTCCTCACATGTAAACTTAATAGTTTGCCCTTGCTTGAATTTCATAGAATCCTCTCTGATGATAAAGTCTGAGATTCCTTTGGAGATTTCCTCTTATAAACTTTCTCTAGAGGCTGCACCATGGGTATAGGAGAGACAATTTCAGTTCTAGCCTTCCTAGTTGAACTTCTAGTTTGCCTATTGGTTGATGGGGTAGACCGAGTTGGCTGTGACCTGTTTGGCATAGGAGTTTCACTAGTTTGTTCATGAGCATTCTGCTTCTTGGGCCTCCCTACTCTCCTCCTAGAGTTGATACTACCAAACCCCTCCTCTGTTAGGAACTTATCCCAAGTAGTCCTTTTCTTTTTAAGTTGGTAGACAATCAACATTTTAATTAAACCCCTATGATATAAGTTGTGCAGGGGATAGTTAGGGATTTTCTGCAACTTTAAGGACATCTTGAGCAAGGATTTGTATAGGAAGTAGGGCAAATTCATAGGTTTGTCACCTGAAATATGAACAAGAAATCTCATTTGGTAATGGTGGACAGAGGAGAACCTACCCTCACATGCAATGTAGCGTTGCACAGAGGTGATCACATATTGCCATTCAGCCTTGAAATAGAAAATATGTACAGTCGGATTCCATTTGACATTCACATGTTCAGGTTTGAGGAAGAGACTTACTTTTGTGGGCAGCGTTTTATTCTTGAACCAGCGTTCTCCAGTGGCCGAGGTTTGAGTAGCTCAGGCTATGATGGCTTCAGAGATCTTGAAAGTCTTCCTCCCAAGCTTGACTTTCTCCCCATCAAAGCTCTCGGCAAAAGCCTGTGCTAAAGCCACATTTTCTCCAGAAAATTTATGCAAAAACTTATACCAGCCTGCTGACTTAAATTGAGGTTTTTCCCTAGCATCAAAAAACCTGGTGTTTGTTGGCTCGGACCTATTAACATTCCCACCTTTTCCCATACTTCTCAATAGCTAGGCTCCTTCTAAACACACAATTGTTCAATCCTTGAGGCAAAACCCTACAGGAAGCCTTGCTTTCCTGCCTTGGAATGATAAACTGGTTGCTGGAGGATGTGACTCCTGTTAGCTGTAACTTCCACAAAGAACCTCGGACTTGAGAATGTTGAACTTAACCCTCTGAAACTATGCCTTTAGCTATGGTATGGTTTAATGGCACGATTTGAAATCATTCAAATACGAGCGCCAAGTCACCGCATAACTCATAACACTCGACTGCATCATTTAATAATGGATACTTTGTACGATGATCCCCGCTTCAGCTTAGTAGGGTAGCTATAGGTTAGTTTCATTAATAATATAAACATTCACGTATAATAATTCTCCTAAGTCAAAAATAATTAATCTTGTTAAAAAGAATAATCATGCTTATAACATAGGAGGTCTTCAATCATCTTCAAACAAGAATGGTATTTCCTCTGAAAATATTCTTTACAGCTCCTTATGCCTGAGAGATAGCTGCCTTTATCTCTGTATTGCAATATAACCAAACCACGGCGAAATAGCTGCTCTTTTCACTTTGTTAGTAATGTGACCTTCAATTTGGAGAAATAGTTGCCCTTCCTTATATCACTGTGTTACCAATGAAACTTAAACAGAGGTAGCTATTATCCGGAAAGAGCAGGTATAATTTTATTACAAAAATGACCAATAGCATTCGACACTAACCTAAGTTAAAATAGTGGTTTTAACTTCTTTTATGAACCTGAGACACCAATGCCATTTATAAAACTTAAAAGTCTTTCGGTTTTGACACTCTTTTCTGGCTTTTTATTGAAAATGACTCGAACTTCAACATAGGCTAGATAATAAGAAAATTTTGAAAACAGTGATACAATGGCGGTTAGACCATTAACATTTATAGTGCTAACAACTTGAAAAGTAAATTATTTTAAGTTTGATTTTTTTGATGCAAGAAATAAGAACTTTGAGAAACTTAAAAGAACCTTTGCAGGACAAAATAAAATATAGATTAGACTTCGGAAATCAACACATGTGGGTTCTCTTTGAATATTTTCAAGAATGGATTGGTTCCTCCGAAAACTTCCCCTCACGCTTGAAAAACTTGACCAAAGACAGATCCTTCTACACAATCTCACCACAACATACTAAATCTACATGAAATTAAATAAAAGCAATAGAAAAAACTCCTATAGATATATTTGATATCAAATAGAAGATTTATTATCCTAAAGCAATCAAGTAACTCTTATGCTAATATGAGATCGCTGCATACTAACATAACTTGAAACAAGCATGAAGGAAATAATAACATGAGGAAATAAATTGAGGCATAACAACAAGTCAAGGGTTTACTACATATGCAAGGAGAAGAACAACATCACAAGTTACCCTGAAGACTTTTGTATTATATTGCAAGTACTTGTAAAATCCAGCAGCGTGTCCTCAAGCCCAATAACTCGTATTACATGATACAATATAAGAGCCCATGGCTCCATTATATTGAAAGTTGGGAACAAATCCCAATGAAGAACCAAATGCAAAGTGGTGAGAGGGAGGAGATCACAAGGCAAATTCGAATTTGATAAGTGGAGCTCCATTGCCAAGTGTAAAAATCGGATTCTGGCAAGTGGACATCATTTTCTTCTTCCCTTATGTGCCAAATTAAAATTTTATGATGGAATGACAAGTGTATATGGGTGGTAACCCATGTGGGGACAATTTTCCACAAAAATCTCCACTAAATATTCACCCAAATCCCCCCGAATGTGCTTTAACTTCATAAATTCGAATTTCCAAGTAAGCAACTCTCATTTAATACCAGAAATTCGATTTTATTTGAGCACATTGATATTTAAGATGGGAAATTACTGAGAGGAGGGATGAATCAGTAATTTAATATTCTTTTCCTCTGCTCGTCTTTTTTTATTATTCAACTAATTTTTTCATGTTCATGTCATATTGAATTCATTTTGCAGGTGTCATGAAGAGAGTTTTCAGATTGCTTATCAAGAGTTTAACATCATTCACATAGCAATCACAATAAGCACACAAGGACACAAGATATGAGTGGAAACCCCAAAGGGAGAAAACCACGAATATTAGGCTGAAAGTGATGTGAAGGCAGGCTGATACTCCTTATTACATCAGATTTTTGTAGGCTCCTACCTACAAGAGGCTACTACCTCCAAGCAAGCTCCAACTCCCACAAATTTTCTGTAGGCTACAACCCATAGGAGGCTCCTACCTCAACAGGGAACAACATGTTCCTCTTCAAACTACAACATACATGAGGACAGAAATTTCTCAATTAGAACATCAAGCTTCAGATGCTAGTTACCTCATAGACCATTCTGCTATCAACTTCATTGTTGAATTGCTTATCCTCTTCCGTTTTCTCTTCCTCTTCTGCAGCTGTCCATCAATGTCTTCGTACAGAAACTCTCCTTTTCTTGCCTTGAAAAAACCAACCCACTTTTGCTCTATGTTGTGTCTTTTGTAAGCAAGCCTCTTTGGTTGTTTGTCTTCCTTGCAGAATATGAAGTGAAGCATTGTCTCTTGGGCTTCCAAAAGAAAATTGTTCTCTTACTTTATGTTCAGATTTGAAAATATTTGTAATAAAAAAAGATATTGTAACATTTCAATCAAGAATGATGACAAGTGACACATCAAACTTGTATTGTTTACATTTTCTGTTTAATGAAATATATGTATTTCAACTGTCTTAATATATTATGTCCTTATTGACAGTTTTCTAGCCTTCATATTGATTAGCATAGCCTTTGCACTTCACATCACTTTCAGCCTTTTGTAAAATAAGACTCAACATCCATTAACATAATTTTAGTTAATGACATCAATCCCAATATTTCCAACAATCTCCCCCTTTGGCATTGATGGCAATCATTTTGTCCTCCCCCTTTCATTATGAGAAATGTCTTCCTTCCTCTGATTACTTTACCTCCCCCTTTGACATAAATGGCGAAGGGGCTACACATTTTTCAGTGTAGTTTCCATTATTGCATTAATGCTTCCTAATGCACAATGAACATTACTGCTCTCTAAGTTCTGCATAACCATTGTTCATTCTGTCATTTTTTTATTGAATGAATGCCACTTCATATGGCTTGTTGGGGCTGCTCCAGTTTGAATGGGTGTTGCTTGAAGATGAATACTGCTTCAAAAATGGTTGATGCTCCATAGACAATATTATATAAGAGCAGTGAAGATGATGCATGTGATATATATATTCTGCTCCAAATCCACTTCATCATTGCAAAAACTCTACAAACCATCGTTGTAAGAACACTTTTAAAATAATGCAATCACATCTATATAAACAATAAACATGAGCATAGTTATTTTTCTTGATGTTTGGATTGCCCTCATATTGGAAGAGAACTAATATATCTATATCAAACTAATATGATTTGAATATGCCTGTGATACAATTCTAGAAAAATGCTCCTCATTGGCTGCTTGCTTAGGGTAAAAAATGGTAATATTACACAATTAACAAAAACCCTTGATACAAATGAGGCTATGAAGAAACCCTTACTGCAAGGTCCAAACAAATGTTCAAGTGACTCTTTCTGCCAAACTATATTGTACTGTAAAATATGAGGTCCTCATGACTACATTTTATGCATATGGCACTCCTTGTTACCAACTCACGGGCTGCTTTTTAGTGTAAAATGAAGTCTCCCATATATCTGATGTTAATTAGTTGTTTTCATCCTTCCACCATCAATCCCTTCTTGACATGAGAATTGAGACATATATTGGGAATTCTGACATCATAGTTTAAGCCAGCATTTTCCCATTCTTTGAAGATGTTTGCTAAATTTCCACATGTGCTCAAAACTATATAAACCATGGGATTACATTGTATTTCTTCTAATATCTTCTCCACTCCATCAATATCTGATAAAGTAGCACAAATGCCCGTCCCAATGTTATAGGTGAATTTGTATTGTGAGATATTGGCTTTTTCTTTTTTCATAGAGTTATCACTGTCCTGTATGCTAGCCCAAAAATGAACCAATGATTGTAATTGAAACTTGAATTGCATGCACCCTAAGGATCATACTTCAAAGAATTCTTCACATTCAAAACAGTTGAATTTGTCCTACTTAGGATGTATATCCATATAATGACCTAAAGAAGAGGCAAGACCGCAAGAATATCTATTCTGAAGGATGTCAACAAGTACTGCTTTGCAATTTGTACAAGATTTGTCACAAGCTCTCCTCTTCCAAAAACCCTAGAAGATGGAGTTATGAAGGTTGTTCGAAACTGGAAAGCTATGTGAACTAAATGTTCCCTTCCTTAGACACCATTCTTTACTTTGGGTTTGGGAATTTAATATGATATGATATAGGGATATTCAATAAGCAATATATTCGCATAAGTCTTTGAACCGGAAAGCCTTCAACAAAATCTTGAGATCCTCAGTAAACTTTTAAAAAGAGAACAATTCTGCTTTCAAATTCATTAAAGTTGTAGTATTAAATTCCAACAACAAAACTATAATATAGCCGACTAATGTAATAATTTCACACGAAATGCCAAAGTCAGAAATGGGTTGGAACTTTGCGGAACAAATATGAGAGAATTGATATTTCACTTGCTTCATGACACCTAAAATCACATGACTGCAATGCAAAATCTTGCATTGAATAATGAATGATTGTACAAGCAATATCTTCGAAATTCACAAATAGCATTTTTTCATGCGAGAAGGGGGTGTCAACACGAATAGTATTTTTCTGAGCTTTCTGTTCATCTCCTGAGGTCGAGATTTCACCACACCAGTTCATCCCCTGAGGTCGAGAAGCTTCAAAAACTCCTTTGAAAGCAATTGTGTGGCATTGTTATCCAGAAACTTCGATGGATGGCACCCTAAGCTGCCAAGTTGCTTCAAACTTTCCAAAACCAAATATAAGTCGTCATTTTGAATCCAACGGCAAAAGCCTGCCCAAACGAGCTTCATGTCTAGCGCTCGCATAAAATTGGTGGCATCGGCGCCCGCTTCCCTCATGGTTTTCACCAGACTGGAAAAATCCGCCAATCTGCCTTCCTCTTCGAGCTTGGCAGCTAGCCAGGTGTAATAATTCAGCCTTCGCTTCCTCTTGGAGCTCAATGTCGGTTTCATCTCTAAAAGTAGAGGTCTGATGTCCACTACTATTTGTGGCCAGTTCTTGGCCTCTCTCACCCCACTAGTTCATCTCTTGAGGACAACAGTTCATCTCCAGGTCATTTTGAAGGTCGAGTGTTCAGTCCACGCTCACCATAGCTCAATGTTGAACATCACTGAGACTGAAATAAATTTTTTTCTTTGACTATGTGAAATAAGCATTACAGGAATTTAATACTGCTCCATGCGTTACTCCATGTGTTACTCGGTTACTCCATGCATTACTCCATGTGTTACGCCCAATCACCATCTACTCCAGCACCATAAACTCATTTACGCTCTGACATACATGCTCCATGCGTTACACTATGCCACTATGAGACCTGGGCAACACCACCATCTGGAAAAAAATAGCGCTTCCTTGCGCATGCGAGAGGCACAGGGTTTGTTTCCCTACATCTCCACCATAACTGCTCCATGCGTTACGCTGCGCCACTCTGAGCCCTAGGCAACACCACCATCTGACATTAAACATAATGTTCTGCTGCGCATGCGAGAGGCACAAGGTTTGTTCCTTACATTTCCACCATAACTGCTCCATGTGTTATGCTGCGCAACTCTGAGACCTGGGCAGCACCACCATCTAAACGTTGCTCAACCATTGCACGTTCGCTAATTTCTAGTTCTACTCGGCATGTTTTCACAGGTTATTGTGAGCGCCACGCTTATGAGTGATGAGGCTTCTTTGTCCTTATGAGGCCACCATTTCACTGGAGGGCGCTAAGACATCTCTTTGATATCAAGGTTGTGTTGCTCCAACCAGTAAAATTTTTGTAGAGTGATGCTGCTTGATTATCAGTCAACGCAGATTGAATGTGCTTGGTAGAGCTTTTAAAAATATTTTCGAACTTATTTTCATTTAGATGGAGAGATGATGATCACACACACACACACACACACATATATATATTTATGAATATAATTTGCAGAATGACTTGATAGATGCATCAATAGCTTAAAAAAGATCCCATAGTGACGTTGAAGGATTTGGGAAAAAAAAATCCTAGTGATGCACAACAATCATCTCATTTACTTATTTCCACTACGTTTCCTTGATCTTCTTTGTTGTAGTCATCACATGAGTGATTCACTGCGGCATTTTGCACTTGATCATTTTATGAGTTAAAAAAAAATTGCCCCTTTTTGACTTGATGGTGGCATACATTGTTGAAAGGTTTTTTTTTTCTTTTCCCGAATTTGAAAGTAGGATTGCAGCTTGACCACTTGATGTATTCTTCCAATATACTTCCATAGTGGCCTCTTTGTTTCTGGTTCCAGGTATAATTGGGTAGAAGATAATTTTCTTCTCTTCTTGATGAAGGGATTTGCTTTCGCTTTCATGAGAGTATATTAGAATAGACCTCAGTTTTTCACAGAGAATTTATCACTTATTTGATGAATATAGATGAATGAATTTCATGTAGTCAATCCGAGAATGAATAATTTTGGGAGAATTTTAATAATGCTAGTACTTCTTCGTCTATTTATTTATTTACATGTTTTCATGCAGGATATGTACATCAAACAAAAATTGCATAAAAAATCAATGCACGTGATAGATGTTACTTGTGATTGTGACAAAGAGGGCTTGATCTCATACTCTTATGATGTATTTGATCATGTTGCTTCTAATTTATGATAAATTTGTAAGAAAGTAGTTTCTATTCTTTCCTTCTTTCTACTCCTGTAGTCTCTCCCTTAGCTGGTGCACTCAACTCCCCCTCCTTTCCCCTTTTTTTTTTTGAATTCTCCCTTCGGGGTCATGTTAATGAGCATCATCTGTAGACACTATCTCGAGCTTAATTCTCAAGTATTTGAACGGTTCTCTAGCAAGCGGTTTTGTAAATATGTCTGCTATATGTTCCTTTGTGGGGATGTATTCCATCTTTACTACCTTCTCAGCTATTTGTTCTGTGAGAAAGTGGTATTTTATAGGGATGTGCTTGGTCTTTGAATGTAGCACAAGATTTTTCAACATGCTTATTGCACTTGTATTGTCGCATCTAATAGGAATAGGCTCACTCAAGTTTATTTTCATGTCTTGAAGTGTTTGTTTCATCCACATCACCAGTGTGCAACAAGTTGCAGCTGCTATGTATTCAGCTTCAGCTGTGGATAGAGAGACTAATGTTTGCTTCTTGCTTAGCCATGCCACAAGACTCTCTCCCAGATAGAACGCACCACCACTTGTGTTTTTCCTGTCATCCACATAGCTGGCCCAATCTGCATCTGTATATGCTGTCAGTGTAAAATCTTTACCTCTCGGATACCATAGTCCATAATTTGTAGTTCCTTGTAGGTATCTGAATATCCTCTTGGTTGCTAACAGGTGATTTTGGTTAGGTGCTGATTGATATCTTACCACTAGTCCGACTACCAAAATTATGTCTGGTCTAGAAGCTGTCAGATATAACAAACTTCCTATCATAGACCTATAAAGTTTTTGATCTACATCTAGCGACCCATCATCTGCACATAGCTTGCATCCAAGAGTCATGGGGGTTGACACTGGTTTACATTCTTCCATTTGGAACCTTTTTAACATATCTCTCAGGTATTTTTCTTGTGAAATAATATGCCTTCAACCTTTTGTAGGATTTGAAGCCCTAGGTAGAAGGTAAGTTCTCCAATCATTGACATCTCGAACTCCGACTTCATCTCTTCAGCAAATCCTTTTACCAAATCCTTTTTATTGCTGCCAAACATGATGTCATCTACATAAACAATCACAATTAATAATTCATCTTCATCAGCATTTATGTATAAATTATTAGCAACTCCTCCCTTCTTGAACCCTTGTTTTTGAAGGTACTTGTCCAACCTGGAATACCATGCTTGTGGTGCTTGCTTAAGACCATATAGAGCTTTCTTTAACCTGCAAACATAGTTGAGTTTATTCGATAACAAAAAACCTCTAGGTTGTTCCATGTAAACTTCCTCCTCTAGGTCACCATTTAGGAAGGCAAACTTCACGTCCATTTGATGCACCTTGAAATCGTTGTAGAATGCGAAAGCCAAAAACATCCTGATTGCTTCCATTCTCGTGACTAGTGCAAAATTTTCTTCATAATCAAGACCTTCTATTTGTGAATACCCTTTACATACAAATCTAGCTTTATTTCTAATTACTTGACCCTATTCATTCATCTTATTTTTGAATACCCATTTTGTGCCAATGACATTCTTTCCAACAGGTCTTGGTGTTAGGTCCCAAGTTTTGTTTTCTCAATTTGGTCTAACTCTTCATTCATAGCATTGATCCAATTTTTGTCTTTACTTGCCTCATCAAGTTCTTTGTCTCTATTTGCGACAACATAGCTAGATGACCTTCCTTAGGCTTTTCTGCTAATTGTCTTCTTTTTTGAACTCCTTCACTTTTGTCTCCAATAATTTGTTTTTATGGGTGATTCTTTTGAGTGTGTCTTGAGGGCCCTTTTGAGTGCATCTCTGTATCTTCTGATGTTTCAGTCTGCTCTTTACTATCTTGGTTGTCACAATGATGATGATCTGGAGGGTTAATAAAATTTGTGATTTCGGTTTTATCTTGTGATTCCTCATCGAATCTTACATCGATGCATTCCCTTGCTTTTTTATGAGTACCCTAAAAATATTCCTTCATCAGATCTAGCATCATACTTTCCTAATTTTTCATCATTATTTTTGATAAAGCATTTACCACCGAAAACCCTGAAATGCTTGATTAATGTTGGTTTCCTGTGCCATAGTTCATATGGTGTCTTGTCACAGTTTGGTTTGAGATGTGCCTTGTTGAGGATATGTATTGTTGTATGTACTGGCTCTGCCTAGTAAGTTTGAGAGATGTTTCTTTCTTGCATCATAGCTCTAGCTATTGCCGAACAAACCTATTTTGCCTCTCTGCAACTCCATTCTGTTGAGGTGTATCTGCAACAGTGTACTGTTGTTTTATCCCAAATTCAATACACAAGTCCACAAACTCATCTGATGTGAATTCACATCCTCTATCTGATCTGATGCACTTTATTCTACATCTTGTTTGGTTTTCTGCCAGTGCCTTGAATATTTTGAATTTTTCGAATGCGTCAGACTTGTATCTGTGAAATGCCACCCATATCAATCTAGAATAGTCGTCGATTATCAACATAAAATATTTTCCTCCTCTTGGTGCATCTGTTCTTGAAGGCCCGCACAGATCCATGTGAACTAGTTGTAGAGGCTTACTACTTGACAGCTGGTCTTTGACTTTAAATGATGTTCGAGTTTGTTTGCCCATTTGGCAGGACCTACATATAGTATTTTGGGGCTTCTTTATTGTTGGTAGATCTCTAACTGCTTTCTTCTTGCTGAGTTTGATGATGTGATCAAAATTGAGTGTTGATTTATGGTAGCATCGGATGTGCTCTAACCTTGTAATTTTGTATATAGGCTAAGACACATGTATTCCATAAAACCCACAAATGGTTTTGGAAAATTCCACTTAGAGATGATTTAATTAAATTAATTAATCATTTTTTAATGTTTTCCTAAGTCTAAACTTAGGGAATTTGATTAATTAAAGTGTATTAATTAAATCAAGTGTGAATCTTCTAGATAAAGTCATGGATCACCTCCAAGTTAATCTTGGCCCTTGATTATATTTTAATCTTGGTCGTTGAAGAGTCAATGGAAGATTATAAGGAGGGTGAGGGGCCTATGGAAAATACACTTAAGCCATTGAGCATTTTCGAATTTGTGTGAGAAGACACAGCCTTTGATCAAGAACAAACCACTAGGGCTTGGTTTGCTAAGTGATTTGATTCAGTGATCAGATCTGGAGAGGGGCAGAAGTAGAGATTGGTCAGGAGGGCCAAGAATACATTTCAAAGAGAGGCAGCATCAACGCAGGAGAGAGACAGCACAGTTTCTGGCTAGGGTGATGTAGTTACTGCAGAGAATCACGTAGAGCCAGCGCAGTGTCTCTTGGAGTTAGTCCGGAGAAAGATAGAGACTGGGGATCTAAGCCAAGAGGGCCAAGATCCAGCTTCAGATCAGCCAGATCAGCTATAGGAAGGGTTGACACAGTCCCTCTAGCTTGCTACGTAGGCTTACGTAGATCCAGCGTAAGAAGTCACGCGGAGGTAGTGAGGGCTTCATCAACGCTGTTTTTTATCAGTCGGAGACTTGCTGAGTGAGGTATATCTCACAGTCATTTTTGCTGTCTAGATTTCTCTAAAGGGTTTGTCGGATGTTGGCACCCTAGTCGTATTCAAGATTCTGTTGCTTAATAATACAAACCCTCAGATCTGCTACACCGGTTTTCCCAAGTTGGGTTTTTCCGGGGACTTGGTCCAAAAATAACTGTGTCAATGTGGTTGTTTTTCATTGAGTTTTGTTCAGATTGTTTTAGCACTTAGATTTATTCTGCAATATTACTTGTGTAGACTACTTCAGTAATTACTTTGATATTTCAATGTAATGAAATAATTATCGAATAATAGGAGAAGTAATTCAGATTTGTTGCAGTAGGAATCCAGATCTAGGATTTTTTACATGAAGTGCAGGAGAAACGAAGAGAACCAGCAGATCAACGTTGTATAGTCTGGGATCTGTGTAAGCAGCAGCAGACCCTCCCAGAAAATTACACAGTCCAGGCCAGGAGGGCATTCCAGTGCAGAAAAGGCTCCCTCTGAGAGAGTTGACAAAGGGGTAAACTTTTCAGTTGCAGAAGAGGCAGCGTAGCTAAAGGACGCAGTTACTCCACAGCAGTAAGAGCTGGTGCATAAGCGTCAGAAAATTCTGAAAAACACAATTGGGGATTTCTTGACTCTGAGGGTTTCTTACTCAAATAAACTCAGTTTTTTTTTCGTCCAGCAGCAGAAGAAGTGACTTACTCCACAAAGAGTGCATAAGTCAAAGCTGCGCAGAGGGTTAGAGCAAGAAATCGGCAGTTGAGGAAATGGCCAGCAATGGACTGCGTGACCAAGATAGATTGGAGGGTGCCTCCAACTATGTTATTTGGAAATCAAGGATAGAATTTCTCCTTGATGAACATGATCTGAAAGCCCTTATAGACAGCGTAGTTGCAGAACCTCTTGATGTAGCACACCTGAGGCAGTTCAAGAAGACTATGGCTAGAGCCAAGAGATTGATCCTAGATGGAGTAAAGGATCACATTGTACCTCACATAGCAGCCAAAAACACTGCTAGAGAAATGTGGGTAGGGCTAGAAAAGTTGTACCAAGGATCTTCCGAGTAACGAAAAATGTACCTTGAAGAGAAGATGCGGAATATCAAGATGAAGAAGGGAGAGCGTTTTGACTCTTTGTCTTGAATTCAGGAGAACCGAGATCAATTCTCTGCAATAAGATCTGCTCTTAAAGACTGAGAGCTAGTAAGGCTCACGCTGAACTCTGTTTCAGAAGATTATCAAGTCTTCGTCCAAAGTATATTGGGCAGAGAAAGGCTTCCAGGATGGGAAGCAATGTGTGCAGCATTACAGCAAGAGGAGTTGAGGAGAGATCTCCTAAAAATCCACTTGGAGGATGGCAGTAGCAGTTCAAAGGTCAAGAAGGAGGAAGAAGATAACACTGCCCTTGCATCAAAAGGGCAACAGAAGCAGAAGAAGAAAGATCTATCCAAGATCAAGTGCTTCCGGTGTGGAGAAATGGAGCATTATGCCACACAATGTCCTCTTAAGAAAAAGGTTAAAGAGGAGAAGGAAGATCCACATGCAGGAGCTGCCATGATTGAGGCAGAGAAAGATTGTGCTATGTTAGCTCATATTCCAAAAGGAGAAAAGTGGGTTGATTTAGATTTGTAGATCTAGAATCTACAAGGAGGCGAGATCCTTGAGTATTTCCAAAACTCTTGGATCACATGTGAGCTATGGCAGCCTAAAGACAGTAGCAGGATGGACAGCAGTAGCAGAAGAAGATAAGATGATGCAGTGGCTAGTAGTACTAGAGCTTGATCAGCGCAGAGAAGATTCAGCAGCAGCAGTAGCTGAGCAATGCACACTAGTGCAGCGCAGTGCAGAGCAGTGCTCACGCAGTGCAGAAGCAGCAACAGCGCAGTATTTTCAGACAATTAGTGCAGAAACTAGCAACAGTCAGTCTTATTTTTCAGTTGCAGATCTACTTGTCCAATTTTGGATGTTTTTCTATTGCAATTAGCAACAGTAGCAGCAGTGCAGAGCAATAGAGATGAGCAGCAGCAACAGCAGATGAGCAGCAATAGCACAGTGCACAGAGAGGCAGCGTAGTTCAGGGTGGTGCTCATGCAGTGCAGCAACATGGTTGCTGAATTTAGAGGGAGTTGCAGTACAGTGGTAGTTGGCAGCAGCATGCAGAGTCAGCAGCAATACAGTTGCAGCATTTTTGTGCAGTGTTGGTGAGCAGCATCAACATCACAGCAGAGATGCTCCAAAAGTCAGATCAGCAGCACATTGAGGTGTTTTGCTAGAGCACTTTCCTCGCTAAGAGGGAGTGTTGATTTATGGTAGCATTGGATATGCTCTAGCCTTGTAATTTTGTATATAGGCTAAGACACATGTATTCCATAAAACCCAGAAATGGTTTTGGAAAATTCCACTTAGAGATGATTTAATTAAATCAATTAATCAATTTTTAATGTTTTCCTAAGTCTAAACTTAGGGAATTTGATTAATTAAAGTGTATTGATTAAATCAAGTGTGAATCTTCTAGATAAAGTCATGGATCACCTCCAAGTTAATCTTAGCCCTTGATTATATTTTAATCTTGGTCGTTGAAGAGTCAATGGAAGATTATAAGGAGGGTGAGGGGCCTATGGAAAATACACTTGACACTTGAGCCATTGAGCATTTTCAAATTTGTGTGAGAAGACACAACTTTTGATCAAGAACAAGGGTTGGGTTTGCTAAGTGATTTGATTCAGTGATCAAATCCGGAGAGGGACAGAAGCAAAGATTGATCAGGAGGGCCAAGAATACATTTCAGAGAGAGGCAGCATCAACGCATGAGAGAGACAACACAGTTTCTGGCTAGGGTGACGCAATTACTGCAGAGAATCACACAGAGCCAGCGCAGTGTCTCTTGGAGTCAGTCCGGAGAAAGATAGAGGCTGGAGTTCTGAGCCAGGAGAGCCAAGATCCAGCTTCAGATCATCTAGATCAGCTACAGGAAGGGGTGACAGTCCCTCTAGCTTGCCTACGCAAGCTTACGCAGATCCAGCACGCAGAGGCAGTGAGGGCTTCATCAGCGTTGTTTTTTATCAGCCGGAGACTTGTTGAGTGAGGTATATCTCACAGTCATTTTTGTTGTCTAGATTTTTCTAAAAGGTTTGATGGATGTTGGCACCCTAGTTGTATTCAAGATTATGTTGCTTAATAATACAAACCCTCAGATTTGCTGCAGCGGTTTTCCCAAGTTGAGTTTTTCCGGGTACTTAGTCCAAAAATAATTGTGTCAATGTGGTTGTTTTTCATTGAGTTTTGTTCAGATTGTTTCAGCACTTAGATTTATTCCGCAATATTATTTGTGTAGACTTATTCAGTGATTACTTCGGTATTTCAATGTAATGAAATAATTATCAAATTATAGGAGAAGTAATTCAAATTAGTTGCAGTAGGAATCCAGATCTAGGATTTTTCACATTGAGATGTCCCAATCTTCTATGCCATAGCCAAGATTCATCAAGTTTGTTGATGTAGCATCCTTCACTCTCATCTTTCATGATATATACATTACTCTCTGTTCGAACCCCCTTAACCAAAGTTTTTCCTGTGTTGATTGACCTGACTTCAAAATCTTGAGCTCTGAAGAGGACCTCACAACCTTTGTCGCACATTTGAATTACACTTAGCAGATTGTGTTTTAGACCATCTACAAATAATACATCTTGAGCCTTTCCTCTTCCATTACTCAGACTGATTGTTCCTTTTCCTTTAATTTTCCCAGCTTTATCATTGTCGAATGTGACATTACCAGATTTCTTTTCATCCAAGGTTACAAACTTGCTTATATCTCCGGTCATATGTCTAGAGCAGCCACTATCCACATACCATTGACTGTTTTTATCTTGAGCATATAGAACTAGATCACACATATTAATCTTCTTTCTCCATTGCATACATCTGTTTGTTCTATAGTTATTCTGAGATGAAGGTTTCTCGTCCCTAAGATGACATTTGTATGACTTGTGTCAACCTTGTGACAATAAAAACATCCCATAGAATTATGGAGAGGAGTATATACACGTGTGAATCCATTATTATCCTCAATTCCTTTTGAATTACCAAAATCAAATCTTTTTACACAAACTCTACAGTTCATGGCTTTATGTCCAAATTTCTTATAGCAGTAGCAGTACCCGTAGAAGAAATATATGTATCTGGTAGAGGGTGATGCTTGGGGATATAACCATCTAGATATTTCAAAATTTTGTCTTCTGAAGCAATATGATCTATGGTCGTTTGTTGTTTAATTGTTCACTCCTTTTGTTTCTTGGTTTTTCTCAGTAGTGTTTCTTTGCAACTATTCATTTGATGTTGAAATGTTGCCCAGATTTTTGTTCTCATCTTGATAAGAATTATCCTTGTCTCCTATGACAGCTTTTACAAAAGTGGTTGCCTTATTATCCTCTACCTTAGACTTACTAGATTCTCCTTCATAGCCTATCCCAGCGTTTACAAGTGGAGCTCTTTGAGCATTTAATATCTTGTTCAACTGTTCAAAACCTTTTATATGTTGAATGTTCATAGTTAATTCAGTTTGAGCCTTCTTTAACTTCTTCCTTAGACTTACCACCTCTTCTTCCAATCTTTCACACTCCTGATTTTTCTCTTTTATTTGTTGCATCAGAATATCTTCCACCTTCTTTTCCTCTTCAAGTTCAACTTTCAACTTAATAATGTCTTCTGAATTTGATTCTTCTTTTACATATTTCAAAAGAATCTCTTTATGTTTTCTATTCTTGAGTTTAAGCCTTTCTAATTCATTCAGGGCACTAACTCCCCCTCAAGATCTACCTCACCTTCTTCTTCATATTCCAGAAAATCTTTTTCAAGCTCTTCCCAGGCCATCAAAATGAATTCAGAGGTTCCATCGTCACTAGAGGATTCGACTGAGCTCTCAGATGCACTACTATCTTGTTGAGCATAAAATGTTTTTCTATTAAATCTTTTCTCTTTCTGCATATTACTAAATTTGTTTTTCTCTTTCCCTTTTGGCTGATTTTATGCTTTCTTATCGGGACATTTTGAAGCATAATGCCCCACTCTTCCATAATTAAAGCACTTAAATGGAAGTTTCCCTTTGTACTTACATGTGCCTTTCTTCAATCTTCTAACCAATTTTGATTCTTCTTCATCAAAACCTAAGCATGGACATTCCTTTTCTTCTATGAACTTGTCTACCTTGAAGGTTTCCTCCCTGATGTTTGACTTCCCTTTTGGAATTCTCATCTCATATGTTGTCAAGGTCCCAAGTAATTGGTCCTTGGTCAACCATTCGAAGTCTACTATTTCTTCTATGGCTGAAACCTTAGGATTAAATTTAGACGATAATGATCTCAATATTTTCTGGACTATTACACTTTTGATTGTTTCCCCGAGATCTATCATGATGTTCACAACTTCAACAACTCTTAAGAAGAACTTAGCTATATCTTCATCTTCATTCTTTTCTAATTTATCCTAGATTTCTTTGGTTGTTTGACAATGCATTACTTTGATAAATTCTGACTCACATAGACCACTCAAAAGTGCATTCATTGCTTTTGCATTTGCTATGAAATCTAGTTTGGCATCTCTGTCACTGGTCCCTTCCTTTGGTTCTTCATATTGTACCATCACCGCAGCCCAGACTTCTATTCCAAGAGACATTAAGTAGGTCTTCATTCTCACTTTCCAGAAAGCATAGTTTATGCCAGTAAATAATGATGATTTATTCGTTGAGCATCCTTCTAGACTAGCCATTCTGGTGACTTAGGACCTCCTTCCAGTTGTTATAATGTTACTGAAGGAACTTGGCTCTGATACCAATTGATATTTAAGATGGGAAATTACTGAGAGGGGGGGTGAATAAGTAACTTAATATTCTTTTCCTTTGCTCGTCTTTCTTTATTATTCAACTAATTTTTTCATGTTCATGTTATATTGAATTCATTTTGCAGGTGTCATGAAGAGAGTTTTCAGATTTCTTATCAAGAGTTAAACATCATTCACACAGCAGTCATAATAAGCACACAAGGACACAAGATATGAGTGGAAACCCCGAAGGGAGAAAACCATGAATATTAGGCTGAAAGTGATGTGAAGGTAGGTTGCTACTCCTTATTACATCAGATTTTTGTAGGCTCCTACCTACAAGAGGCTACTATATCCGATGAAGCTCCAACTCCCACAAATTTTCTGTAGGCTACAACCCACAGGAGGCTCCTACCTCAACAGGGAGCAACATGTTCCTCTTCGAACTACAACATACAGGAGGACAGAAATTTCTCAATTAGAACATCAAGCTTCAGATGTTAGTTACCTCATAGACCATTCTGCTATCAAATTCATTGTTGAATTGCTTATCCTCTTCCATTTTCTCTTCCTCTTCTGTTGTTGTCCATCAATGTCTTCGTACAGAAACTCTCATTTTCTTGCCTTGCAAAAAAAAAACCCACTTCTGCTCTATGATGTGCCTTTTGTAAGCAAGCCTCTTTGGTTGTTTGTCTTCCTTGCAGAATATGAAGTGAAGCATTATCTCTTGGGCTTCCAAAAGAAAATTGTTCTCTTACTTTATGTTCAGATTTGAAAATCTCTGTAATAGAAAAAGATATTGTAACATTTCAATCAGAAATTACGACAAGTGACACATCATACTTGTATTGTCTAAATTTTATGTTTAATGAAATATATGTATTTCAACTTTGTCTTAATATATTATGTGCTTATTGACAGTTTTCTATCCTTCATATTGATTAGAATTGCCTTTGCACTTCACATCACTTTCAGCCTTTTGTAAAATAAGACTCAACATACATTAACATAATTTCAATTAATGACATCAATGCAATATTTCCGACCCACATGTCCTTTCCTTGATTTTAGGAGTCCAAATCACCTTGGGACTTCACTTTAACTCCTCCATAATTTTCCACATCATTTCCACCTCATTTAGCATGTGTGGATATTTATTTTTATCTATTTATTTAATTTGTGGCTTAATTAATTGCCAGATTTCCCACTAAACTTAGGAAAAGTGGGTTTGGAGGGCTCAAAACACATTTTTAACCCCTCAAAGTGTGTCATAGTAGAGAGTTGAGGGTGAGAGGTGTAATTTTTATTACTCATACCCAACACAACTTCTCTAGGAAATACTTATTACAATTCAATTACAATTTTTATTGCAATTCTCGACTTGTAGGAAATCTAAAAAATTAAAAAATCACTACCTAGACCTAACCAAATTCCACGAAATTTTTTGTGTGATCTAGTATGGTAATATACATTGACTCTAGACACTAGGACTCACCCAAGGTCTCACCATCAAGCCGTACTCTGTCTTTGGGGTAAAATTGGAGGAAAAAACTCAATTAATTATTAAGTCCTGATAGGGAGATGATAATTAACCAAGTGAAAAAAACCTCCCAGAGTAATATTCACTTGTTGGCAAGGTCCCAAGCTACCTAGGCCTGTTACAAACTCAATACTGAGTCAAATTCATGATTACTAGCATCACTTATTACAATTCTTCGTAGGGAATTGAATCTGGGTACAAGAGAAAATGATAAGTACAAGTAGAGTTTAAAAACTCCGTTGAACTGATGATATTAGATGATATATGCTGGTACAAGTGTCCTTTGGTTCATCCTTGGACATGGAGTCTTCATATAATCATCAGGTACCACTCCAGTGGTCAACAGCGTCCATCCAAAATTCACCATATAACATTAAGCACATGAAAATAGAAGCTCTTTCATTTATTGACTAATCTACTAACATGAAAAAACTGAAATAACAGGGTGTAAGGTTAGAGATACAACACAAAGGATGCCCTGTGGCATCAGATGTGTTCAATATAGTGCATACTGAGCATTTTCCTGCTTTCAGGCAAATATGTGGGTTGTTTTTCGGATGTGCCATGTCCCATCCTGCATATGGTAGGACTTTGTCTTATCCGAAAATTGAGCTGCTCGCGACCATCAGATGTATTAATCTGCTTCCTTATTCTTTTTCTTTTTCGCTTCAGGATTTTCTTTGTGGCAGGTTGTATTTCTGATGATGTGGAACATTCTGTTTGTGAACTTTCAGACGAAGTATTCAAGATATGTGTGACATGTCTCTCTTCATTCTGCATCTGTTCTAGATCCTTTTCAATTTCTTCTCTGATCATGTCATCCTCAACTAAATCTTCGTTAATGGGGTCAGCAACTTTCTCAAGATATTCACAACAAAACAGAACCTCCTTTAATGGATTGAGACAATTATGATTTGTTGAAATCTCCTTGATTTTCTGCCATCTATTATCTGGATCAGGCTGAAACTTTTGTACCTATGATTTCCTTTCTTCCAACCTCTTATGCATGGAACTCATTTCTCTAGCATGCCTTACTATTAATTTCTCTTGATTGAGCTCAGTTTTCACGTATCTGTCTTGCAGAGTGATATGATTGGCCTCAATAGTTTTCATTTCCCGAGTATGCTTTGCTTCCATTGCAATCATATGGTTCTAAATAATGGACATCTGATTAGAATGATTAAATTTTATAACACTGATTTCCTTTGCATGACTCTCTTCAACAGTCAACAGCCTGTGCTGAAGAGACATCTAACCAGTTTCCATGTCTTTTATCATTTTATCATTATTCGCTTTCATGGCCATGAAGCAATTTTGCATATAGTTCATCTCTTTCTCATGATTTGCTTCTATGGTGATCAAATGATTCTTCACGGTGGCCATCTGATTAGAGTGATTAAATTCCATTATCGTCATTTCCTCAATATGTTTTTCTTCCATGGAAGTCATTTGATTGGAGTGATTGAATTCCATGATTGTTATCTTTTCCTCTAAGGCTAATAACTTGTTTTGTATAGAATCAATTTCCCTAGTATGATCAACTGTCAATCTTGCTTGGTTAAGTTCCATATCTTTAATAATTTGAGCGTGACTAACCTCTGTATTCTTGATTATTTGAGTTTGATTCAATTGTCTATCCTTAACCATATGAATCAATTCCTTAACAAGATGCTTATCATTGTCAACACTGATTTGACAACTTATCTCTGCTTCACCATTATCATGTATTTGTGTTGTCATGGTACAAATGGATTCATCCTGAGAATTGTCTTGAAATCTTTTGTTGATAGTTGAGTTCTCTACAAGATCACTTTCACTCTTTTGCATAGTACTGGGGGCACAAGGTGAGCCACCTTGTTTCATATATTTATCTTTAAAAGCATTGATGATGCTTTGTAAAGAATCAAGATAATCCTCAGGCCAATTACACAACCAATTAATAGCATCACCATCTAAGGAAAAGGCAAAGGGACGTATTTTGACATCTTCATGATTATATTGTGAAGGAAAACAATATATGTTTATTATATGAGTAACCTTTAAGAGATGCTTTCGAGCAGTGGCTGAATCACCACCGGAGAATAAAGGCATTTTACGAATAGCCTCTTCTGGCATGTCATGAAAAGGATCACCCATGATGACTTGCTTAAAGGGAACAACCAAATGGATGTTAGAGGAAGAGATCCTTGTTCAAGAAAAGTCAAGAGGTCAACAAGAAGCGAGCTTCTTAGCAGAAATTCTTGTAAGAAATGAAAGAATTGGAGTCGCCACTTGAACATGAATCTAATTCTAAAACTGAAAAGTTAGTTGAGAGAAGGAAATGGATATCAGGGAAGGATTATTGTCTGGGAATAAATGGATGAAGTGGAGTCGCCACCCAAACAGGAAACCAACCGAAATGTCCAGGTGCTAAAGGTGCAAATAGAGAAGATGAAAGGATTAGTGAGATGACAAAAGATATGGTGATGAAAAGATGAAGAGATGAAATGGTGCCAGGAAATGTTATGCCGTGTGATGGGCTAATGAATGGCGAAAAAAGATTAGAAGATTAGAAAATGTCATTGAGACCAAGGACACAAAAACTCTATCCCCGGCAACGGTGCCAAAAGATGTCTAAGCACAGAATTTCTAAGCACCGCGACAACGGCTTAGATCGGGGGTTGTCACCCTGATCCCCAATCTCTCTATTTAAGTTGTCTCCTTATAGCAAACTAAGGGAGGTAGACCCAATGGAAATGAAATGGAAGACAACTAGTTGGGAACCAACCAGTTCGGGAGACATTTAAATGACCAAATACTTGTAATATATCTAGCAAGATTAAAGGATTCAATTAGATTTGAATGATTGATACCAGTGCCTTATGGAGTCAACTATCTCGCTAAGAATTTAGGACCAAGTACTTGATGAGAAACTGTTGCTTGGATGAATAACTATCCTATATGCAATGATAACTTAGAATGCAGAATGCAAGGAGAATGATTAGAGGATGGACCGAGATGAAGCAAGTTTCGAAGATGAGAGGTGATATTAAAAGCTCAAAGCACTTAGATTACAAATTATCTGATTCAACCACTAAGTATTTAAGCGAGAGTGTCAATTATGAAGATGCCAATAATTACTCAATTAAAAGATATACAATTTGTCAGAGATCTACAATAGAGTATTCAATAAAGATATCGATCACACTTACTTGAAAAGTTTCCCAAACATAAGTATTCAATAAAGCTTCAATAATTCAAGTAAATGAAACAAAAGTTAATTCAACGATAGATGGTTTTAATCGATAACAAACATTTAAAAATCCCATGCCATTGATTATCAAACTCAACTGAAGCATATGAAAGTATTTTAGCACTTAAATCTCAATAATTAATCATCAAGAAATACCATCAAATTTTGATGCTAAATAAACACTTCGTCGAGTAATTTTATGGATTAAACAATCTTCTAAAATAATGCAAAACCATTAAAAAAATAATAATTTTCTCCTATAATTGAACTTAGGCTATTTAAAACAATTAAATCATGTCAAATATAAAAATTTATCCACAATTAAATATTTTGCCAAGCCTAAACTTTTTTATCATCTAAATGGCTCAAAACCCCAATATCCCACAAATTGATTTTTCCCAAAAAAAAAAATTAGAATCATACCAAAAAAAAATGAATTTAATTTGACTAATGTTAAAAAAAACATGATATTTTTATTTTGTTTTTAATGTACAAATAAAAAATAAATAAATTAAAAGTTGAAAGAAAAAAGTTGTTACAGGTAGCGTGAAGGTAAGGCAGAGGATCGAAAAGAGGGACGGAGGTGCTGAAGAAGAAAGGTTGCGGCAAGGATGGATGTGAAGAGGAGCTGACAACGACGAAGGAGCTCGGAAAATGGAGAGCGGGTACCTAGAACGAAACGGACGCAGGAAAAACAAGGAGGAGAGGGAAAGGGACCGCGCAAACACGCAGGGACGGTTGCGGATTTGATGGGAGAGCACAAGCAGGGAATAAGGAAAGCCGACGGAAGACTAAAGAAAAAGGGAGCAGCGAATACACAACAGAGAGAAATGACGAGCTGGATATGGAGATGAAGAACGCAGACAGAGAGGCAGCCGCAGAGGAGAAAGGTTGCAGACCATGGAGAGGAGTAAGGGAAAACGCAATGGCAAGAGGAAAAAACACAGCAGAAGAACTGGTACAACTGGTCACTTTAAAATTTTCGAATTTTTCCTTCGCCCAGCAATTTTTTTTTTACCCAGTATAACTCGGATCTGAAAATTTATTTGAAAATCCCTGCAAAATTCTGATCTTGAGATCAAATCTTACCCTCCAGGGCCTAGATCTGTCTCTGATCCAAAAAAAAAAAAAAAAAAAAAATCTTTAAAAACCCTCAAATATTACCTACACAAAACCAGATACCAAAGCCCAACACATATACAAGAATAAAAAATGAAACCCAGAGTTAGAAATCAAAAAATTCTAACTATTTACATAATAAAAAATACAAATCTATACAATGTGTTTACAGATCTATGCACAAGAGTTGCAGATCTGTCAGCTCTTAGGAGTGTAAGTCCGACTTCTCTCCCAGATGTGAAGATCTAAGGCTCTTACCAGCGAGATCTAACTTTAAATTCGATAAATAAAAGTTACGATAAAATTTTATTATTTAGGCACAAACTCTAGAAAACCATGCAAGAAGAGAACATAAGATAAAGCTTGGGGAATTAGATCCGAAGGGCTCTTCAGTTCTTATTTCCTTGGGAGTCAGTTGGCCCAGCCGAGGACTTCCCCAAACGCCCAATTCTAAATCCGAGAGATTTGTGCACACTTAAAGTTAAACTGTTAAATCAATAGAGAAATAAAATAAAAATAAAATTTTCAAGAATTAGAGATACATGCTAATTCAATCCAATTAAAATTTGTATCCTAAATCCAGTAACCTAAGCAAGATACCTGTGCAAAAGATTACTCTACAAGAGCTATTAATCAACAATTCATTAAAATAATTACCGAAAGAATATAAAGAACAAGTTTACCATAAAATGCCGAAGAGGAAAACCACCATCATGTAAAACCCCGAAGACTTCATTTGTATTATTCCTGAAAGTAGTACAGGAGAGCTTCAAGAGCTAGTACACAATCAAAAGATCGGATGATAAAAAAGACTGACACTAACCTCTAATTTATAGATAAATTCTCCAACGGCTAGTTCGTTTCATCCCAGTCAAAGTAATCTCAACCAATGTTACCAGACTCGGAATCGGCAATAAATCGGCGAGGCAAAAGAGCGAAGAGTTTGAATCGGATCGGGAAAAAATCGGGAAAAAATCGGCAAATTCAATAAATAAAGATATACATATATATTGAATTAAAACAAATATTTTTCATTGATATTCAATAAAGCCATGTCCAAACAATGCATAATATCAATAGATGTCCAAAATATCATGAATGAATAAGTATCTCATATATGTTATGAGTCCAAACATGATCCGAAGTACCGAGTCCTAACCAGTGACTACATAGAACCAGAAGCGTATGCTTCTAAAAGTTTACAAAATTGAAAATACTGCCAAGCAAATTAGTAAAAAATCAATAACTGAGAGTCTAAGACTCTAAGAGTGAGAACTAGAAGCAATTCCTCCCACTCCTTCACTTGCTTGACTCTCTAAGTTCTCCAAGTCATGTAGACTTAAAAGAGGAGGCTCCTCCTCTATTTGGACCCAATCTGATGCATTTGTACTTTGCAGATCTATCTCCTCAAGGTCGATTGCTGAATAATCCAAACCTGTCATTATCGTGAGACATTGAAATGTAAATTAAAGTTTGAACTTTAAAGTTTAAATTTTAAAGTGCAAATCAAATTATGAAAACTTCAAATTCAGGCTCTCACCTAGTATTTGCTTGTTGCGAAGTCGTAGATTATAATGGACAAATACAAGGTCATTTAAGCGCTTTTGTGTCAATCGATTGCGCTTCTTAGAATGTATTTTTTCAAACATGCTCCAGTTGCGCTCACAACCTGAAGCACTACATGATTGGTTTAAGATTCGAATGGCGAATCTTTTCAAATCTGGGGTATCACTACCAAAATTTTGCCACCAAAGACCTAACAAATGCCAAGTGTTTGTGAGTAGTAAGCACTAAATAATAAAAACTTAAAAGAAAACAAAATTTAATAAAACATTTAACATACAAAATAAATTTTAAACAAATTTAATGAATTGATGAAGCCTTCAGGGTACCTGGCAGCATCTTAGTCCTTTCTCGTATAGCACTGGTATAGGCAAATAATTTGGCTGGCGTCCTATAATCCTGTAGTTGGGAAAAGACACGGCTTTGAATTTCTGGATCAGGGGAGCACCTTTCAATGCATGTCATAAGTCCTCTGCCAACCTCCCCATCTTCATTAAATTTGCTCTTATCATAAAAATACTGTGGGTTTAAGAAGTACCAAGCAGCATGTAAGGGGGAATGCAATTGCCTATCCCAACGTGCATCAATAATATCCCAAAGAGGCAAATACTTTGCCTCCTCATCCCCATATCTTCTTTTGATGGCCTCCTTTGTGAGATCCATCGCCTCATAAATGTAACCCATAGCGGGTTTGTCACCATCAACCATCCTGAAAGTTAGCTTTCAAAATTAATGAAATATGAAACTTTGAAAATAAAAAGAAGTTTGAAATGAAATTTTTAAAATGAAAAAAGTTAAAAGACTTGAAGTACCTGAGAACTCTGACAAGGGACTCTGTCACAGCAATAATCTCTTCAGCATCTTTCCAAAAACCGTCATTAAACACAAGTGCCACAATTTCAATGCCTTCAAGGGTCTTGGAATGTTTAGATGCCATCCACTCAAGTCCCAAGAACATCCTCTTCAGATTTATCTTTTGCTCAACCACAGATTGCAAAGATATGAAATTTGTTGCAAATCTAGTCACTGCAGGTCGAACAATTTCTTTACCTTCAGTGTATTTTCTCATGGTGTTTAGGACAATAGTGTGGTTGTACAGGTATTTGGTTATGGATTTTGCCTTCTCCACAACCTCATGTATCCAATGAAGCTTACCAATGTCCTCAAGCATTAAATCTAAGCAATGGGCAGCACAAGAGGTCCAAAAAATAGTGGGGTGCCTAATCTCAAAAAGTCTACCAGCGGCCATATAATTAGCTGCATTGTCGATGACAATTTGTACAACATGTTCTTCTCCCACTTCTTGAACGACTTCCTCCATCATTTCACAAATAAGTTGGGTAGTCTTAACCTTTTCTGAGGCGTCCACTGATTTGAGAAACATTGTGCCTGCTGGACAAGATACAAGGAAATTTATTAAAGTTCTATTCCTCTGATCAGTCCATCCATCACTCATGATGGTGCACCCCGTCTCTACCCATGATGAACGAAACTCAGCTAGCACAAGCATGACATCTTCAACACTCTCTAACAATAAATCTGTCCTAAGGCTCTCTGATGTAGGGGCTTTGAATCCTGGACCTGCAACAGCGACTGCATCAATCATAGCTTGCCAATAAGGACTTCTGGCACAATGGAAAGGTATGTCAGAATAGTACCAAAAGTTAGCAATGGCTTTCCTTGCCTGTCTATGGATATCTTTTTTCCAACCAGTGCCATCCAAGGTAGGTTGGGAACCAGGTTTTGTGCGGGGAGCAAAAAAAGTGTTAATGTTTCCACCTCCAATGTTGAATGCAGGAGGATTCCTCTGGGCTTGAGTTTGACTTTGACTTGGACTTGGAGGCATGTGTGAGAAACTTGGGAATGGCATTGAGGACTCAACAGAAGGAGATGAAAAGGGGGTATTGGAAGAAGAAACTTCAACTCCAAGAGTTCCTATTTCTTGTTTTTGCTTTGCTCTCTTAGCATTATGTTGCGTCAACATGTCAAGGGCCAAGACTGTTTGGTGTTTGACATTATCGTCAACCTTATTGCAGAGACCTATATCATGCCCATGTATCTGTGCAAGGTGGTACTTGAATCTATAGATGCCTCCACTACATTCTGCTTTGCAAAATTTGCAAAGGAGCTTGGCGCTTCCGGGAATCTTGTCACAATAAGCCCAAGCAAAATCCTTCTCCCTCGGCATTGTAGTTGTTTTGGACTTGTGTTTAAATTGTGGCTTCTGTTAAGATTGAAGAATCGAGATTTGAAGTTGTGGCTTTGCTGCTTTTGTTTAATTTATGGCTCCTGCGGCCTGCAAGACAAAAAATAAATTAAAATTAAAATTGCAGATAAGTAGGAGAGTGAAAAAGCACCTAACATGGAACTAAATGAAATAAAATAAAGTTCTCTGACTAATCACCAATCCAAAAACACCAATCTGACTATCCAATGGAACTAAGTTCTCTTCCTTTCAAAGATGAACTGGCTTCTTTCCCAGCAGATCACACCTACGGGAGCTACCAAGTGAGGTACTTTCTGCATTGAGGTCAGGAGATTGACTGTGGTATCCACCTAGTCTGTGAAAGGTGCCTTCTTAGATCCCTCGTGGGGAGAAGTTGGGTCATCTACAGGAACTTTAAACTTTATCCATTCTAATTTCTGGGTTCTGGATTTAATCCTACTCACTTTTATTTGTTACAATGTCATTTGCTTTTCTGTCTTCTTCTAGGAAGAGACGGCATTAATAATTATATCCATCTCCTAAGAAATTGTGGGGGGAAAATTTATGTTGCAAGGGATATACGGTTAAACCAAATGTGAGTTGTACATGTGTTGTAGCAACACAATGGACGGTATGTATAAAAGATTGTACAAAGGGCAATGCCAAAATTGCCAACATGACTAGCAGAGATCAAACTTCAAAAGGAGAGACCATAACAATCATAAATAATTTTGAGGGTGTTTTATCATATGGTAAACATAGCAGAACCGGAAAGGATACACAGGATTTCGATACGATGGAATCTGGGTTCTGTTGTTCCGATATGCAAGTGATATCTATATGGGTTCTCACATTTGAAAATGCTATCGATATGAGTTGTTTTTGGTATTTAAATGATATCTATATCCAGATTCGAAACCACTGCCTCAGGTTCAGCACAATCCATGGATGGTTCCGCCCAATGGTAATTGGAGCCGGATTAATTTTGAAGTTAACTGTTAAACTGTTAAAGGCAGAAAGCCGACAATAGACCTCCGCTGATAAAACTCAGAATCTGAACTAGCATACCTTTGCTCATATGTAAGTCAAATAATGAACTCGAACCTCCGCGCAGGAAGACAACACGAAATTCGAACTTTGATGGCTCCACGGTGAACTTTGATGGCTCGATTGACCACGATTGACGGCGCGGGCGAACGATATCCTCAGCGAGCGGGTGTGCGAAACAGACGCGGCGGGACTGATTAAAACCCGACAGTGACAATTTTAAAAAAAATCTAAAACCCTAAACTGCCGATTCAGTCGGGAAAATCGGGAAAATCGCCGATTTGAATCGCCGTGTTGACTCGCCGAGTTGAATCGCCGATTTTGACTCGCGCGTAGTCGACTCTGCTCGTTTGGCTGCCGAGCAGAGTATGACTCGCGATTAATCGGGATAATCGCCGAGTCCTGTTACACTGATCTCAACTGCCAAAAAAGATTTGATTATCTTTTAATCTCGTCCGTCCAAATTATTATTTTTTGAGGAATTTCGAATTTTTCATTTAATTCCTTTTTAATTAACTCAAAAATAATAATTTTGAGTTAATTACCTCAAAAATTTGACTTTGACTTAACTATCAAGGCCCAAGGGTCCAAAATTTCTCAAAATTTCCAATATTCCCTTGGCCCGGGACCTTTAAAATTTATTTTTTAGAGACCCACGAATTTTGCCTTTGAAGAATTTAATTTGACCTAGGGCACAAAACTAATTAAATTTTGGCTTAGGATTTTTTATATAATTTGGCCAGAAAATCTAATTAATTGACTAATGAGGGGATTAATTACTTTTCCAACCCTCTTTACATAAGATTAATACATTAAACCAGAGAACACCCGTTCGTAATAAACTCTCAATAATCTACCCAATTCTGCGACTCAAAATATGATCTAGTAGACCCCGCAATCTGTAAGAAAATGATCTAGCCAACTAGCTAGGATCATTCCCAAATTAATTTTACAAAGACTCGATAAAAAACAGTAGGACTCACTTAATATCTTGACGACAAAATCCACCCTAGCTTTGGGGTGAGGTTGGAAGGGAAAAACTCTGCCGATCATTTGTGTTTAGAGACACAGATGAATCAGCGAGACGAAAAACCTCCTAGGATAGAAATTATCACCAAAATACTAAGCTTACCTAGGTTGTTACATGCATTATGGTCTTACTAAGATTATTTACATTATAAATATGCAGAATGGGCTTACATCATTTATAAATTGTCGACTGAATGATGAAATCTGAATGGCACGAATACTCGAACATGATAGATCCCTTTAGCAAAAAAAAGGGTGTACTGCTATGGGGTCGTTGACACAAAGTGGTCAACAAATGGCACATCATCATCGACTACTAGTGGCTGTCAGGGGTTGTTGGATGACCAGCTGGAAGAGGTGATGGGAGAAAAAATTTCTGAAGCGAACAAAGTTCCTTCTCAAGTTAAAATACTCCAGAAGACTTGGAATATGAAAATATCCATGAGGATACAAATATTATATTAGAAAGTATGATGAATGAGATGATTGATAATTACAAATGAGGCATGCTTATATACCTAGGCAGGTGCTTCTTCACGAAAGGTCATGTCTCATCAGACATGGCCTTTCAACCTAATTACTAATTAACTAATTAATCATTATTTATATTATTTTATTCATTACATTGCCTTCCTCCTCAAAAATCTTTGTCCTCAAAGCTTATTGATGAAAGGTCTTGATTTCTTTTCCTGCTACAAATGTCTTCTCGTCTCAAGGCAGTCATCCTTCTCGATACAAATTGATATGATCCTCTAAGTGACAAACAAAACTGTCGCACTGAGAATGGATCAAACCATCCTAAATCAATCTTCTGTGGAACCTTACGGCGACTTGAAACTTGTGATGAATTATCACTGCGGACTGCACTGACATTAGTATTCTTCAAAACATCAGTTTATTGTTTCTGTTCTGATTACATAGCTTGATCGAGTTGTCTACTCCTGTGATTTGGATGTCGATAGGGAGCCTTTTTTATTTGACTTTCCCTTATTAGGTGTGTGGCAACTTTTTTATTTTCTTCTGGCGAGGATGTTGTTGAGTTGGTTACAAAACCTTCACTTAGAATGTTCCTCGTCTGAACTGCAACATCTAAGTTTGTATCTTCTGCAACTTGCTTGTCTTCTTGAGTTGTGACATTTACTAGATCAATGCTCGTTTTTTCTTCAACTTGAACTTCTACATTTGAAAGTTTCGATGATTCCTTTTCGACAAGTTGTTGTACCTTGTTTTCTAATGATTGCTTGTCCTTCATCAACTTCTTAATTTGCGTTACTAACTTTTCGTTGTGGTCCTTGAGGCGAGCAACATCTTCATTCTTGTTAGTGGTGATTTTTTCAACATCTCTTTGCAAATTTTGTATTGCTTTTTTACTTTCTTGCATAACTACTCCTGAGATATCTAATATGTCTTCCGGTGTGACTGAATTCAGCTTCACTGTGACATCTTGTAATGTTATTTTTTTTCTTTTTGTAAGAAAATGTCAAAACTTTTTTTTCGTATTAAGGATGAATGACCCTAGTGATTCTGTCCAAAGCCAACCCAAAACTATATCACTATCGTTGAAAAATAAGATTTTAACAATTAATTGCGAGACAAAGGAATACTCCCCAATACTTAGGTGTAAATTCTCTATGTCATATTGTTTGTCATTTGCGTTAAATGAATTTGTTTCAGTTATATTTGATTCAGGGATCACTAATTGGTTAGCACATTTGGTACTAACATAATTATTCTTTTGAGTAAGATCGATAGATATGAGAACCTCCTTTCCCGCAAGTGACCCTTTGATTTCAATTAGTGCATAGACACACATACTATAATTTTTAGGAAATCTTCCCTCCTTTAGTTCTGTTTTGGATGCCATTTTGTTTGCGTCAAGATAACTTCGGGGTTTTTTCTTTAAAAGTGACCCTTCCTAGTATTTATAATAAAATATTATTATTTTCCTTTCAGTAAACCCCCAAGCTTAATTATTCTTTCCAATATCTAGTAGTGAATCCTTTACTTCATACTTTAGATATAATAAAATTATATTATTCGTTCTAATTATATGGTAATTATAATTATAAAATTTTATAATTATTAACTATATAATTGTTTACCAATGAGCCCAAGTCCAAAACGTGCAATGTTTGGATGACAACAATGTATATAGGAGGCAGGGCGACTCAATGGGCGAACTTGATTAAATGGATTTTTTTTTGTTCTTCCACTTATAATTAAAGGTTTCTTGTATCACGACTTGAGATTTTCCAAGAAATAAAAAAAAATTTAATACTAATCCTTGGTCAAGCAAATCCTTTTTAAATGACTGTTTAAATCGTCACAATATATGATGTTAAGGACCCTTCACAATTTAATAATTCTGGACTAACGAAAACCCAAACCTTGAATTTGATGGCAATGAAACCACTCACGATAACCGAGTAATGAAATGAGTTTGATTGAGCGGGAGATGGTGCAACACGACGGTGGTGGGTAGGCACGATGACGATGGAGATGTCACTATGGGCGTCAAACAACAGTCGGTAAGGCAACAAAGTTTTGCAGAGGTGATGGCTGGACCGAATACTGTGCACGAAAGGAGTTTGGTCCGGCGGCGGAAGGTTGGACCGAGCACTATGCGCGAAGGTGTTGAATGACTTGGTCGCCAGCAGTGGTTGCAGGTACGTTGACCCCGATGCGTGTGAATGAGAATTTGACTGGAAGCGGAATAGGCGTCCTCCCACGGTGGAACAGGCAGATAGGAAGAGACGGTGGTAGTGCAAGTGCTGAGGCGGCAAGACAGTGGTAGTGCAAGGGCTTGCGTCGATTGGGTGGAGGCCGCTAGAGATGTTGCAGGCAGCGACTGGAAATGTTGCGGACGGCGGCAAGGGGAATGTTGCGGATGGCAGCAAGGGGAATGCTACAGACGGCAAGGAATGGATGCTCGATGTTTATTGGATGCGACAATAACAAGGTAAGGTTTTTATTTTTATTATTTTTGCGATTTTGAGTTTTTTTTTCTTATATATATATATATATATATATATATATATATATATATTGTTTTTATTTATCTTTTCTCCTATAGTTTTTTTACCCTTTTTTTTATTATCTTCTTTCTCTTTTTTTTTAATATCTTCTTCCTCTCTTTTTTTTTTTTAATTTATTTATAAATTCTTCCTTTTTAATATTTCTTCAAATTTTTAATTCTGGCCAAAGGCCTATTGGTGAAATTTCTTCAAATTTTTAATTCTAGCCAAAGGCATCTAACGAAATCAGCAAACAGAGAAACTCCAAAAGTGTAGCGAAACGCTTCAACGGCAACAACGTTGACGGATTTAATAGCCAAAGACCTGGATCAGGGAGCGTGGCTCTGTGCAGCAGTGAGCGGCCAGAAGATCAAACTGCTCCGATACCAAATGTAGCGAACAAAGTTCCTTCTCAAGTTAAAATATTCCAGAAGACTTGGAATATGAATAAATCCATGAGAATACAAATATTATATTAGAAAGTATGATGAATGAGATGATTGATAATTACAAATGAGGCCTGCTTATATACCTAGGCAGGTGCCTCTTCACGAAAGGTCATGTCTCATCAGACATGGCCTTTCAACCTAATTACTAATTAACTAATTAATCATTATTTATATTATTTTATTCATTACAATTTCCTATGGGGTCACCCACTTTTGGCGGGCAACATGTCCTTAGTTATACAACATCTTGATTATCTCCCACCATATATGGATTATCTCCCAAACTGTTTTCTTGCTTCTCATCCATAGCATATGAAATAAATTCATGATAGTTCATCAAACATTTCAAAATATGGTTATCGTCCTGAAACACCTGCAAATTGTAAATGTTATCTAGCACATAAGGTCTCAAAATAACTTCCACTTCATACTTGCACAAAGGAGGCCAGGTGCATGGCTGAAAACTAGCTATTGAAAAGACCATAACATTTGTTTGTTGGTTGTGACCTCTTGGGATTGCCTGGATAGAGAACAAAAACAACAATCTAAGTATTCTATGCGATCCCAAATTACATTACTATAAACTTTCAGCCTCTGACTTTTAGCCAAACATTGATCCCTCACTTGTTGCACAACTAGATCGAAATCTCCAAACACACAAAACTTTAATTCTCTAATACATAGCTAAATTTAATCCAAGAATCAAAACTTCATACTCAACAACATTATTTATGCAATCAAACTCCAATCATAAAGAAAAAGGAAGTGATTGTCCTAAAGAAGAAGTGAATATGATAACATCCAAAATGATTGTCCTTAAGAAGAAATGAACATGATACCAACATCCATCCCTTGCTTGAGCCCGATCAAAATGCATAGCCAAAGCTGGCATGATTACCACATTAGATGTTCTTATGTGTGATATTCCCACTTGGCAATATTGCTAAGGGAAATATCAATCTTGCCCAATTTTGTCTTATTTCATGTTTGCACTAAGGAGATGTGGGTTCAGGTGTCCCACATGAATTTTGGGATTAAGTGGGGGCCCAAACATTAGGAAGGAAGGGAAATATTGTGGCTCTTGTGGAGCGTGGGGGCCACCCCTTGGAGAATTATGGCCCACATGTGGAATATGCTCTCATTGAAGTGAAGTTGGTGGCGAAAAGTCGAGTTGGGCCAACATGGGAATTTTGGAGACTCTTTGACAAAAAGAGCAAGAGGCACTCATTCGAGGTATCCATGATCATTTGAGAAAATTGTCTTTGACATAGCAAGCTTGAGCTGAAGCCAAGTCTGCAAGTGTTATTTAGCAGACGAGTGTTTCCAAGCAGAAATCTCAACCCTTGCTTCAGTGGACTTCGAGTGCCAGCCCAAGGAAGGAGTCCTACCTATACCAGTTTGTATCAGCAGCAAGGAGGGTGAGTTTGTGGAGAGGTTCAGCAACAAGAGCATTAGGGACTGCGCAGTTCTTGGAAGAGGCACGCTTCGAGGTTGAGGATTGAAGGGAGTTAGGAGCTGGAATTTGAGGTGGAGTCTGGAAAAGTGTTGTGGGGGATTTTCCAACAATTGGTGGAGCAACAAACGCAACATTTGCTACAAGTTACATCTTCTGCTTGTGGAGGAGGGCCAAGCATTTGGGGGTCAGTTTTGGAGCGTCAAAACTAGGACAAACCATTTCTGGGTTTTTTTGGGTTTAATGAAGAGAGGCCAAGATTTATTTGGCAAAATTTTCTGGGCAAAATTGAGGGATCCCTTCCCAACTCAGCCAGCAGCTAGAGGAGCTAGGGGAAAATTGGGCCAAAATTTCGAGGTCAACATTTAGAAAATTCCTTCGTAGGTTTCTGTGGGTTATTGGTGGAGAGCCCAGGGTTAATTTTCTGGAATTTTTTTGAGCATCCAAAGAGGCTCCAGCAGCAGTTCTTTGCATCCAGCAACATATTTTCTAGGCAGTTCAACGCAGTGCCAAGAGAGCGCAGCAGCAAATCAAAGAGGGATTTCATATCTTCAATTTGGGCTTTGCTAACTTGCCTTGTGCAAGCCCAGGTGCACTCTTTCCAGCACCACAATGTACTCTCTTATTTATTAATAAAATGGCTCAGATCAGCGCAGTTCATCGAGATTTCTGGTTGTTAAATGTGCTGTAATTTTTTTTGTGTTTTTTCTATGTTTGCTTTGTTTAGCATTGTATATTTCCATTAGGAATATTACATTAGAAGATCCATTATCTCTTACAATTAGCTGTTGTTTTTGTGTCTTAAATGAAGAATAAATTTTGCATATATTTTCAAGAGACAATGAGAAGTATCAACACTAACCTTGCACACATGGCCCTTGTATTCTTGAAGAAGCTCCCCAGTTGACCTATATTAAAATCAATTATTAGAATGCAAAAGATTGTTCCAAACTTCCAACACAGCTCTAAAGACATCCAAGTAAAAACAGAGGAAAACCTGTCAATAAGGCGAAGCTTTGAATCCAGGCAGCTAGCTAGAATACAGTTATTGTCATTTGAAAGTGAGATACAGTTAACTGATTGTCCCAGGTCATCAACAATCTCCCTGAAAACTGATTTCATCAGCAGTGCTATGACAAAAGCATCAGTACATAACAGAAAGTAACCCATGTGACAAGACAACCATCTCCATCAACTGAATAAACTGCAATTTACAGAACCCATCCATTTTATGCTATATCCTACAAAAATATAGAAGAACACTAAAATGCTTCAAGAAATAAAAATCTGGCTCAATCTATTTTTTTGTGCATTGGTCCATACCGTCCTATACGAATATCAAAAGTACGAATGGTTCCATCCACACATCCTGCTAAAATCTCTGTTTTTGTTAAACACACTGACATCACACTGTCTGCAAATGTGTCAATTACCTGTGACATCAGACCAATACAAACTTCAGATTGTGAGAAAAACAACTCGGTCCTGACAATGTAGGAGTTTTAATCTCTTTACCTGAATTGGTTCTGTGCTATGTGACCTGCAGTCCCATGCTCTAACCGTACGATCATAGCCAGCTGATATGATTGCTGCACCATACTCGTTGAATTTTACTGAATTCACCTGTGAATCAGCTAGTTTAGACCTACAACTTCACTATCATAAATGAGTATCCATAGACCCATACTTGAACCTATAAATGTAGCATAAAAAACATTTAAAGTAAAGACATAGAAGTAACTTCTCAAAAATCTGCGTCATGTAACTACCTTTATAGTTAGGGTTCCAACAATAATTTACCCTCTTACATGCAATCAGAGACCAATATGCATGCTCCTCAAAGAAAAATGACAAAGAAACATGTAAGCACAGTGAAAATTTTAGTGCTAAGTACTTTTAATACTCCTAGCCAGTGTAACAGTACCTGCAACTCCAAGATAACTAATGACCATTCATATGAACTCAATCGTGAGACAAAGAGTGAATCAATGGTGACCTGACTACCAAATGAGGTATCTATACAAGAAATAACATAATCTTATCTGAAAAATGATTGGACCCATACATCATAGATATGTTAAAGTTATGTCTTAGGTTGACAGATTCTAAGTAATCCAACTGCTAAATATATATAGTCCAATGCCATGGTGGTCAAGACATGGTTTTCATCCAAAAGGTACAATAGTTCCATGCATATGCAATTTCCTCATCATCTGCCATGTGTTATTCGCTCACATAATTTTAAATTTTGCTTCTATACATTTTGCAACTACTTAAATATCCAAATGATTGACATCTCAGACATCCATTTTCAACATGACCTCTTTTTTTGAATTTTTCCTCCTGATGACGTTCATTCATTAGTGCACTATACACATGATTGGACCATCCAAATTTTGAGTGAAGCTCAAATGAAGAATAAATAGTGTTTAAAAGCTTAACATAAAATTTGAAAGCAGCAATAGAGACAAATCATAGAACACACTACGAACAATTTTGAAACTGAATTCTACATCTTTGTATGACTTGTTAACCACTAGCAGCGCTTCTTGCTACCAAAGGGTTAAGATCCAGCGAGATTCCATCACAGTGGAGTTCCTCTCAGATTTAGTTTTTTCTGATATCCAGATATTAGAGGCTCACAGGACAGAGTTGACAACATTTTCTTGATCCAGGTGAAAATGTGAATCCAATAGAACAATTTTCACTAGTATCTGAGATGATATATTTTCACTCACTTTTTTGCTTTTTTGCTTTTTGTAATTATAGGCTAAATTCTGTTTAGCCGAAATTTATATTTTACCAATTTTTGGTTTTTGAGGAAGGCTTCCTTTTGTAGACATGTCTATAATTAGCGTTTTCTATGTATTTGGCAGGTACAGGTGGTGGTCATGGTTCCAAGTGAGCAATTCAGGTGGTCTGTGAATCCTGTGTTTAGAACAATGAGGGGTTAAAAAGTAGTATTGTATGGTTGAAGTGTTTCCTGGTTACATGTTGCAACTAAGTTTGGAGGTGCTTGTTACAAACAAAGTTCTTATACGCAGCAAAATATTCAGAATATGTGAAATATAAGAATGTCCATCATTGGACGAATAATATATTATATAAGAATGTTAGAATACGAGAGATATGAGATGATATAATTGTTACAAATGAGGGCCCGCTTATATACCTAGGTAGATGTCCCTTCATGAACAGACATGTCCTTAGGGACATGCCTCTTTAGTATATTAATCACTGTTAACTATTTAATTATTTAGATAAATGTCTTTCAGATTAATCACATCATTAGGATTTGGTTGACGTTTCGAACCAGCTAATGTTGTTCATCTTCAGGACAAGGTGAAAAAGCTAATTGATCTTCATGAATAAATAGTATGGATGCCTCATTGCCCAGAGATACCCGTTATTGAATTAGATAATTAGTTATTATAAAGATAATATTAAAATTAGTTGTTAGGAAATATATATTAAAAAGGTTAATGAATAATAATACCAAAGAATTTTATTTATAAATATTTTAATTAAAGGGATTTATAATAAAAGGATTATTATTTTTTATTTAATTATTAATTATTTACATTCATAACAATTCCTTCCCCTTTTGAAAAGCTTTGTCCTCGAAGCTCATTAATGAAAAGGCTTGATCTCTTTTTTTTGTCTCGAATGTCTTCTCGTCTCGGAACTGTCATCTTCAATGATACAAGACAATATGAACTTTTGAGTGTGGTACAAAATTGTCGTACTGTAAAATGATCTAACCATCCAAAATCAAACTTATGTGGAATTTTACAATTACTTAATGAGAATACGGCAGAGGATGTCAGTGCTACAAAAATGGGCAGAACAGGAGGGAGTTACAATGAGGGAAGCCAAAAATGGAGTTGGCTTTGATACCATGTCAGGCCAGGAGGTAAATCCACAACATGAATTGTATTTTGCATTAAGGGTGCACACAAATATATTCATGGAGGGAGATGAACCCAGTGCCTCTTCATATTCCAATTCTCCTTATTTTCTATTTACAATATTTTACATTTTCACCCAATTCAAAGGATTAGGTGTCAACGGTAGTGACCATATTGATGACATCCATAGCAGTGGATTTTGGACATATCTCTATTCCCTTGAATAACAGGTCTTTTAGCCGGATTCTTCCTTTGAAAAACAACCTTCTTCTTTCCATTAAACTTCTTTGATCTGGCAACAAATGCTTGAGAATCAGTTTCTTGAATCTTTCCTTTAACTTTGAGTCTTGACTCTTCTTCCATACACGCAGCCCATAATTCATCAAATGTTGGTCTCTCCTTTCTAGAACAAATTCCTCCTACAAAAGAATCCCACTGTTCAAGTAGACAATTGATAGTAGTAGTCACCAATTTAGATTCATAGATCTTTTCTCCCATGTTTTGCAACTCATCCCTTATGCTAGATATCTTCATGAAGAAGGTAGCCATAGGTTCTCCCTCTGTTGGCTTCAAATCACGAAGTTGATTTCTTAGTGAAATCATTTGACCAATGGTATTAGATGAAAACAGATTGACCAATTTTTCATATACTTCTTTAGCATTGGGTAATTCTGAAACATAAGGGATCAAATGATCCTTGAGAGATTCAAAGATATTTCTTTGAGCTTTAACTTCACCTTTTCCAACCCTAGCCTTTCCAACATCATCCTCAGGTTGAGCAACTTTTCCTTTGACATATTGAAGAACATCATGTTCCTCTATGAACAAATTGACTCTTTTCTTGCAAGCCTTAAAATTTCTTGATCCATTAAGTTGATTTCCTTCTTTGCAAGAAGGAGCCAAAGCTTCACTAGCCTTAGACATTGATAAGAGATAAGAAACTTATTTGATGATGATAAACTGCACAATGGATTCTTCCAAGGGTATTTCCTGTTGAAGAATGTAACTTGTTTCAGCCTTCATAATTGTTGGTGTACTCATTTCAATATGTATCCTATGTGAAAAATCCTAAAACTGGAATCCTATTGCAGCAACTGGAAAATATTCACCTAATTGTTCATCTTTACTTAACAATTTATCTGTAGTTTTTCTACGGGAAACACTGAATACATCACACTGCGACCTTCACTATGTAGAAATTATATGCAAAAACAAGAATTGAGCAAGAAGAAATAAACACACATATGACACTGTTATTTTTGGACTAAGTCCCCGGAAAAAACCAATGCGGGAAAAACAGTGCAACAACTGAGGGTTTGTATTATTAACCAGTAGTTTCTTAATACAATTTGGATACCCAAATCTGGCTATCCAACAAAGAATATGACTAGTAGAAAATTAGTGAGGATTACCCCACACTAACACTAGAGATTCGGCACTGATCTGACTTTGAACTAACAAGCCCCAAGTTGCCTCTGTGTTGCCTCTACGTAGCCTCTGCGCAGCTTTACGTCACAACCACTGGGGATTGCGTCACCCCCTCCGACTGATCCTTCTGCTAGCTGGATGCTCGATCTTTTGGCCCTCCAGTCTCACACCCGACTCCCGGCACTAGATTTGATCTGACCCTCAGCAAAATAGTGGATTTCTTCAGAGGCTCAACACTACCTCTGTGTGGCTCTGCACTGCCCAGCGTAGCCCTTATGCTACTTCTTCTGGTTCTCTCTCTGCCTTCTCTGTGATGTATTTCCAGCTCAGGAAAATCTCTCCAACCGAACACTATTTCTGCCACTCACTGCAACAATCACCTCGATGATCTCTCTGACTGCTCTGCATTGCTTACTTGAGAAATCAATCTCTAGATACCACTCTCGATGTGTTTTCCAAATGCCCATTGAAGTCCTTCTAATCTTCTCGTTGAGAAATCAATGGCCCGTATTAAAACATAATCAAGGGCTAAGATTAACTTCACTTGATCTTCGTCCTTTTCTAGAAGATTCACACTTAGTTCTATTAATACAATTTAACTATTTTAATTCCCTAAGTTTAGACTTAGGTGTCCCTTAAAAATAATTAATTATTTTAATAAAACCTTCTACGAGTGGAATTTTCCAAAACAATTTCTGGGTATTCAGGAATACATGTGTCCAAGCCTCCCTGCAAATTTTGAGACTTAGAGCACATCCGATGCTACCAGAAATCAACACTCCCTCTTAACGAGGAATGTACTCTAGTAATGCAACCTGTTGAAGCATCACACTAACTCTGTAACATCTCCCTATGCGCTACTGATGTCTAACATCACTACCCACCAACTACTGTTGTTGCTAACCATTCATGTTGCTGCCAATTGCATCTGCGCTGCAACTCTGTTGCTATTGCAGCAGAAAAACATCCAAAATACTGAACTAAGTGTTCAACATGATGCATCTAATACTAGAGATCTGAATGCTGCTAGTCTTTGCATTGACCCTCTGAAGCCTCTACGTTGTTGCTAACTCTGCTCTATGCCATCTGCATTGTTGCCAACTCTGTTCTGCGTTGCTCAGAATCTGGCGCTCTCTAGCCAATGCACTGTCACTCTGACACTCTTCTACCCCAACTGACACTGGTCCATCCTGCTACTTCTGATATGGACTCTCGTAGCAAGGTATTGATACAAGAGGTGGACTCCTCAAGGATCCTGCCCAACCGCAGCTCTTTGGAACTACAGTTCCAGATCACCCCAATTCTCCCCTGGAGATATGTGGGCAATCATCGCAAACTCTTCCTCCTTGATCCTTGCAGTTGCAGCGTGGGAATCATGTTTCTCATCCTTTTCCTTCTTCTTGAGAGGACACTGCGTAGCGTACTGACCAAATTCACCACACCGGAAACACTTGATCTTTGAGACGTCCTTCTTCCACCTCTGTTGCTCATGTTGCCCCTTTGATGCAAGGGTTGCATTCTCCTCCTCCCCCTTGGGCTTCGTCCCACTGTTGTTGTTGCCATCAAGCTTGCACTTGACTAAGTCTCTCCTCATCTCTTTTTGCTAAAGAGCTTCCCACATCCCTTCCCAATCTAGCAACTTTTCTCTGCCCAAGATACTCTAGACAAAGACTTGCCACTCTTCAGAAACAGAATTCAGGGCCAATCTAACCATCTTCGTGGCCTGGGGTGCTAACCCTACAACTACCAGCTGATCTCGAAAATCCTGAAGCTTCGATAGGAATGGATCTATGCGTTCTCCCTTCTACATTCTCGTAGATCGCATCTTCTCCTCCAAGAACATCTTCCGCTGCTCGAAAGACCCCTGGTACTGGTACAACATAGCTAATGCATCCCACATCTCCTTAGCAGTCCCTTTGCCAAAAATGTGCGAAACAACACAATCCCTCACTCCGTCGAGTATCAATCTCTTGGCTTTTGCCATATCTTTCTTGTAGGCTTTCAATGGATCTGGATCTGCAGGGACAGCTACCACACTACCGATGAAGGTCTTGAGATCATGCTCATCCAGAAGGAAGGAGATCCAACATAGTTGGAGGCACCCTCTAACCGATATTAGTCTCGCAACCCAGTTGCTGCCATCTCACCCAACCAAATGTCGAATGCTACCTCTAACCCTCTACGCAACTGGCTCTACGCACTCCCTGTTGGAGTGAGCCAAATAGAACTTGGTTTCTAGTGCTACTGCACGGGAAAACAAAATTTCTTGGCTAAGAAATTCTCTGAGGTCAGAATTCCCTCAGTATGCTTCTTCTTCCTTTTTCTGACGCTTTTTGCACCAGCAACAGCGGCAGCAAAAAACTGCATCCCACCTGAAGACTGCTCTGTGTTGAATCTACTACTGCATTTCTCCCTCTGTCGCTAGCAAATCAAGAACTGGAAATCTTACCTCTTTCTCGACTCATTCAGAGAGAGACTTTCCTCGAGAATCTTGCCCTCCTGACCTGGACTACGCAATCACTCTGGGGATTCGATCTGCTGCCTATGCAGCTCTTCGAACTCCCTTTTCTGCTCAGCGCTGGCTCTTCCGACTCTACTCTCTTGCTTCACCTACGTTTTGATACCATGTGAAAATTCCTAAAACTAGAATCCTATTGCAGCAACTGGAAAATATTCACCTAATTGTCATCTTTACTTAACAATTTATCTGCAGTTTTTCTACGGCAAACACTAAATGCATCACACTGCAACCTTCACTACATAAAAATTATATGCGGAAACAAGAATTGAGCATGAAGAAATAAACACACATATGACACCGTTATTTTTGGACTAAGTCCCCGGAAAAACCCAATGCGGAAAAACCAGTGCAGCAGCTGAGGGTTTGTATTATTAAGCAGTAGTTTGTGAATACAATCTGGATGCCCAAATATGGCTATCCAACAAAGAATATGAATGGCAGAAAATTAGTGAGGATTACCTCACACTAACACTGGTGATTCGACACTGATCTGACCCTTAACTGACAAGCCCCAAGCTGCCTCTGTGTTGCCTACGTCACAACTGATGGGGACTGCACCACTCCCTCCAGCAGATCTTTATGTTGGTTGGATGCTTGATCCTTTGGCACTCCGGTCTCACACCCTGGCTCTCGGCACTAGATCTGATCTGACCCTCAGCAAAATAGTGGATCTCTTCAGAGGCTCAGCACTATCTCTACATGGCTCTGCTCTAACCAGTGTAGCCCTTATGCTGCCTCTTCTGGTTCTCTCTCTGCCTTCTCTGCGATGTATTCCCGGCTCAAGAAAATCTCTCCAACCGAACACTATCTTTGCCCCTCACTGCAAGAATCACCTCGATGATCTCTTTGGCTGCTCTGCACTGCTTACTTGAGAAATCGATCTCTAGATCCCACTCTCGATGTGTTTTCCAAACGCCCATCGAAGTCCCTCTTATAATCTTCTCGTTGAGAAATCAACGGCCCGGATTAAAACATAATCAAGGGCTAAGATTAACTTGACCTGATCTTTGTCTTTTTCTAGAAGATTCACACTTAGTTCTATTAATACACTTTAATTATTTTAATTCTCTAAGTTCAAACTAATGCTTCCATTTAAAATAATTAATTATTTTACTATGTTGCAGGAAACGTGGGTCTAGGGTCTATTTCAACCCAGAAACGAAATGGAAACACGTTTCACTGTACCATACGGCTTGGAAACGTATTTCCGTCCATACTGGGTCATTTCACGTTGGGGAAACGTGCCTAGTACGGACAGAAACGCGTTTCCAGGCCGTACAGGCACATTTCCATCGCTTTAACTGTGGAAAGTGTCTTTTGGATGCTTCTAGATGGCTCTCTCAACTTATAAAAAGACTCTTGCCTCATTCTCTCATCACTTGGAGAAGGGCGATTTCACATAACATTTATTAAATGTCCTAAATTCTAATATATATATATATATATATCGCATTGCCCTGTTTCCAAAATTTGGGGAGGTCGCGTTTCGTACCTGTACCCATTTCGGAAACTCATTTCCATTTCCTCGTTTCATGCAACTTAGTTATTTTAATAAAACCTTCTCTGGGTGGAATTTTCCAAAACGATTTATGGGTATTCGGGAATACATGTGTCCAAGCCTCCCGACAAATTTTGAGACTTAGAGCACATCCGATGCTACCAGAAATCAACATCCTATGTAACAAATAAAAGAAGAAAAGAAAATGTTATTATTATAGAGCATGGGTTTCATGCTCTTTATTGATAGTCTTCTAGGTAAAAGCATGTTCTTCATGCTTCCAGGGTTTGTAAGGTCCAAGGATTTATTGGCACGAGTCAAAGGAGTCAACATCATGTTTATAAGACCCTTCTAGGACAAATGTAATTGTAAAAAGAATTATTTTTTAGCCTAGAAAGACCCAGAAACTCCAAAAGTACAAGTCGGCCTTGGCAGTTACAAGACAGCCTAAAGGAGGGAATTCGACCCCCTGGAAAGGTTATATAAAGAAACAATTCGACCTCTTGCGGAAGCACTGCTTGTTTGTACACTCTTCAAGAATTGCAATAAAAAGACTTTGGGGGTCCATTCATGGGTGTTCTTCCTTTGGAGCATGGTGCATTGTGAGCTATTGGTATAATCTCTTATATTTATCCTTTGAGTTATTTCATTTTCCATATACTCTTGTAGACTTGCTAGTGGAAAGTTATCTTGCACTAACATTTGGTTTTGGAAGTAGGCTCTAGATGTTGGAAGTTTTAGTTTATTTCCAAATAAATTTCTAGAAGTTTCAGTTCATTGTTTGCTTCTCTAAATCTATATGGCTTAATATGCGATTGAAGTATTGTAGAATTATTTTTGTTGGATCAAGCATGAGGGGAAGTCTTTGGGAGACCAACCCACTCTTGAAGCATCTTCAAAGGAACTTGCATTTGTTATTTCGATCTTCATAGTTCACCTTACGAATAAATGTTCTTGCAGGGAATCGTTTGGACATTACCTTGTATATAAGCAAACATTTCATATTTAAATTCTTTTATCTCAAATTATTGTGCTATTTTCGATTTTATTTGCTATTAGAGAGCATGTTGAAGATTAGGCAAGGAAAGGAGTCTCGCTCCAATTCCTTGGACTAATTTTTTGTAGAATATTTGTACATTACATTTTACAAACATTTCTCTCTCCTTTACACTAAGTTTGTGTGTTAGTTTTGAAGAAAATTCAGATTTATTTATGGACTATGCTCACCCTTTGTGTTGACAGAATTGAGGAAGCTAAAGCTTGAAACACTAACTATTTGTTGTAGGACCCCAAGAGAATTTGACAATTGACTTCAAGGGCGCCGTGGACATTTTGGGACAGCAGCAAACTAGCTTGGTCGTGGGCCTTTTGGTCCTTGTAATTTTCAGCTTTCAAGTGTTGTCCATTGACCATTGTGGTTGCCACTTCTTGGGAGACACTAGTTCCTAAGGATCTCTATCTTGTAAATTTATCCTTCTTTGGGGAAGCTGTTAATTTTGAGCAACTAGGTCCAAACTCCATGTTGCACTACTCATATGACGATGATTATATTTTTGTTGGATTCCTCTTTCAGAGAGGCGCAAGATTGATCTAAAGATCATCTTGTTTGGATGAGAAGAACATATATTTTGATTTCATTTTCCACACATGTGCAAGGTCGGCCAGATTTGTAATGTAAGCTCACAAGCCTAATAGATGTGTCACACACCCTCACTGATGGATATAAATTGGAGAGACTTGGAGGTCATTTGCTCATCAACTCATCAAACATTCTCTCAGTGTGATCTGATTGGCTCGATAGCCTTTGGAGGCCTCTTTTCCTTCACATGTGTGGAGCTGAAGCTGGGGAAATTTGTGGATTTGTTTTAGCGCTGTTTGATGTGCGTTGACCAACATTGACCATTGTCAACCCTTGACCATTTGACCTCCAATATTTGTTGGAAATCCGATTTTTGTAGGCCGTACAGTTGGGCACAAAAATCGAGAAAAAAGGAGCAAGTTGACTGAAGCCCTAAATCTCCAACATTGACTTTCTGCATTGACTTTGGTTGACCAACGTTGACTTTTGATGAGCTGTCTGTGAGGGTTGTGTGTGTGACACTTGGAGGGTTGGCTAATCTAAGAAAGACTTTGTTGGCTGATGCAACCTGTTGACTACCGTTACGCACACTATCCTATATCTTTGCTGGACAAGGAAAATTGTAAAATCTGATCTATATTATTGGCTTGTCTTCTGTTGATCTATTATTGTGTTCTATCAGCATTTTAATTTCATGTTTATGTGATTGCTAAATTGAATCAGGCCTAAGAAAAATTGAAGTAAATTTTCATTAAGCATAGAACACTCCATGTCTATCTAAATTTAACATGGTATCAGAGCTGAGGTGAAGACAAAGTCTAAGCTAGTGTGAAAAGCAATCACCGAAGAAGAAATCCTATCAATGACCAATGGCCTCCTCAACCTATAAGGGTTTCAAGTTTAATGATAAATTGACTGATAAGTCTGATTATCATGCATGGAAGATGTCCTTGGATTTGGCATTAGAAGATCAAGATGTCATGGACTATGTGCAGGGGAAGATTCAAGAGCCTCCATCAAATGTACTTGCTGCCACAAAGACAAAGTATAGAAAAGGGGAAATCAAAGAAAAGATGATCATTTGGGATTCTATTCATAAGCACTTGGTTGCTTACATTTCTGAGTTGAGCACATCTAAAGAGATGTATGATAAGCTTGTTAGCATGCTCATGGCTAGCAATGCTAATCAAGTTCTTTTCTTCAAAAATCAATTGAAGAATATCAAGAAGGGCAAGGATGAATCCATTCAATCCTATTTTATGAGGCTCACTGAATCAGAAACAATCTTCTAGCTACTAGAGAAGAAATAGTTGATCGAGAGATGGTTCTCATTGCACTTGGAGGTCTCCCCCATGATTGGTATGTATTCAATACCACTATTCTTAATAATAATGTGATTCCTGATTTTGATGAAATATTGACGAGATGCACTCAGAGGAGACAAGAATGATGGAGAGAGATCATCCTTCTAATGGAAATGGAGGTGACCCTATTGCCTTCACTGCTCATGCAAAGAAGAGGAACAATGGTGGTCCGAAAAATCAAAACCATGGAAGAGCGGGGCCCAAAGGAAGGAAGGGAAGATGTTACACTTGTAACAAGTTTGGTCACTATGCAAGAGAGTGCCCTAATAGAAGGGACTCTCTCAGGGATGATGACAACAACAACTCCAGGGTGAATGGCAATCAAAGGAACAATATGTTCAAAGCAAAAAGGAAGGCTCCCTCTGATCGTAGTGGAAATGGGCAACCTTTCAAGAGGTCAAGAAATTCCAAGAATGATGAGTCTAATGTTGTTGATAATAAGAAAAATGAATTTATTCTTGCATTTGCTCTCTCTGCTGCATCTCTTCCCGACACCCTAGATATCTGGATGATTGATAGTGGTGCTTCAAGGCACCTCACTGGTTATAAAGAAGCCCTCTCTAATTTGATTAAGAAGGATACAAATCTAGAAATTATCCTTGGAGATAATGCCACCTATCCCGTGAAAGGGACACGGCTGTGACCCTTCATCTATCTCAAGGTCAAGTCCTTCGTTTACAAGATGTGTTGTACGTGCCTGATTTGAAGAAGAGCAATGTGTCTATTTCGACAATGGAAGACAAAGGGTTCAAGGTGGCATTCGTTGATGGAAAGGTACGCATCTGGAAGAAGAACTTCAAGGAAGCTCTTACTATTGGTTTTAAAGTTGATACACTCTGCCTGTTTTGGAGGAATTCCATTAGGGGCTATGTCATGTGATCCAACTCTTCAAGCTGAGTTATGGCACCGGAGGTTTGCACACATTCATTACAAAGCCCTTCCCGCGGCAAGGAAGGTGGTGACATGGATTGTAATATCCCCAAAGGAAAATAACCAGTAATACACAGAAATATGCCAGACAGATATATAAAACAAAATGCCGGAACCAGATCATGGAACAAGTACACATAGAATGCCAGAACACTAAGCCATTTTATTAATCTGAGAATACATATATAGGGGTACAAGATAATCAGAATGAGTGCACCTATCCTTGCCCTAGGCAAGTGGAGACCCTCTCAGAACAGATAATGGCTGCAAATAGGGACAGCGTCCTAGCTGGCTGAAGAAACTGCTATGGAGAATTACTGCTGTAATGCACTGGAACTATGAGCTGAAGACTGGAAAGGTAGCTGATCTAAATCCTCCAGACAACCCCAGAAAATGTGAAGCTGATGCTCCACCACCGAAGATCTACCAATCAAACCCCCACCAGTGAAAACGCTGTCTCTGCCAGTGACAGCGCAGAAGCCAAATGAAACGCTGGCAAGAAGGAGTGAATCCAACCACAAACCCTCCAGATGAGATAACCAAACTCCTCAGGGCTGGAAACACTGAAAAACGCTGCCAAAACCCCACACAGTAACCCTGCTCATCAGATCTGCGTCCTCCCTAGCTGGATCTGCGTCCTCCCTATCAGATCTGCGTCCTCTCTCTAGACCGCGGGCCCTCCCCACGGACCGCCGGACCGCGCTCCTCCCTATCCGCACCGAGTCCCTTCTCTCGCCGCCGGACCGCGCTCCTCCCGACTCGCATCTCGCGTCTCCTTCTCTCGCTTGATCCGGGCCGGATTCGCGCCCTCCCTATCCAGACCGCGTCTCCTCTTTGCCTTGACCGCCCGGACCGCGTCCTCCCTATCCAGACCGCGTCTCATTCCCTCTCGGGACCGCGTTGCCCTATCTCCCTGGATCTGCGCAGTCTCAAGAAGGGGGTATCTTCTCCCAAATCTCCACCGAAACTACGCAAGTACCAGGCGGGATGATGCTCGAGAAAATAACCTTACCAGGGCAGGCACTCAAAGTCCCCCGAGGCTAAGGGTGAGATCTCCGCACGGAGACACTCGGTTGCACTAAACAGTGCTGCAGACCGACTAAACAACCGGCGTGCTGAAGTAGACAGAAGTCTAGCTCTCAATATCAATATCAAATCCACAATGCCCAAAATGAGGTGAGAACCCCACCTTTTATAGTGCTAAACTCCCTCCAAAACCTTGACTGCGTCCTTCACTCTCCTTGGCCTGCGCAGTTAACCTTGGGTCAGCGTGAGGCCTCCCCTCATATTCATGTGGACCCCCAAGGCCCCCTCTCTAAGTTATAACGTCAATCAACTAGGAAAACACTTTATTTTATAAAGTGAGGTGACTAAAGTGAGGTGACCCCTCTTATTTCTCACTTTATTTATTATTTCTAGCTAAAGCGGCAAAATTAAACAAAATGAAATATTCCAATTAGCAATGCTAATTTGGAATATTACAGTCTCCCCCGGCAAAACGTTGCTTGTCCTCAAGCAACTGAAGTGATGGATGTTGTAAGATCCTCTCATCCTCCCAAGTGGCATCCTCATCTGGCAAGTTCTTCCATCTCACCAAGAATTCTCTGATCTTCCTGCTCCGCAGTTGCCTCTCCCTAGTGTCGATAATAGCCTCCGGCTGTAACACCAGATGCCCCTCATCATCTGTAGGCGGTAGCTCCTCGGTGACTGTCACATGCTGGCCCAGTGCCTTTTTCAGGCATGATACATGAAAGATGTTATGAATCCGGGTGCCTTGGGGCAGCTCCAACTCATACGCAACCTGCCCGATCCTGCGTATCACCCTGTATGGTCCATAAAAACGAGGCTTTAGCTTCTCCGCCCCCTTCTGCTTGAGCGAAGACTGTCGGTATGGCTGTAGCCGTAGGTAGACCAGGTCCCCTACCTCAAAGTGTCTCTCCACCCGACCCTTATCAGCATACAACTTCTGCTGATTCTGTGCTGTGGCTATGTTGTCCTTGAGAGCTCGGAGGATGTCTTGACTCTCTTGGATCCATAACTTGGCTCGCGGAGCCCTGCTAATACCAAACATCATGTCCACAAAAGATAAGGAATGATATCCATACAAAGCATAGAAAGGTGTCATACCGATGGACATATGGTGCGTTGTGTTGTAGCAGTACTCGCCCAAATGTAGCCATTTCAGCCATGCTCGCTGCTGCCCACTGACGTAGTTACGCAAGTAGCCCTCAAGCCACTTGTTAACTATCTCCGTCTGCCCGTCCGTCTGGGGATGATAACTAGTACTCGGTGTCAATTCTGTCCCCACTAGTCGGAAGAGCTCCTGCCAGAATCCGCCCATAAAACGGCTGTCCCTGTCGCTGACAATGGTCTTGGGTAGACCATGCAATCTGAAAACCTCCCTGAAAAATAACTCTGCCACCTGTGCCGCCGTGTGATGTGCTGAAATGGCGAAAAAGTGAGCATACTTCGTCAGCCGGTCAACTACCACGAAGATGCAATCCTTGCCCTGCACGGTGGGCAACCCTGTGATGAAGTCCATCGATATGCTCTCCCACTTCCCCTCCGGAATGGGAAGAGGCTGCAACAACCCCGCAGGATGACTCATCTCTCCCTTGTTTCGCTGGCAAACCTCGCACTCCCTGACATGTTGGAGTACGTCCTCCTTGAGGCCCTTCCATGCAAATCTCTCCCGGATGGCCCTGTATGTCTTGGTGAACCCCTGATGGCCCGCCAATGGTGAATCGTGTGAAGCCTGGAGTATCTTCTTCTTGAGCTGAGATCCCTCAGTCAAGAAGATCCTGTCCCTATAATAGATGACCTCATCGACCACCCTGTACCTGCTATCTGCTACCTGCCCATCCAGAACCTCGCATGCAAATCTATCTTTGGAGTACTCAACCAATAGTCGAGCCTTCCAATCAGCGTCCAGGCTCATGAGTGATAACGTGGCCGGTCTACGAGAAAGGGCATCGGCTACCACGTTATTCTTTCCCTTGACATACTCTATGTCAAAGTCGTAGGCCTGGATCTTGCTGGTCCACTTCTGCTGTCTCTCCTGCAACTGCTTCTGCTCCAGAAAGTACCTCAGGCTGTTATGATCTGTCCTCACCCTGAATCTGCCACCCACCAGGTACTGCCGGAATTTGGCCAATGCATGCATGATGGCCAGCATCTCCTTGTCGTATATGGGATATAGCCTCTCGTGTGGAAGGAGCTTCCGGCTCTCGAAAGCAATCGGATGACCGTCCTGCATCAAAACTGCACCAATCCCCTCTCCTGATGCATCGCACTCTAGGACAAAGGGCTGCGTAAAATCTGGCAATGCTAATACGGGACAACTGCTCATCACCTCCTTGAGCTTGTCAAAAGCTCGCTGTGCTGTGTCCGACCAACTGAATGCCCCCTTCCTCGTCAGATCCATGAGGGGTGCAGCAAGCTGAGAGAAGCCCTTGACGAACTTCCTGTAGTAGGTGCAGATACCAATAAACCCCCGAAGCTCCGTCACATTCCGTGGCTCTGGCCAGTCCCTGATAGCCCTGATTTTCTCCTCGTGGACTCTCACCCCGTCCACTCTTATAATGTGTCCCAGATACAGCATCTCCGTCAACCCAAACTCACACTTGGAGAGCTTGGCATAGAACTGCTGCTCCTCCAAAATGTGCAAGACCGTCTCAATATGCTGGAGATGCTCCTCCCAAGTCCTGCTGTATATAAGGATGTCATCAAAGAAAACCAGCACAAACTTTCTCAGATGATCCCTGAAAATGTGATTCATACAAGACTGGTAAGTAGCAGGTGCATTGGTCAACCCAAATGGCATGACCAGAAACTCAAAGTGCCCATAATGACACCTGAAAGCGGTCTTGGGAATGTCCTGTTCCCTCACGCGTATCTGATGGTACCCGGATCTCAAGTCAATCTTTGAGAAGAACCATGCTCCTCTCAACTCATCCATCAGCTCGTCGATCCTGGGGATGGGGTACCTGTTCTTCAGGGTCTTCTTGTTCAGAGCCCTGTAGTCAATGCACATGCGTAATGTGCCGTCCTTCTTCTTCACCAGCACTACAGAAGAAGCAAAAGGACTAGTGCTGGGCCGAATGTGACCAAGGGCCAGCAACTCCTGAATGGCTCGCTCTATCTCGTCCCGATAGACCTTGGGATGCCTATACGGTGTGGTAATCACGGCCTGTATCCCCTGCTCAAGCTCGATCGTGTGCTCAAACCCCCGATCCGGTGGCTGCCCGGGTGGAATATCCCCAAAAACTACTGCATATCTGTCGAGAATAGACTGTAGATCAGGGTGCACTGTCTGCCCTGTATCCACTGCCTCTGAAGCCCGCAACTCTACTGCCCACTCTATATCTCCCTTGCGGAAAGTCGCCTCCATGCTGTGTGCCGACACTGTCTGGGGTGGGTATGTGTTCTGCCCTCGTATCTTCTCATGCTTCCCCGTCTTGAGATCATCCCACTCCATCTCTAGGGCCTTCCAATCCGTCGTGACCTTCCCTAGAGTAATAAGCCACTGAACTCCCAATATCACGTTGGTGTCCGGAATGTCCACCACAAAGAAGTGATCTGTCAATGTATAATTGCCCATCGTCACTGATAATTCTGGTACATATCGAGCACATGCCATGGTTTGATCTCCTGGTACCAAAACAGAAAACCCATCAAAACCCTCCGTCTGTATGCCTCTCCGTTCAACCATCTGGGCATCAATGAAGTTGTGGGTGGCCCCACTATCGACTAAGACTGAAACCCGTTGTCCGCGCACTGTCCCCCGTACGCGCAAAGTCAAATACTTGGGGACTCCTCGCAATGCGGCTAGAGCTCCCCCAGTAGGTGCAAATGATGCCCCACCTGTCGCGGGTGGTGGAGGTGGTAAGGTACTCTGTGCTGCATAACAACCTCCTGCCTCCTCATCATCCCCTTCATCCTCTTCTCCGCTGCTCTCGGAAAAGACCTCTATGAAATGTGCCTTCCCTGCCGCACATTTGTGTCCCGGTGCCCATGGCTCCTGGCAAGTGAAGCACAATCGTTTCCGCCTCAGCTCTCTCCTGGCCTCATCATCAATCTGCCCTCGTCCCGGATTCGCCTTGGGAGGCGGAGCCCTCGTGTCCTTACCCTTAGGCTGGAAAGCCTGTCTCTGGGGATAAGGTGGCCGAGTCCTGGGCAAGACATCCTGTAAGTCTCGATTCCTACTGATAGCATCCTGTAGTGTAGCCGGTTTGTTCGACCAGACTAGGCCACGAAGTGGCTCTGTCAGCCCTTCCACAAACATATAAACCATCCGGGCTACCGATAAGTCTGGTACCATCACTGAAACCCTCAAGAAATCTGAAATGTATGCCTCTGCACTCCCAGTCTGTTTGAGCTTGGTCAGCTCAACAAAATGCTGCTCCGGATCCCTCCTGTCAAAGCGCTCTACCACCCTCCTGGTAAACTCGGCATATGTCGTCACTGTGGAATGCCCGAGTGTCGCCATCCCATGAAACCACCAGTCCTGAGCCTCACCCTCTAAATGCAATGTAGCCACCTTAATGGCCTCTGTCTCCGACGTCTGGTTAAGCTGGAAATAGATGTCCAGCTTCTCCACCCAGGACTTTGCCGAATTGTTTGATGAACCATCAAACGTAGGCAAATGGAATCTACTAGCCGCACGGTGGTCATCACGGTGGTGTCCGTGCCCCCTGTGCTGGTGCTGATCACGGGGTTTGATGCCATACTGAATATGGAGATAGCGCTCGAAGGTGAGAGAATCCATGAATGCCTGTCCGAAAGCCTGATACTCTGCAAAAGCGGCCGCCCATCGAGCTGGACTCAACTCTCTCGGTGCTGTCGACCCCTCGTCCTCTACCCGGAAGGTAGGCATGGTAGGTCGCGTGGGTGCTGGATTATCCCTCTGTGCACCTCCCCGTACTCCTGTCCCTGTGTCCTCTGGCAAGAATGTGGGCATAGTGGATCGCGCGGGTGCCTGAGTCGTCACAATGGGGATAGCATCGTGCACTGGTACGTGGCGAGACATACCAGATCCCTCACCGATCTGAAGAACTCTAGGGAGTTCTTTCTGACTGATCTCCATGGCCACGAGTCTCTGTGACATCTCCTGCATGTGATGGAGGATCTCTCTAAACCTCACATCATCACCTGCCATTGGATTACGCTGCTCTGGGCCCTTCTCAGGCTGCTCTGCCTCTGAATCTGTCTCAGGTGGCTCCTGATCAGAATCACTTCCCCCGAAAGGAAACTTCCACCCACTCTCAGCTTCTCTGCGTTCCTTCCGATAGATGTAGGGGTTATCCCCGGGCGTCATAGACTGCTAGCACCACAGGCTGAGCCAGATCTATGCTCTGATACCACTGTAATATCCCCAAAGGGAAATAACCAGTAATACACAGAAATATGCCAGACAGATATAAAACAAAATGCTGGAACCAGATAATGGAACAAGTACACATAGAATGCCCGAACACTAAGCCATTTTATTAATCTGAGAATACATAGATAGGAATACAAGACAATCAGAATGAGTGCACCTATCCTTGCCCTAGGCAAGTGGAGACCCTCTCGAAAAACGGATAATGGGCGCAGGTAGGGACGAGTGTCCTAGCTAGGCGAAGACTAGTGGCGCCCCGCATGAAGCTGCTGGCACATGGCCCCTTGGAACTATGGTGGCGGGAAAATGGGCGAATCTAAATCCTCCAGACAACCCCAGAAAATGTGAAGCTGATGCTCCACCACTGAAGATCTACCAATCAAACCCCCACCAGTGAAAACGCTGTCTCTGCCAGTGACAGCGCAGAAGCCAAATGAGACGCTGGCAAGAAGGGGTGTATCCAACCACAAACCCTCCAGATGAGATAACCAAACTCCTCAGGGCTGGAAACACTGAAAAACGCTGCCAAAACCCCACACAATTACCCTGCTCATCAGATCTGCGTCCTCCCTAGCTGGATCTGCGTCCTCCCTAGCTGGATCTGCTGGATCTGCGTCCTCCCTATCCAGATCTGAGTCCCTTCTGCTGGATCTGCGTCCTCCCTATCCAGATCTGCGTCCTCTCTATCCGGATACGCGTCTCTTTGCCTTGGTCTGGCACGGGTCTCGCATCCTCCTATCCGGATACGCGTCCTATCTCTGCGGATACGCGTCCTATCTCTGGATGCGCGAGTCTCAAGAAGGGGCCTCTTCTGCGCAAATCTCCACCGGAAACTACTCCCAAATTACTGCCAGGCGGGATGATGCTCGAGGAAAATTACCTTACCAGGGCAGGCACTCGAAGTCCCCGAGGCTAAGGGTGAGATCTCCGAACGGAGACACTCGGTTGCACTAAACAGTGCTGCAGACCGACTAAACAACCGGCGTGCTGAAGCAGACAGAAGTCTAGCTCTCAATATCAATATCAAATCAAGCATGCCCAAATGAGGTGAGAACCCCACCTTTTATAGTGCTAAACTCCCTCCAAAACTTTGACTGCGTCCTTCACTCTCCTTGGCCTGCGCAGTTACCCTTGGGTCAGCGTGAGGCCTCCCCTCATATCCATGTGGACCCCCAAGGCCCCCTCTCCAAGTTATAACGTTAATCAACTAGGAAAACACTTTATTTTATAAAGTGAGGTGACTAAAGTGAGGTGACCCCTCTTATTTCTCACTTTATTTATTATTTCTAGCTAAAGCGGCAAAATTAAACAAAAATGAAATATTCCAATTAGCAAGGCTAATTTGGAATATTACATGGATGCTCGAATTTAAAGATGATCATGAAGGTGTTAATCAAGGTTGTCATTGATGTCAATATGGCATTGGTAGTGATGGCAAATTCTTGTGATGCATGATACCCTAGTGATGCAAGCCCTAGAACAAACCTTGTTGTTAGAATATGAAGATTCCATAACCTCTTGTATATTATGAATCAAGAAGTCCTAATATGATGTCCTTACTCTTGATGAAGAAGCCCTAAACTCTGTCCTAGACATTTAACAAGATGATGACATGAATGATGACACACTTGATGAATGATGACATTTTACAAGATGTGTTGTACATGCCTGATTTGAAGCAGAGCAGTGTGTCTATTTCGACAATGGAAGACAAAGGGTTCAAGGTGGCATTCGTTGATGGAAAGGTACACATCTGGAAGAAGAACTTCAAGGAAGCTCTTACTATTGGTTTTAAAGTTGATACACTCTACCTGTTTTGGAGGAATTCCATTGGGGGCTATGTCATGTGATCCAACTCTTCAAGCTGAGTTATGGCACCGGAGTTTTGCACACATTCATTACAAAGCCCTTCCCGCGGCAAGGAAGGTGGTGACATGGATGCCCGAATTTAAAGATGATCATGAAGGTGTCAATCAAGGTTGTCATTGATGTCAATATGGCATTGGTTGTGATGGCAAATTCTTGTGATGCATGATACCCTAGTGATGCAAGCCCTAGAACAAACCTTCTTATTAGAATATGAAGATTCCATAACCTCTTGTATATTATGAATCAAGAAGTCCTAATATGATGTCCTTACTCTTGATCAATGTTATCAGAACCGAACCGGTTCTGAAAAACCGGCCGGTACGACCGGTTTGGAGGCAAAACCGGTCTGAACCGGCCCTCCGAACCGGAAATGACCGGTTTGGTACTGAACAGGCCGGTTCCGTCACTGAACCGGCCGGTTCCGTACCGGTCCGGAAGTAAAAGTGACATTCTCCTTAATCTTCATTTTCATCCTTTTACTTAAATTCTTAACATTACCATGAAATGACTCAGGATGTTTGAGAGTGGTTCCGACCTCATTGGATTTCATATGGAGAAAGTAGAATTTTAGATCTCATTCAAAATCCAGCAGACTTATCAGTTTTTCAGGATTTCAGGATTGGGTTATTGCAATGTTTCCATCGAATTTTGTCATGTATTAGGGTATAGAACTCGTATTTAATCAAGAGCACCAATCCCTCTATGTACCTTGATGTTAGTGACATTGGTTGTCAAACTCCTCTATCATGACCCTACTAAAAATGTACCCATCACTCAAACAAAACCTTGACTATCGAAAATGATAGATAAATCTATGTTTAAATCAATGAATTAAGTATGAATTTGTGTAAAAAATATCTAATTTTTAATATATATATATATATATATATATATATATATATATATATATTTTAATAAAATAATATATAACGTATCGTATCCCAGAAGTATCCTGTTCTGGGGTCACCGTACCCGTATCCGATTCTTCGAATCCCCGTATCCCCGTATCAGGTGACTTAGGGATTCTAATGATGATTGATGATTTGATCATATGTAGCTTGTAGTATTGTAGGCTATAGTATAATACTATGATCTAACATGTTATTTTGGACTATAAAGGCCTTTTAGACCCTGTTTCTTGATGTTTGTTACATTTTTTGTTCAGTGATGTTTTGCACTAAGTGCTATTTTGGCTATCTGCACCTATATAATGAAAACTTTTGCATATTTGTGTTTAAATGGTTTGGATTAATATGGATGTACATGAATATATCTGGTTTTTCTTTAAAATATGAATATTTTATGTGTTTTTGGTAAACCGGTTTTTTTTCCGGTTCCGGTCCGATTCCGACCGGTTCCCGGTCCACAAGGTTTTCCGGTTCGATAACCGGTTCGGTTCCGATAACATTGCTCTTGATGAAGAAGCCCTAAACTCTGTCCTAGACATTTAACAAGATGATGACATGAATGATGACACACTTGATGATGGTTGGAGACCACTCTTGAAGTCCTAATAAAATTACCCTGACCCCAACTCTAGCTCCATTGACCTTATAAATGAAAAATCTAAATAACCCCAAGGACTGTACCAAAAAATTCCAAACAGTCAAATAAAATTAATTTTTGACATCTTGAAGACGTCATTTCACCATGGCTCCTTCTCCAACGTGTAGAGGATATTTTTACCTTTCCAATGAGCCCTCACTCATCTCCTAACTCCTTATAGTTTGTGAGAAGATGAATTTTAAAGTTTAAAAATAATTATTTTTTAAGCCATAGCCGACCTATGCTCAATTCCTTCATGTCGGCCCTCCAGCCCAACAGACAGGTCTTTTGATAAAGACAAATTACTATAAATACAAGCCTGTCTTTTTCAATTAAGCAAGCAAGTTCGATGCAAATTTCAAAGAGCATTTCGGTGAAATATTTCAGAGAAAAGAATATCTGAGTTCTGACTTAGATTTCTATGGCAAACATATCCAAAGTTCTGAAGCATATACATACGAAATTCTTGAGGCAAATGATCGAAATTTCTGTGTATACTTTTGTGATCTAGCAGCCTGTTACAGCTCAGTCTAACAGTCCCTTACTGAAGCTCGGATTGCAGACTTTTGAAGCATCAGATCTGTGGAGCTCGGATTTGAAAAAGGGTCACCTGTTCGGGGCTAATTCAAGCTCGGACTACCAACAAACAGTCACCTAGACAGTTTACATTGCAGTGCAGAAAAAAGCCTTGAAGAAGCCTCGGATTGTGAACACAGTTTTGGAGATTAATTTCAGAATGAACCTGTGACAAACTCTTGTAAGAAACCAAAACTGTGGCAGCATTCTGTAGCTTGGATAGTCACATATTTTAGAGCTCGGATTAGTTGCAGATTTTCGTGACAGTTTGGAACAATCTTCTTTAGACTTTGAGTAATCAACTTTGTGGTATTTTCGTGGTTGAAGGAGCAGCCTTCAGAATTCTTGAAGCAAGAAACATTGAAGGAGCCCTTATTGAAGTTTTGATTTAAACTTGTGATAGAACCTGTGGTAAGGTATTATGAGAACCAAAATGGCACTTTTCTCGTAAGGCTTGCCTAAGCAACTATTGGAGAACTTTTGAAGTAGCTACTAAAGGATTTTCAAAGCAGACTTGGATTGGCATTAGGGGCAGTTATGTTTTAGTATTGTTATTAAGGGTTTGTTGAAGTAGCTTATTTGGAAGTACTATTGAAGACCTATTGAAGACCCTTGTAGAAGCTAGCTTGAAGACATTCTTGGAAACCTTGATTGAAGCCCTTGTGGAGTGACCTTGAAGAAGGTTCCAAATTGAAGACATTTTATTGAAAAGCCTTGACTGATCTTGGAGTAACTTGAAGACATATTGAAGATCTTGTGGAGATAATGTTGAAGACGATGATGCGTTGATGAAGCCATCATGAGGTAACTTGGAGAAATTGTTTGGGTACGATGAAGAGCAGCAGTGACATCTTCTACGAAGAAAAGGTTGTCATTGATGACGTGATGTGTAGATTACAGTGAAGAGTAAGCTGAAGATTGTCAGGGCTCATTGAAGAAGACATTGGGAGCTGTCAGTATAACCAAATATATCTTGACGAAATGAAGCAGGAGGTTGGAGCCTCATAGAGACAAGGTTGGTGCCTTGGAAGATAGGGTTGGAGCCCTTGAGGTTGGTGCCTCAGAATTGACATGGTTGGTGCCTTGGAATATAGGGTTGGAGCATTAGAGGATTGGAGTCCTCAAGAAACCAGGTCGGAGCCTGTACCAGAGATAGGGTTGGAGCCCTAGAGGTTGGTGCCTCAAATTGACAAGGTTGGTGCCTTGGAAAGACCAAGTCGGTGCTTGGCACAATACAGGTTGGAGCTGGAAGATTGGAGTCTTCATCTAGGGTTGGAGCCCTATATCATTATTGTACTTTACTTATTGTAAAGAAGACATTAATAAAAGTATTTATTTCATCATTGTTCATTTTGTGTTCTACATATAAGTGATTTAACTGGTAAAATTAACAATTGAAAAGAAATATTGATTCACCCCCCTCTCAGTATTTTCAACAGAAGGTATATGTCAGGGTTGTGTCGAAGGGAAACATACAAGGGGACCATTCCCCTCAAATGTCACAAAGACAACTAATATCTTGCAGTTGATGCATTTTGATTTATCTGGTATGCTGCCCGTGACATCCTTGGAAGGATGTTCCTATTACATAACTTTTATAGATGACTTCTCCCGCAAGAGCTGGATATATTTCTTGAAGAAGAAGGATGAAGCATTCAAATGGTTTTGTACCTTCAAGGCCTTGGTGGAAAATCAAACCGAGAAGAGAATCAAAGTTTTAAGGAACGACAATGGGACCGAGTATGAGTCATGTTGAAATTTGGTTACCAGAGGACAGGTGGTTTCCCTAAGGCTTTGATCTTTGGCTTAGGGAAAAGTGTCCAAAAGAATTTAATTTTTCTCCTAAATTGACTTTATAAGTTATAAAGTCAAATCTAATTTAAAAGTGACTTTAAGTGATAAAGTTACTAAGTCTAATTTTAAAGTGACTTTAATAAATTCAATGTGAAATTAGAAAGTGAAAAGTGACTTTGGAAATAAATGACTAAGAGGGTCTTTATTAAAGTGGGGTGAATTAAAAAATAGAAAGTGAGATTTAAATGAGCATTTAATCTCAGCCCTAGATTTAAAGCTATCTCAGCCATTGGATTTAGGATTCCCCAAAAGTCACTTAGGGTTAGGGTTAGGTTAAAGGAGGAAAAGGAGAGAAAAGATCATTCAGTCATTCATGAGCAGATTGAGAGAGGAGACAAAGCTAAAGAGAAATTTCTGAGCGGAGGGAGAGTAGCAAAAGATACACAGCAAATCCGTACAGCGGGAGGGCACATTTCCCAAAGCAGCATTTCCGTACAGCAGCATTTATTGGCACATTTATCAAGACAGAAAATCCGTACAGCAAGGTTGCATGCATTTCAAGGCAAGGTACAGCGCAATTTTCAAGGAGCGATTTCTAGCAGCCAAGGGCATGAATTTCGAGGCTATTTCAGGGCTCGGAAATCGAGGGACTGCTATACGATTCCGTACAGTCCGTACAAGCAGATTCTGGCATGTTTTCCAAGGCTGCAAGTAGAGCATTTAATGCTGTATTTTTTCTGTTAATTTTCTATTTGTTGTTGGCACGATTTTCAAGGTTGGAGGTTGACACAGAAATCGAAATAAGTGGGTTTTGTATTTGCTGTAATTTTTATTGTGTTTTACTGCTCACTGTAAAAGCATATTCAAAAATAAAGAGAAGCTTTCGAATTGGTTTTCCCCAAGAGTTGTAGGGGGTTTTTCTAGGGTCATATTGACCAAAAATCAGCGTGTCAAATTTGTGTGTGGCTGATTTATTTCTAAGTTTTTATTTCTGCATTTTTAGCACTGTGAAATTTCTAGAATTTGTGTTTTCGGAAAATATTTATTTTTCCAACTTGTTGAATGTATGGTTACGAGAATGGCATTTAACTATATGGGAGAAATAAGGAGAAACTGAAAACCGGAGTGGGTCATCAAATTTCTACATGGTATCGGAGCTAGATTGCTGAAAAGTGCAGTTTGGGACAGCAAGAAGAAAAATTACAGCGAGCTGATTTTACACAGAAATCAGAACTTTTACTATAGCAGTGTCATTTTCAGTTTATTAGGATAGCAAGCATGTCTTTGGGCTTGAGGGTGGAGGATAGGTTGGATGGGCATAGCAACTACAATGTATGGAAGGAAAGAATGCAGAGCATCTTTGAGGAGGCAAAAGTATGGGGTATAATAGTGCATACCCAACAGCGCCCTGTTAATGTGTCTGCTGACCCTGTTCAGCTGGCAGACTTTAATAAGAAGAATAACAAGGGCAACAGACTAATTCTGGATGGTATTAAAGGCCATGTCGTCCCTCATGTGAGAGGAAAGAGATTTGCTCATGAGATGTGGATAGCCTTGACCAATCTCTACCAGAGTACCAATGAGAACGGAAAAATGGTCCTAAGGGAGAAGCTGAAGGCCATTAAGATGGCTAAGACTGATAGTGCTACTGCATATCTCACAAAGATCACTAATGTGAGAGATGAGTTGGCAGCAGTTGGAGAGGCCATTCCACCCACTGAGTTGGTGTGGATTGTAATGAATGGCCTTCCCAGTTCATGGATGAACTTTGTTGATGGGAGTTGTGCACGTGAGACCCTTCCCACTTGGAAGAGGTTTTGGGATGATTGCATACAGAATTAAATCAGAAAGAGTCAGCTTGGGACAGCCAAACCAGTTGAGCAGGATGAGGATGTAGCACTGTTAGCAGGAGGCAAGAAAGGCAAGGGAAAGAAACAAGCTTCCACAAGTGGTGGTGGGGGCAAAGGAAAAGGTAAAGGTAAGCAGCTGAACAAGGAGAAGGACTATTCCAAGGTGAAGTGTTGGAATTGTCAGAGGATGGGACACTATGCAGTTGTGTGTCCGGAGAAGAGGAAGAAGGGGAAGAACAAGACCATGGCAGCATTAGCAGAGATAGAGGACTTTTCGGAGAGCTTTGACCGGGAGTTTGGGTTCATTGCTTGTGAGTCCATTAGTACAGGATTACCTGCCACGAAGGGTGAGAGTGAGTGTGCATTTCCCTCCACTAGAGGAGCATCTTTAGGTATCTAGTATGTTGACAATGGGGCTGCACGTCATATGACAGGAGTCTGTGAGTACTTCTCAGAGCTAACAGAGAGTGGCACTGATATAGAGGTAGTACTCGGAGACGACAACATTGTTAGAGCAGTCGGTGTGGGGACACTAACATTTGATAGGGAACCCAAACCTCCCTTGAAGGTGTCAGATGTTCTATATGTGCCAGGGATGAGGAAGAACCTTATATCCGTCTCAGCATTAGAGGACAGAGGGTATGAGGTATTGTTCAGTAGGGGACAGGTGCTTATATATCCCAAGGGCACTCCAGCTGAGTCAGCTAGAGTGATTAGTGTACGCCATGCAAAGGTGTACAAGTTTGCATTTCAGCCCCTTTTAGCATTGAGCAGTAGTACCGGCAGCAGAGCTAGTAGTTCAAAGTTGTGCGAGATTTGGCATCGTAGGATGGGGCACATGTATCATGGAGCCTTGAGGATATTGCGAGAGATCACTACAAGTGTGCCAGATTTCAGTACTGATTACCTAAATACATGCAGAGGATGTGCGACAGGCAAGTTTGCCAAATCCCCTTTTCCCAGCAGTGACAGCAGATCGACTGGGATACTTGATTTGATTCATACCTATATGAGCGGTCGGATGTCTCTTGTTTCCTTGAGTGGATATGAGTACTATGTTTTATTCATTGATGATCACTCCAAGAATACATGGATTTATTTCTTGAAGACCAAGAGTGAGGTCTTCAAGCGGTTTCAAGAGTTCAGAGCTCTTGTGGAGACACAGACAGGTTGGAAGATCAAGTCTGTCAGGTCAGACAATGGAGGGGAGTACACCCTTGGTGAGTTTGTTGATTATTGTGTGGAGGCAGGCATTAGGAGGGAGTTCACAGTTCTTTACAACCCCCAGCAGAACGGGGTTGCGGAGAGGAAGAACAAATCCATCGAAGGGGTTACCAAAGCCATGCTACATGATCAGGGGTTACCATTGTTTTTGTCGGCAGAAGTCAGCAACACTACTGTTTATTTGCAGAACAGGAGTCTGCATTGTGCCTTGGGGCATGTGACTCCGGAGGAGGCTTTTTCTGGGAAGAAGCCTGATATTGGTCATCTTCGTATCTTTGGGCGTATTGCATACTCCTACGTACCCAAGGAGAAGAGGACCAAGCTAGAGCCCACCGCAGAGTAGGGTATATTTGTGGGCTATAGTGAGACCTCGAAAGCCTTTTGGATTTATAATCCTGCACAGAGGAGAGTTGTTGTCAGGCGGGATGTGAAGTTCGAGGAGGACAGGGCTTTCAGGAGGTCATGAAAGTTAGAGTATCTGGATTAGCCAGACACTCAGGAGCAGCTGAGTCGGGCATAGGGATCCAGTGGGCAGGGATCAGGAGGTACATCGAATACAGTGTCAGTTCCATCAGTGAGCAGTGGCTCGCAGAGTCAGAGGGGTGGTGCTTTGGGCAGCATGTGGAGCAGTTTGCAGAGCAGTTCACTAGGTAGTCCACTAATGGACAGTTCACACGGTTCTTCAGCATCTACAGGTTCAGGTTCAGGCAGGAGGACAACAAACAGACAGTCAGGAGTTCAAGCTCCTGATGAGGAGGAGGAGTTTCATTCTCCGGTGGGAGAAGTGTGCTCAGGGAAGAGGAAGCCCAAGTAGCTTCAATATACCTTGAGAGAGGCCACATCTGTCGCTGGGCCGAAGAGGCCGGTCAGAGGAAGCAGACCACCTGAGAGGTTCTGTAGCTATATGGCAATGGTTGCCAACATCATTTACTTTGAGCCTTCTAGCTATGAGGAGGTAGCTAGCCAGCAGGTCTGGAGAGAGGCCATGCAGGAGGAGTATTCTTCTATCATGAAGAATGATGTTTGGGAGGTGGTGCCGAGGCCTGAGGGCAAATCCGTGGTTACTTCCAAATGGCTTTACAAGGTAAAGCATGCTGCAGATGGCAGCATTGAGAAATTCAAGGCAAGGTTTGTGGCTAGAGGGTTCTCCCAGGTAGAGGGAGTTGATTATGAGGAGACCTTCGCTCCCGTGGCTCAATATACTTCGATTCGCTCCATCATATCGATAGCAGCAGAGATGGGTTGGAAGATCCACCAGATGGATGTGAAGACCGCATTTCTCAATGGCTTCATACAGGAGGAGGTGTACATTGAGCAGCCACGGGGCTTTGAGGTGCATGGGAAGGAGTCCCATGTGTGCAGACTGAAGAAGGCCCTTTATGGCCTGAAGCAAGCTCCTAGAGCTTGGTACTCCAAGATTGATACGTACTTGCAGGAGATGGGTTTCACAAAGAGTGATGCAAATCCGAACCTATACTTTATTGTGATAGGTGAGGAGCCTCTCATTCTGGTGTTGTATGTGGATGACTTGGTCATTACGGGTGCATAGAGACTCATAGAGAGCTGCAAGAGAGATCTTGCGTCGGAGTTCGAGATGAAGGACATTGGCTTGATGCATTACTTTTTGGGTTTGGAGGTGTGGCAGGAGGAGGGGCATTTCTTCCTGGGGCAGGGGAAGTATATTGTGGACATCCTTAGCAGATTCCACATGGAGGATTGTAGACCCATGTCGACACCTATGATCATCAATTGGAAGAAGCTTCATGCTTCAGACCCCGAGCTAGTGGATCCCACATTGTATAGACAACTGATTGGTTCCTTGATGTATTTGGCCAACACCAGACCGGATATATGTTTTGCAGTCAACATGATGAGCCAGTTCATGTGTGAGCCCAGGAGGGTGCATTGGTTTGCTGCAAAACACATTTTGCGGTACTTGCAAGGGACAGTGGAGTATGGTCTGGATTATAGGCAGGGAGATGGAGTGAGATTGGCAGGTTACACTGATTCTGATTGGGCAGGTTGTGCTTTTGATAGGAAGAGCACTTCAGGGTGTTGTTTTGGGTTGGGTTCGAGAGTGGTGTCGTGGTTCAACCGAAAGCAGCATTCAGTAGCATTGAGTTCAACGGAAGCAGAGTACATGGCAGCTAGCCTAGCTAGTTGTGAGGCCATATGGCTTCACAAGATGTTGCTTGGCTTATTTGGTCAGCCGTTGAGACCTTCAGTGATATACTGTGATAATCAGAGTTGCATTAAACTCACGAAGAATCCATTATTTCATGACAGGTCAAAGCATATCGGGATCAAATATCATTTCATCAGAGACTATGTTCAGAAGGGAGCTGTGAAGCTTGAGTATATTCCCACTGATGAGCAGGTTGCAGATATTCTTACCAAAGTCTTACCACTGGGCAAGCATGTCTACTTTAGAAACAAGATGGGTGTGGTGAGGAACACCTTCCTCGGTAAGAGGGAGTGTTGAAATTTGGTTACTGGAGGACAATTGGTTCGCTAAGGCTTTGATCTTTGGCCTAGAGAAAAGTGTCCAAAAGAATTTAATTTTTCTCCTAAAGTGACTTTATAAGTTATAAAGTCAAATCTAATTTAAAAGTGACTTTAAGTGATAAAGTTACTAAGTCTAATTTTAAAGTGACTTTAATAAAGTCAATGTGAAATTAGAAAGTGAAAAGTGACTTAGGAAATAAATGACTAAAAGGGTCTTTATTAAAGTGGGGTGAATTAAAAAATAAAAAGTGAGATTTAAATGCACATTTAATCTCAGCCCTAGATCTAAAGCTATCTCAGCCATTGGATTTAGGGATTCCCCAAAAGTCACTTAGGGTTAGGTTAAAGGAGGAAAATGAGAGAAAAGATCATTCAGTCTTTCATGAGCAGATTGAGAGAGGAGAGAAAGTTAGAGAGAAATTTCTGAGCGGAGGGAGAGCAGCAAAAGATACACAGCAAATCTGTACAACAGGAGGGCACATTTCCCAAGGCAACATTTCTGTACAGCAGCATTTATTGGCACGTTTACCAAGACAAAAAATCTGTACAACAATGTTGCATGCATTTCGAGGCAAGGTACAATGCAATTTTCGAGGAGCAATTTCCAACAGTCAAGGGCACGAATTTCGACACTGTTTCAGGGCTCGAAAATCGAGGGACTGCTGTACAATTCCGTACAGTCTGTACAGGCAAATTCTGGCACGTTTTCCAAGGCTGCAAGTATAGCATTTAATGCTATAATTTTTTTATTAATTTTATGTTTTTGTTGGAATGATTTTCAAGATTGGAGGTTGGCAAAGAAATCGAGATAAGTGGGTTTTGTATTTGCTGTAATTTTTACTGTGTTTTATTGTTCACTGTAAAAGAATATTCAGAAATAAGGAGAAGCTTTCGAACTAGTTTTCCCCAAGAGCTGTAGGGGGTTTTTCCAGAGTCATATTGACTAAAAATCAACGTGTCAAATTTCTGTGTGTGGTTGATTTATTTTCTAAGTTTTTATTTCTGCATTTTCAGCACTGAAATTTCCAGAATTTGTGTTTTCAGAAAATATTTATTTTTCCAGCTTGTTGAATGTATGGTTATGGGAACGGGCATTTAATTATATGGGAGAAATAAAGAGAACCTGAAAACCGGAGTTGGTCATCAAATTTCTACAAGTCAAACGAGTTCAATGACTTTTGTAGAGAAGCTGGCATTAAGAGGGAGACCACAACTGCGTATACTCCTGAGAAAAATTGTGTTGCTGAAACAAAGAACAAGACCATTGTGGAAGGTGCCCGCGCCATGCTATGTGACCAAGGTCTTCCGAAGTTTCTATGGGGAGAAGTTGCAAACACTGTCGTGTACATTCAAAGTAGATGCCCACATTCAGCTTTGGACTCCAAAACTCCCGAAGAAGTCTTCTCTGGTAAGAAACCTGATGTTTCTCATTTTAGAGTTTTTGGTTGTCTTGTTTACTTTCATGTGCCAAAAGAAAAGAGAAGCAAGTTGGATGCTTCTGGAAAGAAGGGAATGTTTGTGGGCTACAGTGAAACTTCGAAGGCATATAGAATTTATGTGCCTAGTCAAAGAGGAGTGGAGATATGCCACAATGTCACCTTCGATGAAGATGCTACCCTTAAGAAAGTGAGAAATCTTCCTAGCTCCAAGGAAGACAAAGAAGATGAAGAAGCAATGAAGCAGGAAGAGTCGAAGGATGAACCGATGCCCGATGTTGAAGGACCTATGGATCCTATTGATCCACCTCCTTCAAATAAGAGAAGACCCTTATGGCTCACAGATACTCTTGAAGATGCCGAGAGACATATTGCCCCAAGGGGGGACATTCCGAGAAAGCAAGAAACCAAATAGATACCATGGGTATCTAGCAGCCATGAGTACAATTGTACAATTTGAGCGTAGATCATTTGAAGAAGTTGTAAACCATCAAGTTTGGAAGGATGCTATGCACAAAGAATATGAGTCCATTATGAAAAATGATGTCTGGGAAGTGGTCCCGAGACCAAAGGACAAATCTGTTGTCACCTCGAAATGGCTCTATAAGATTAAGCATGGATCTGATGGTAGTGTTGAAAAGTACAAGGCAATATTTGTTGCCCGAGGCTTCTCTCAAAAAGAAGGCATAGATTATGATGATATATTTTCACCTCTGACCCACTATACCACCATCCAACCTATCATTTCCCTTGCTGCAACACAAGAATGGAGTCTCCATCAGATGGATGTGAAGACCACTTTTCTACATGGTTCTATAAAGGAAGAGGTGTATGTGGAGCAACCTCTAGGATTCGAAGCCCGAAATAGAGACACCTATGTATGCAGGTTGAAGAAAGCCCTCTATGGTGCTAGGGTCCTATATTTTATTGGATCTCAAGGTGATTGAGTATTTTGTATCTATAATTTTACATTGTAAATAATTTTCAATATGCAAATGATTTCCAAAAAAAGTATATATAAAAGAAAATCAAAAGAGGGTATGTCAAAAAATGAATACAAAGAAAAACACAAAAAGAAAGAAAGTTGAAAAGAATAAAAAGAGAATAAGAACCCCACAAAAGAAAAAATAGAATAATATTGAAAGTGCTGCAAATTCAAATGCCACCACTGATAGATTAGTTTTCTTTATGTCAAAATCAAATAAGATTGTGTGTAGCTTGTCCTAAAATGCCACAATAACTATATTTTTGTTCAAATCATACAACTTAATCATGATTGAACAAATGTGAATTTTATGTTAATTAGGTTAGTGAATAAAGATTTGTCAAACAATTTAATCTTGGCAAATCAGTAGTTAGGTAGAAAATGGAATTGATTCAACTGTTTAATCTGAATCAATAGGAGAAATAAGTGATAGAGTAGGTTAGATGTTTTATATAAAAATGATGTGGGTTTGCTAGCTTAAATGCACCATAAGAAAAGAAAAAAAAATATTAGTTTAGCAAAAGAATGAAATTAAATGGGTAGGTAGAGGTTGTGTTAGAGCTTTGAAAGAATTAAAATGCTTATCCTAAGTTTGGCTTTTCAAAGGTTTTATGCATATGAAGAGGAAAAGGGATGATATGATTTTATCCTAAGTCTAAACATTTGGGCGCATAAATAACAAAACTTGGCATATTATTATCCTATATCCTAAGTTTCATTCGTAAATAAACCCACCGCTACCCGACAAACCGTCATATCACATCATTTTAAAGTACGCCCATCAGATCTTTTCTGCCCCGATCTGACGGTTCTTATTTGCTTTCGGGCCCACACTAACATGGCGCCTCCTCTATATTTCGCACCCCCCTCCACTCAAACCACTTACCGCCTCATACACCATTCTTAAATAAACCTGTCGCTATGCGACAAACCATCATATCACATCATTTTAAAGTATGCCCATCAGATCTTTGCGCCCTCGATCCGACGGTTCTTATTTTCTTTCGACCCCCCCTCTCCATCCGAGCTTTACCGTCAGGGGGGTGAAAAAAGCAGTTTTGCTTTTCAGGCCCACACTAACATGGTGCCTCCTCCGTATTTTGCACCCCCCGCCACTCAAACCACTTACCGCCTCATACACACCCCCCCCTCCCCCGAAAAATTGCTTTCTCCCTCCGATACCGAAACTGCTATTCTATCCGTTGAGCGCCAATCTTATCATGCCAACTCGATCACGCTCGTTACCAATTAACTCCCTTTCCGCGGAAAGCAATCCGTTATACATTTAATTCATAATTGATCGTTAATGCAACGGATTTGCGCCATAATCATCGGAAACTGCCCAATTTTGTATAAAGCCATGCATACTGAACCTGCAAACCTTTACCTTGTTTATTTCTCTGCGTTGTGTATTCTTGTTACAGGTTTACAAAATACTGGAGAAATTCATCTGATTATTACCAAGCCTGGCATTTCTTCCATTGTGCCTTCTTCGCCAATCCCAGAGCCTGACATAGTCCCGGTAACCTGTCCTTTTTCTTAACCCTTTTCAATTCTCTAAAACAGATTCAATCATGCCTCCTAAGAAGAAAGGCCATGAGGAGCATGTAAACCCATTGATCCATCTTCTTGTCGACCTAGACCATATCCCTTTAGCCGACAGAGACTACAAAATTCACGAAACCCTCAGTGAATTCGAACTCTTTGAGATGTATTGTTGGCTAGGAGACAAGTACATAGACAAGTCCGATGATATTGGACTATGGGGATCAAATTTACCTCATTATATCTTTCCCCATACCCATAGTGCCCCTGAATTCATCCGCAAATGCCAGGCTTGCTACATACCAAGCCAAAGAGCCATAATTGCTACCACAAGAGAAATTTTGTTCACTATCACTGCCCAATCTATTGACCAAATGATGCAGGCCCCTTCTATAGAAAATGGAACCCCTTTTTCCCAAGAAGCCCTCAATGAATTGTATCAGAAGCTGGATTTTGCCAAAAGGGGTAAACCCTTGAGCTTTTTCTAGCTGAAGATACCCAATTGCCTAAAAAGGATCCTCCCTACTCTTCCTCCATTTTCCCTGACAGAGCCAAGCAGATCATCACTGTCATTTCTTACCTCCTAGGATCTTACTCTAACCAGTGGGTAGATGAGCCAATCATAGGTTTCCTTTCCATTTTCTCTGTTGATTCTAAGCCCTCTATCCTTTTCAATTTTAGCCAATTCTTAGCAGATGCTATCCATGACCAATTTGTCAGATTCCAAACAGAAGAGGTGTTTAAATATGCCTCTGTTCTATTTTATATGTTTTTATATTTTTAGGGAGACAGATTTAAGTTTGCAATGCAGAAATTAGATGATGACGGCAATCAACAGTCAGTCATCTTCTGGACTACCATGGTGATGAAAGAGCAAAAGGAGTATTTGTACAAACAGTTCATTGAACTGTTTGTACATCCAGCGATGAGCCTCCTTAGCAGTACACCTAAACCAAGAGTCAGTGAGGATATCAGAAAAATTTTACAGCTATCATACCAAGCAAAGACAGGTGACTGGTATTTATACCAGAATTACACAAAGTTGAGAATTTATGGCTGTGATCTTGCTCCTTACAAGCTCCAAAATTCCTCACAATGAGGATTTTTGCTTTAGAATACATCAGGCAAATGTTGAATGTTGATGAAGTACACTTTGTATCAGCAAAGAAAAAGTCACAATTCAGAATTAAAACACAGATAGGGCCATTTATTTGCAACAACAGGTCAACAGGAGAAGAAGCAAACAGAATTTTAAAAGAAATGAAGCTCAGCCTCAGTTTCACCTGGTCCTATGATCCATTAGGAACCATCTCAAAACTAAGGGTAGAAAACAAGTCTACTCCTTACATTCATACTCACAGGCCAGAGATAGAGAAATACATTAACCAAATAGAGTGGGCTGAAAACACCCTGCAAGAGGCTGAGGAGCAGTTAGTCTCCACTTCTACATCACAGACTCCTGTCCCACAGGAGAAAGCAGGAAAAAGACCGAGGGAAGAAGAGTCACCTTCAGTGACTAAAACTACCAACAAAGAATTCAATATTATGTACAGGAAGAGAACCAAACTCAATCCTAAAGTTAATGTAAAGACCTTAAACTTTAACTTTTAGAATTTAACCATCAATCTCAAAATACATAAGTGTAAAGCCCTTAATTTTCGTAATTTAACCATCATTCACAAAATCCATACTACAGAATTCAGAATGGGATTTTTGAACAGAATATATATCAATTGACTAATTAGTACTTACCTGGAACCGTGTTTGAAGATGTCTCTGATCTGCCATGGCTCCAACTCCCGTTACCAAACCGTTGTTTTCCTCCCTGCCTATTTGAGGTCAACCTCTCTAGTTCCCAGATCCAGAAGACAAGTCTTCTAACCCCCGTGCCCAAAACTCCAGTAACAATCGAAAGCATTCCATAACTCTATTAGAACTCTTGAACTCACTGCTCATGTCTTATGCAGTTAGAACTCCTCTGACAGCATCCGAGTCAGTTTTCCCATTCACTATCCATGCTCGTCAAGTTTACCCCTCTTCTTCTTTTATACACAAACTCCATTCCTGATATTTATTAGAATATGATCTTTTAATAAATATCTTTGAAAAATATCATAAAATATTATATTATAACAAATATCTTAGATTTATTAAAATATTATTATTTAATAAATATCTTGGTTTTATTTAAATATTATTATTTAATAAATATCTTGGTTTTATTTAAATATTATTATTTAATAAATATCTTAGATTTATTAAAATATTATTATTTATTAAATATCTTGGATTTATTAAAATATCATCATTTATTTGCATAAGTCGATGCTTTTAATTTTCTTTGAACAAAGTATTAGTTTTCATTATATTATGGTGAGTTAGGGAGTTACTCAATACTTCAATAATTCGCTCCTTTACACCCAGTTTCTTTTCATAATTGCTTAGTGCACGTACTAGTGTCGTACACATGATACATGCATATGTAGCTATCATATGCAGGTCTCATATGCATGCTAATATTTCTATGTTCCATATAATTCGAGTTGGGTCGTTACAGTTAACCCAAGTAAATATTCAGAACAGGAGGTCATCATAATCACCAAGGAGACACCTATCTCTTCACAAGTTGGTGGCAAAACTACTCTCTCTCCTACTACTTCAACAGCTTCACAGGATCAGCAACAGGCCATTCAGACAAGTAAAGTTGTCATAGGAGAGAAAGAGAAAACAATATTTGATACATTCAGGGAAATCAAGTTGAAGAATAGCACCTACAATCAATTCTGGAAGCAGACTTCCAGTTCTCAGAGTAGGCTGCTGTCAGCATTTGACTTTGAGGAAGGCAAAATGCAAATGGCCTTTCTAGAGGCACAGATTTCACAGCCCAAGACCGCAACAGATTACAAGAAAACTTCATTTGAGTTTGACATCAAAGACATCCATCCAGTTGATCAAATGGAGATGCACAAGCAAACAGCTGAAATAATTTCATCTACATTGACTAATACAGTTACGAGTTTCTCTAAATTGCAGGTGTCCTTAGCAAACATTCAGTCACAGCTGAAGATGGTGAAAATCTCCTCTCTGGCCAAGGATACAAGTATTAAGTCTTTGGAAGACTTAATGGTCAGAGTAGGATATGATCCTTCCAACATTAAAGCTGCAGAGGAGATAAAAAAGAAGAAAAATGTTGACATAGCAGCATTGAGGAAATAATTAAAGTTGTCAGCCACAGAAGACCCTCTAACCAAGGATATTGAAAAAACAAATTCTCAAAAATCGGACATGATGAAGCTCATCATGGAGCAAAATGCTCAATTGAGACAAATGGAATCAGAAATGGAGAAAATGATCAAGGAGAAGGAGCAGGCTGCTAAGCTTTCTATGGTTCCTTTGGAGGTTGTACCTCTTACAGCCATCCCCACAACTACAGATTCTTCAACAAGTACAGCAGATGGTGCAGAACAATTAACAAAGGCAGTACAGAATCTGTCTATTCAGACAAAAGAGATTAAGAAGCTTCAAGATCAAGTCAAACTGTTACAGGATCAGAAATCAAAAAGTGAAGTTTCTCATGCAGCTGAAGCACAGAGAGCACAAAAACTGATAGAGAGGTTGCAGAAGTCAGAAAGAGAGTCATCCATTGGATAGACATTGGGCCAAGTCAAAGAAACAATCTGGACAGATATCATTGAATCCATTAATGAAATTTGGTCCTGCATCCAGATTATATTTGAACAAAAAGAATCGATTGACAAAGCTAATGATGCCATTACAACCATCAAGGAAGAGCTTGGAGATATGCCTACTACAGCCAACATCATCAAGTTCTTAAACTCTAAGGACAAATATGAACTGGATGACTTGCGAGTGGATGACAGAATAGAGACTATTTTGGAAGTGAAGAAGATTCTCACTAAGAAGAATCTAATTGTGCAGCTGGAAGAGAAATGCCACAACTTAGATATAGCTGTGAATAGATTCTTCAGTAGGATTGAACCTTTAACACAGAAGGGTCTGCCTTTTCTGTTTGTAATTAATGATAAGTTGATGACCCAACAAGACTATGTGAAGAAGTGAGATTGCCAGAGACACTGCCAAATTTTCCAATATTAAAGGCACTATGACAAGTAAAGCGTTCTTGGAAGCACTGACTAATGATCTTTTCATCCAACATGAGGTAAAACACATCTTTGTGGTAAAACCTACTTTTGCCAGATATACTGAAGTGGATGAAATTTACAGAAAGGTCATTAAGTTAACTATCCCAGATGAAGATTGATAAGTTATGTGAACTTCAGTAGTAAAGAGTAAATGATAAAGGTCAGTTGTAGCCAGCACATCAGCCAGCGCAGCCCACAAATAGGTCTACTCAGCAACTATTTCCACAAAAACAGTGCCAGCATTCTAGATCACCTCCAATGAGCCTATTTTTGTCACAATTAGAGTTTATTGTTCAATTTAAGCTAATAATACACTGTCTGTTGAGACAACATTGATTGTAATTAGTTTTGTAATATTTAGTATAAAATTTAAATACTTTACTGTTCGAAGTGTTCTGGGTTGATTTCTGAATATATTTTGTCTATTGCGCAATTGTAACTTTCATGTGGTGCTGGAGCATCAATAATACAAAGACTTGTTACAGGATTCATGTGGTGTATTCATTGGTGAAGTGCTTCTACTATTACTGTGTTTTCCATTGTTTTTTCTTTTCTCTGTAAATCTGAAATTCTTAATTGTAAAACAGAAAGTGTGATGAATAGGACATGTTAATTAAAACACCTTATTCTGGTTGTTTTTACAATTTATATGTTTTCCACTGAGGTCAGATTGAAAAATACTTAAATACTTTTCAGTCTCCACTGAAATTCACTTTTCTGCCATCTCCATAATTCATTTAAAAATCTAAAGAATCCAGTTAATGCAACCTAGCTTGCCGTGTGATAACTCTTTTAAATATTGATGCAATATCCAGTTTTATATATTTTGACTCCATTGCCCAATGAGAATATAGAAATTAAATCAACCAAATCAATCAAAATCAAACAAACAACCAAGTATAGTCATAACTAGCCTAATATCTACTAAAACAAAGCTAAATTATATAGAGAGATCCCTCTCTGAAGCTGGCAGGGCTAGATCCCAACTTCCAAAGTGGTTTTGATGTTGTCCTCTATGTTTATTCTGCCAATGTTTTAAATTACAGAACGATAACATATGGGTTGAAGCAAGCCCCCAGGGCTTGGTATGAGAGGATAAATAGCTACTTGATGAAGTTGGGCTTCACTCGAAGTAATGTTGATCCAAACCTTTATTTTAAGGTTGATAGAGAAAGGCCTCTCATTCTAGTTCTCTATGTGGACGATCTCTTCCTGACATGTGTTGACCCTCTTATTCATCAGTATAAGAGGGATATAGCTTCCGAGTTTGAGATGAAAGACCTAGGACTGATGCATTACTTCCTAGGCTTGGAGGTCTGGCAGAGGCCAGACGAGATTTTCCTTTCTCAAGGAAAATGTCATGAAGCTGCTAGAGAGATTTGGTATGGTGGATTGTAAGCCTGTGTCGACACCGATGGAACTCAACTTTAAGAAGTTGTGTGGAAACGTCGTTGGACTCGAGCTGGGAAATCCCACAGAGTATCGACAACTCGTGATGGCCCTGATGTTCCTAGTGAACTCCCGTCCGGACGTATGTTTTTCCGTGAACACTGAGTCAACATAAGGTTGATCTTCATCACATTCATTGGACTGGTGCTAAGAATCTACTGAGATATCTTCGGGGCACAATCAACCATGGGCTGAGATACACTGTTGGGAGTTTGAGACTCCATGGATATACTGATGCCGATTGGGTTGGCAGTGTGGTGGATCACAAGAGAACATCTGGATGTTGCTTCACTTTGGGTTCTGCTTTGATATCTTGGATGAGCAGGAAGAGAAGTCAGTAGCTTTGAGCACCGCTGAGGCCGAATACATTGCAGCGAGTATGGGCTGTTGTGAAGCTGTTTGGTTGCGAAAGCTCTTCAGTGAGTTGTTTGGGCATGTGCTATATACCACCATTATCCTTTGTGATAACCAAAGTGGGATTCGTCTTTCTGAGAATCCTGTGTTCCATGATCGATCCAAGCGTATTGATATCAAATACCACTTTATCCGGGATATGGTACAGCGAGGCGTCGTAAGGCTTGATCATATAGGAACTGATGAGCAGGTCGTGGATATTCTCACAAAGCCCATGGAGAAGGTCAAGTTCCTAATCTTCCGTGAGAAGCTCGGAATCGTGGAAAGACCCTATTTTGAGGGTCCTGCTTGAGTTGGACTATGAGCTCTCGGAGCTCTAGGGGGCTTGGGGATAGCTTCTTGGAGTAATAAGCACACAGGGGCTAGGCTTGTCGAACCTTGTTGTGCTTCTGCCCCACCGTTATGATATTGAGTTGGTTCACCTCTCTTTGATCTATGCCTCGCACGCATCCTACCCATGGGGTTTCGGACTCATGGGAAGTACCTCTCATTTGGCCAATGAGGTGGGAAATGTGGATAGAGACCAATAGCAAGACCGATGGACGCATCGAAGATTGGCGTACTCTCTATGTCTAGGATGGCACATGTCCAACACCTTGATCTGGGATCAAGTATGATGAGGTTCTTATCTCTAAACGGACTTCGGGTTAGTACGAGACACTTTTTTGAGTCCAAGAGAGGTTTTAACCTCTAAGCTGACTTCGAGTCAGCTGAGCGTGATGTCTTTGTGACTCACCTTTTGTTCTATTTGCGAAGAAGAGCTAGCAAAGCAAGTTACGGCAGGATAACGCACGATGCTATATGATAGTACACGATGGTACTGATCTCTGGATGGCACAGATGGATAAATAGAGTTCTCCCTAGTTGAGAGGGGGTGTTAATTTTGGGCAACTAGGTCCAAACTCCATGTTGCATTGCTAATATGATGATGATTATATTTTTGTTGGATTCCTCTTTCGAAGAGGTGCAAGATTGATCTAGAGATCATCTTGTTTGGATGAGTAGAACATATATTTTGATTTTATTTTCCACGCATGTGCAAGGTCGGCCAGATTTGTAATGTAGGCTCACAAGCCTAATAGATGTGTCACACACCCTCACTGATGGATATAAATTGGAGAGACTTGGAGGTCATTTGCTCATCAACTCATCACACATTCTCTCATTGTGATCTGATTGGGTTGATAGCCTTTGGAGGCCTCTTTTCCTTCACATGTGCGGAGTTGAAGCTGGGGAAATCTGCAAATCTGTTTTAGGGTTGTTTACAGTGGTTTGAACATCGCGATAAAATCGCAATTTTTTTAAAAAATCGCGATTTTTTCAAGAAAACGATTAAATCGCCGATTTTTTCCATGATTTTTTGAAAAAATCGTCAATCGTGAAAAAATCATGGGCCCATCAAACAGCAACCCTATAAGTTCAAAAATCGATTTTTTTTTGTCATTTCTGCAGCCTCTCATTTTCCTGACACAACCTGTTGGCAGTTAATGGTAATGTTAAATTCTTAAAGTAAAAGGATGAAAATTCACTTTTACTTAAATTTTTAACATTACCATGAAATGACTCGGGATGTTTAAGAGTGGTTTCGACCTCATTGGATTTCATATGGAGAAACTAGAATTATAGATTTCACTCAAAATTCAGCAGACTTAATGGTTTTCAGGGTTTCATGGTTTGGGGATTTGCATTATTTCCATTTGATCCTATTATGTGTAAGGGTATGAGATTGGCATTTGATCAAGAGTATGAAGTCCTTTACGAACCTTGATGTTGGTGGCATTGATTGTTGAACTTTGTTGATGTTGGTGGTATTGATTGTCGAACTCCCCTACTGTGGCCGTAACAAGAATGTACCCTTCACTCACAGGAAAACAACTGGTTAGGCATGTTAATCTTTTTCTACCGCATTTTAAGGTTGAGGAGATGAACCCTTCACTCAAACCAAAATCATTGGTTAGGCATGTTAAACTTTTTCAATTTCTATCATGTTATAAGGTTGAGCAATCCAAGTCTGAAGACTTTGAGCTAGATGATGTTTATGTATCTTTTGTTGATCATCCCATTTCTAGTAGCGATGAATTAATGATGAGTTTCATGAGGAGGAGGAGGAGGAGCAACAACAGGAGGAGGAGGTGACACCACCTACCCCTGCTACCGGTCGAGGACGTGGTCTGCCTACTTTAGCTCCTGGTGCTTCAGGATCTGGAGCACAATAGAGTCCATTGCCAGCCCCGCCAACTTCTTCGTCTAGAGGGAAAGCTGTTACATTTTCTCGCAAGAGGAGCAGTAGTATAGGTTATTTGGTGCATTCCTTTGTATATAACATTATGACTCATGATATGAGATACATTATGATATTTTTTGTTGATATTTTGAGGGTGAGTTGAGACTCAGAACTTAGTATTCAGGACATGATTCACTATTATGTGTGATGTAGCACTAGACATGATATTACACGTCTTATATATTAGTTTTTTTTTTTTTTCATATTTATGTGTTAATGCATTTATTTTATGTTGTGGGTGCTTTAGATATTAAAAAAATTGAAAAAAAAATGAATATTTTTGTATGTGCCGATTTTTTCCAGATTTTTACTGATTTTTTTCCCGATTTTTACGATTTTTTCCCCTCGGCGATTTAATCCCGATCACGATTTTCAAAACATTGGTTGTTTGTTGTGTGTTGACCAACATTGACCATGGTCAACCCTTGACCGTTTGACCTACAATTTTTACTAGAAATCCGATTTTTGAAGGTCGTACAACTGGGCACAAAAATCGAGGAGCAAGGGCAAGTTGGTAGAAGCTTAAATGCACGCGTTGACTTTTGGGGGACTTTGGTTGACCAGCATTGACTTTTGATGAGCTGTCTTTGAGGGCTGTGGGTGTGACACTTGGAGGGTTGGCTGATCTAAGAAAGACTTTGTTGGCTGATGCATCCTATTGACTGCCGTAACGCACACTATCTTATATCTTTGTTGGACAAGAAGAATTGTTAAATCTGATCTATATTAGTAGCTTGTCTTCTGTTGATCTATTATTGTGTTCTATCAGCATTTTACTTTCATGTTTATGTGATTGTTAAATTGAATCGGGCCTAAAAAATATTGAAGTAAATTTGCATTAAGCATAGAACACTGCATGTCTATCTAAATTTAACAGAAGCCCATTAAGGGGCCTTCTACTCATTGTAAAAAAGCTAATAAAAGATCTATTTTTCTTGTGGGAGTTTGGGTTTTACCCATGCAATCCCTTCTCTCCATTTAGGGAGAGGAATATGTGGGTGGATTAACTTTTTCATTTTCTTGGTTTCTATTTTAATTGCATGCTTAAAATTTATGCAACCTCACTCATCACATTTTTATTTTGTTTAGATAAGTTTGCTACAATTCAAGTTAAGGTTTTGCATTCTCTATTTTATATATTGCTTTGAGCTACAAACACTTTACTTTGAGCAATCTACACTTCACATGGAAACATTTTAATTTCTAGCAAACTTTAATTTTGTTTACTAATTAATTTTCATTTAGTGTAACAAATTGTTTCAGGTGTACTTGGAATATCCTTCATTGGTGCAACTCTATTTCAAGTTATCTCATATATATGTTGCTTTGATGATCATTTATCTCATGAGTAATTGATGTCATTATCTTATCATTTGAGCATTTACATTCAAGTACTATCTCCTTTATAGTTACAATTGATGTTTATATGCTCATCTTGGTCTAACATTTGATTTTGCTACTAGTTTCCATTTCATGCCTTGCATTTGAAGTTTTGCCTTGAAGTACAAGTTGGAATTTCACTTTGGAGCAACTTATTTCATTATATGCAAGCATCTCAATTCATGTGGCAAAGTTTGATTTAGTTAATTTGACAATTTGCTTCATGTTTGCCTCACTATAGGCTCATTGGTTATTTGCTCATTTATTTTAACGTTATTTGCTCATTTTGCAAACATATTATACTTAGAAGCTTCATTTCATTTCATTGCTTTAGTTGGTTGATCATTGATATATCATTTGTTAAAGCACTTACTGGAGCAACTTACAATCTTATGTGCTTGTGAAGCTTATGTTCTTATGTCTTGTACAATTTTAAACAATTATCTAAGTTATCTCATTGAACATATTTCCATTTACTTTGAAGTATTACTTTTTTTGCAAAGCATTAGTAATCTTACTTGCATATCATATTAAGGATTTTAGCATAGTTGCATTTTAACTTAATTTACCTCCAAGCTTAAGCTTGGTTGAAAGACATCACTTGGGGGCCCCTTTCTTTCATCAACTTGAGAGACACAGACCCTCATATGTGGTTAACATGACGACCTTGCAGTTGTCAGAGCCATAGTCTCTGCAGCGCCAGAGGCATCGGTTGTGTTGGATAATCCAAGGGAGGTATCACTAATATAAGCCTTGGTTGTCTCTCCTTGGACCCCTTCTACAACTTACATAAGAGACTTGTTTCAAAACAATCGAAAAAAAGGTCACACCTAGACTAGGCATTTAGATTAAAGTTAACCAAGATAATTGCATTTAATCTTAGTTTAAGTGCATTTCATGTTAACACATTTTACTATTTCCAAATTATTCATGTACTTGTCGTTGATGAAAATGTTTTGAATTGATTATCTTATTTAGGCAAGTATCATCTTGTTCTTTTTTTTGCAAGTAAAGTTTCAACTTGTTTCCTTTGCAAGTAAAGTTTCAACTTGTTTCCTTTGCAAGTCATTCTATATTGCTTCCTTACATGCTTTGGATTTGTGAATGATTATATATTTTGAAAACATTTCTTGAAAGTAGATTTTATATCTTGCATGTGATATCATATCTTGCTAACATATTTTGTTTGATTGACAAAATTACTTGTGTTTCAATTTGAAACACTTCATTTTTCTTGAGAAAGTATTATGTATTTTTAAGAAATATTGAAGGCACTGGTCTTATGTATGCTAATATTTGATTCATTTCATTTCATGTTGCTCATAATCTCAAGTAATCCAAATTTTGACATCTCCTAGAAACCTCACATCCCCCCTCTTTAACTTAGTTTTCCATTTAGGGACCACTCCCCCTAGCTTGCATAGGAGAGAGCTTAACAGAGAGAGTTAGGAATAGGTGACAGCCCCATCTCTTAAATTTGCCACCAACCACACCTTATGGTGTTAAGGGATTTTTTTACTAACTTAGGTGTGTGTGATAGAAGACAACAGGGTCCATGTCATTCCTCAACAAGAGCAGCCAAGGGATTTGCAGGAGGGGCTGAAAATCGGACACAAACTCTTTACACTTGGGACAGACATGTTCATGAGGGTTATAACCAAATCCCTCCTCAAATTGGAAGAACTAGAATCACTCCTTTCCAAGGTGGATCAGTCAGATGGGAATAGCTTAATTTGGGTTCTAAAACCAGCCATGCTTGCCCTAGTACAACACAATTTTTTAGTACACCTTTGTAAGTTGTAAATTGTAAAGGGGTCAAACTTCCAGTTGCCTCCTGTCTCAATAGTATCACCCTTACAATGATGACATTATGAGAAGAGTCTTCAGACTGATAGTATGTAATATCCCTAATGAAAATTTTAAGAGTAGATACCAGAAATGAACTTGAACAGCAAAATAATCGTAAACAAAAAACACAAACAGCAAATGGATACACAAATAGATGCCAATAAAATCACTAAGCCATTTTATTAATCCACTGAAAAGAGTACATCAACATGAAAGAATAGTGGAACCTGAGCTTGCCAAGCAAGCGGAGCAAAACCTAGAAAAAGAGCTTTGACCCAACTGATGAACGACTCTGAAAATGATGTAGATGTCCCCGTGAGAAGACTATTGCAACCTATTACTGCAAAACTGCTCTCTCCGAAATTCCAATGAAGTACAGTGAGATTTCTGAGTGAAATCTCCTCAAGAGTGTTGGGTTTTCGTCCAACACCCACTAGCACACCCAAGGGTTTCCGTCGTGGGGCTACCAAGGAAGTAGAGAACTGGGTTCCCAACCTCTCATACATGAAGAAATATCAAATACAAGATGCCCCCTAATGGCCTCCTCTTTTATAAATCTGATGGACACCTCTAGAACCTCCTATTTTATTATTAATTTAATCATGGAGCACTTTTCCCTCTTTTTATTTCAATTAAATATTCTTTTTATTGTGGGAAAATGGTAAATTGGCCACCATACTCCCTCCAACCACCGAAAGCCACTTCTCGACATCCCATCACGTAGATCTTCTCATTCCGGTTCCAACGAGCTATTACACTAAGGTGTTCCATCAATTAATCCTCCCATAATGCCACATCGAACATAATTCATTAAGTTAGGCCCCATAATAATGCAATTTTTTGAAAGTTGTCGGAATGCAACGAAACAAAAGGAAACCTATGCGGGTGATGGAAAATGCCAAGCGAATGCCATCCGATCTCATAAAAAGTCCTCAATACTCCCTTAAAACCCTTGATGACATAAACTTGCCCTCATGATTTGGCCATCTCGTGCCCTGGAAATCCACCCTGGCCATACTGTGGAGGAAAATAAAAATGGGGATATGACAAATCCTCTCACCCCAAGATTTCTTGCCCTCAAGCAATTCGCACCTGTCCACTGTAGAGGCATCTGCAAACTGATATCAGGATCCCATATGAACAACTGGTCCACATCATGCCTCCAAGCAATCCAAACATGATTGGATCCCTCAATACCTGGATCCCATGCCCATCTCTTCCTGAATCTGCAATCAGTAGACCCACCTGGATCCCAATGCCAACATGGCCAATCATTGTTCAAGTCCCATGGCTCAAGTTGTGCTCTGTCTCTAGTTATAGTTGTTGCTCCATCAAGTGAATACCAACTCATCACCTCTCTCCAATCCAACCTCTTGCATAGGTCGAAGTCAACCCCACTCTATTGATGTTGGCCTAGTGCTACTAAAATATTGATTAACTATCGGTCCACATCTGACTGCCCACTAAAACATGTAGTAACCCTCTCATCTAAGGGCTCATGTTGTACTATGCCCCGGACTAAGGATGATACTCCATCAAAAGGATACCAACTCATGATCTCTCACCAATCCATCCTGTGGGAAGGATCGAATGCATAAGCACCTGTATATGTGATAAGCCCCATATGTTGCGCCATGCCCCACTCACGCAACCCTACCTAGTCAGTGAACAATATCCATCAAGAAACCCCTGCCTCTCTCCCTGTAATGAGTACAAGTGGCCAAACTGTGTTGCAAGTCCTATCTATGTACTCTTGGATAGGGTTGCTCCCTAAAAGTACTACAGCTCTGCCAGTTTCCTGCGCACCTATCTGCACCTCATCAGTGGGTCGGCCCAAAGATGGATGCACCACCATATCCAAGAGCTCCTCCCTCCTCTGATCGAAACTCCATGCTCCTGTCATCAACTAGCCTCCTGCAAAACTACCCTGTCAACCTCCAACATCTTCTGAGGACTAGTGTCTATAAATATTTCCACCATGCTAGTTGTCTATATATTTATCTGCTTCTCATCAATGGCTAACCCCAAGGGTGGCTGCTCATCCTCCTCCATCACAAACTCAATATGATCCTCCAACTGGCCTCCCCAAGAGGCTCATCAAGCATGATGTGCACATCATCCTCCTCAATTGACTCATGCTCCACCGTATGTTGCTCATGCTGAATCATCAATGGTGACTCATCATCCTGAATGTCTCCCATAGGGTCCACTAACTACTCACCATACACACCCGAATATAAATTTGGCTTGTTGTCAACAACTCCACATGACTCATGCTCCTGAGAGGCATCCTCGTATGAACCCATGGACTCGTCCAAAGAAGAATCCTCACCCTGAAATTCAGAAGGAATCTCCTCCTGCTCTACCTCTGTCATCTCCTCAGTGTCACTCAAGCATGAGTGGCCAGGTCCCCAAGGTCCCTTGCAGATCAAGCAAAGTACCTTCCTCCTTAGCTGGTTCTTGTTGCATGATCCACCAAGCCTGAGCAGCTCCTCCCTGGTCAATTGTCTTCTGAAGAGCGTGTTAACAACTGGAGTGGCACCTGATGATTATGTGAAGACTCCATTCCCAAGGATGAACTAGAGGACACTTGTACCATCAGATATCACCAGTTCAACAGAGTTTTTAAAATTTACTTCTACTTCTCGTCATCTTTCTCTTGTGCCCAGATTCCACACCCTACAGTGAATTGTAATAAGTGATGCTAGTAATGGTGAGTTTTGAGTCAGTATTGAGTCTGTAGCAGGCCTAGGTAGCTCGAGACCTTGCCAACAAATGAGTATTACTCTGGGAGGTTTTTTTCACTCAGTTAATTATCATCTCCCCACTAGGACTTAATAATTAATTAAGTTTTTTCCTCCAATTTTACCCCAAAGTCGGAGTATGGCTTGATGGTGAGGCCTTGGATGAGTCTTAGTATCTAGAGTCAATGTATATTACCATATTAGATCACACACAAAATTTCGTGGAATTTGGTTAGGTCTAGGTAATTTTTTAATTTTTTAGATTTCCCATAGCTCAAAAATTGCAATAAAATAATTTGATTGTAATAAATGTTGTCTAGAGAAGTTGTATGGGGTATGAGTAATCAAAATTACACCTTTTACCCTCAACTTTATACTATGACACACTTTGAGGGGTTAATAATGTGTTTTGGACCTGTTGTCACACAGAATGTCTAGGCACCGCGACAATGACTCAGATCGTAGGTTGTCACTCTGATCCCCAATCTCTCCGTTTAAGTTGTCTCCCTACAGCAAACTAAGGGAGGTAGACCCTACGAAAATGGAATGAAGGAGAACTAGTTGGGAACCAACCAGTGCGGTAGACACAGTTAAGCAACCAAATACTTGTATTAGATCTAGCAACATTTAAAGGATTCGATTAGATTAAGATGATTGATACGAATGCCTTATGGAGTCAACTATCTTGTTAAGAAATTTAAGACCAAGTATTTGATGAGCTACTACTACTTGGATGAATTACTGTCCTATATGTAATGCAGATCCTAAGACTAATGTGAAATGCAAGAATCTTGGTTATTTTTAGTTAAATGCCTATTCTAAGTTTAAACCCTTCGATCCTTTTCTATATTAAGTTTGATTATGTAGTAAGTGGCAGAGAGAAGTTAATGTGAAGCACACTAAGGTGTGATTAACGATACCTCTCCTGACTAACGTACCCAATGCCTCTGGCGCTACAAAGAGTTGTGGCTCTGACGATTGCAAGGTCACCGTTTCAAGTACTAGAAAAATCAGGCTTCTCAAGAAAAGATGGATGGGTATCTTTCTATCGACCAAGCTTAAGCTTGCAAGTAAAGTTTAATTATGCAAAACTAACTTAAAATGTAGAATGCAAGGAGAATTAAAATATGTTTTAGTGAAACGTAATGTTAAAAACCCAAAGCACTTAAATTATGATTTATTCTTATTTATTAAACACTAAGCACTTAAGCGAAAATGACAATTATGTAGATGCTCAAAAATTCAATTTTAGAAAACGAAAGATATACAATTTACCACGATTCCACAATAAAATACTCAATAAAATGTTGATCCCAATTTACTTGAAAAAATCTCAATATTAAATATTCAATAAATATCAAAGAATTCAAGTAAATAAAACAATGCTTAGAGTTAATTTTCCCTTTAAACAATAGGCAATCCCAATAATTATCAAGCATTAAAACCAATGATCACAAAAATATGTCACTTTCCAAATAATTTGGTTTTCTTAGAGAATAGGTAAGTTGGCTTCTTAGGATATATTATTCAACAAGATTTCAAATCTGAAGTATTAATTGTAGCAGTAATTTAAACCACAGATCAGCACAAAAACGATACCGACACCAATGTCCCAAATGACTAAAAATAGTAAAATTACTAAACTCGAAGAAAAATCAATTTTTAGGGCTTGATTAAGAACAACTTCAAATCTAATATTTTTATTTCAGCAGTGAAACAGTGACAGATCAACAAAAATAAATTGTCAAAAATAGATGCTCAGTACATCTAGAAATAGCAAAAAATGTATTAAAACTTGAAAATTTCAATTTTAAGGCTTTAAGAGAGTTTGATTCAATAATTTTCAAAACTAATAAGTTTATAACAGCTGTAAATTGATAAAGGATCTGCGAACTGAAAATACTAAAGATGATCCCCACAATGTCTAAAAATAATAAGTTTGCAGAAAAACTGAAAATTCAAAATTTTTGGACCATATTTAGGATATGCTTCATAAATGTTCAGATTTTATTTTTGACGGTTATGCAATAATTTCCAGCAAGCTTCAAAGTCAGATCTAGACAAAATTAAAGATGCTCAAGTGGCCAAAAATTGTGAAAACGAAGATTTTGCAATTATAAACAATTTTGTAACGACCCATTCCCAAGTTATAAGCAAAATAATATTAGCGAGTATACGACATACGCATATGATAGCTACACATGCATATATCGCATACCCCGCACTAGTATACATTCCTGCTAGTATTAAGACTACCTAAGTTAGAGTAACGAATTGAATATTACAATATATTTTATCTCGCCGAGATATAACGAAATATCAACAGGATACCTAACACGTATACTGCTCTATATGTGTATGCATGGGAGAGCATTATTCAAGAAAATCAAAATATAATTTAGTAAAAATTATATATGAGTGGACCAATAAAATAATAATATAATTTAATTAATTATAAAGATAATTTAATTAAGTTAAAAACAAAAATAATACAATTAATCTTAAAATAATTAATCAAAGTTAATATCTCCTTAAATGCATAAAATATCCACATAAATGAATAATATCTCCTTAAATGCATAAATATCCACATAAATGCCATCACATCTACGTAAGTATGAGGAGGTGGAAAAAAGTTATATAAGGAAGGGAATATGAAGGAGAAGGGGGGCTTAGTTTGCAAAATTCTGTATTATTGTGAAGAGGAAGGGTTGAGGGATATGAACTGTTTTGAAAGGGAGACTCGTCGTTCTTGGAATTCTGGGCACGGGGGCAGAAGAGGCATCTTATGGGTCTAGGATTGTTTCCTAGATTGGCTAGGAGGAAACGATTGTTTCAGTAACCTGTCCGCTGCATTAACGAGAACCACAGCTCAAGAAATCATCAGTTTCATTCCAGGTATTTTTCTAAGTATAAAATAGTTGCTTATGTAAGTTTTAAATTTACTGCTGGTTCCATTTATTTGCATCTATGGCTGAAATATATGTATAGGATTAAATTCATGAATAAAATTGATGATTAGGGGCTTTACAAATTTTGACCATATAAAAATGTGTTTTTAAGGCCTAATTATTTATGATTTGCTTGTTGTAATAAAATTTGCATAAAATATGGATTTAGAGGTCAAACCTTAAGCCAAAGGTTTTGAAGATCCCACTGTTGAAAATCGTTGAAATTTTGGGATAATATTGCTACTTGAAAATTAGAATTTTAGAGACCAAAATCCTGCAAGAATAACCTCAAAACACTAGACATCTAGGGATTTTGAGATCTCCAATGCCAATTTCTTCCTTTAAATCTAAAATTTCCTACAAAATTTTCTAGCGACTAGATCTTACCCTCAAGGGCCTAGATCTAGCTCTTCTTCCACTTGATCTCGCCTGCAAACAAATATTGAGCTCAGATCTTGCCCTCCAGGGTCTAGATCTGGCTCAGATCTGAAGATTTTCTTGGTTGATTTCTCAGATCTATTCCTGCACAAATGAAAAAAGAAAAACCAAATACTCAATATGTACAAAAATAGAGAAAATATCAAAAACTCAAGTGTTAAAATTCAAAATTATGTTACAAAATTTCAAATCTACTCAAGTAAATTACAGATCTATATAAATAAGTTACAGATCTAAACAAATAAGATATAAATCTATTAGATCTGAAGAGTATGAGTCCAACTCCGCTCTTAAATCTATAGATTTGAGACTCTGTCTAGTCAGATCTAACTATTTAGCACAACATATTTAAAATATTTTGGCTTTTTATAGAGGTACTAGCCCAAAAACTTCATGCATAAAAAATTAACTTTAGATAAATCTTGAAGTTAGTATGAAGTAGGGTCTTAAGAAAATATATGTTGAGAGTCGGCTAGTCCAACCGAGAACTATCCCCAAACGCTCCACGAAAACCTTAGAGATATTCTGCAAGCACTAGATCAATCGTCAAACCAACTAGAGAAATAGAATAACAATAAAATTCAAAAGAAATAGAGATACATGCTACTTCAAGCAAAATTAAAAATGTTACCCTAGATCCAACAAATTGAATAAGATACATGTATTAAGATTATTCTAAAAGAGCTATTGATTTGTGATTTTCAAATAATATTTGCAGAAATTAAAACAATGTTACCATAGATTCATGTAGAGGAACACCACCGCAAGTTGAAACCCCAACGACTTTTGCATTTATTCCAGAAAATATACAAGAGAGCTTGAGAGCTTAGTATGCAATCAAAAGATCGGATCCTTAAGACTGACAAATGACTTCTTATTTATAGATTAATTCTCCAATGGCTAGTTGGCTTGATCCCCGCCAAAGTAATCTGGACCGCTAAAAAAGATTTAATTATCTTTTAATCTCCTCCGTCGAAATTAACTTGTTTTTTTGAGAAAATTCGAATTTTTCAGTTAATTGAATTTTAATCAACTCAAAATTAATTATTAGTTGATTTCCTCAAAAAATTGACTTTGACTTAACTACGAAGGCCTAAGGGTCCAAAATCTCTTGAAATTTTCAATATTCCCTTAGTCAGGAACCTTTAAAAATTAAATCTTCTAGAAACAACGAATTTTTAATTTGGAGAATTAATTTTTCCTAGGACCTAAATTTAATTAAATTTCTGACTTACAATTTTAATTTATTTTTTGCCAAAAAAATTAATTAGTTAACTAATGAGGGGATTAATAATTTTCCAACCCTCTTTACATTAAACCCATGAGGGGGAACACCCGTTCATTATAGTCCCTCAAATATCTACCCAATTCCGCAACTCAAAATATGATCTAGTAGACCAAGTAATTCGTAATAAAATAATTTAGCCAATTAGTTAGGATTATTCTCAAATTACTTTTACAAAGACTCGATAAAACACACTAGGACTCATCTAATATCTTGACGACAAAATCTACCCTAGCTTTGGGGTGAGGTTGGAGGGAGAAACTTTGTCAATCATTTGTGTCTAGAGAAACAGATGAATCAATGAGACGAAAAACCTCCTAGGATAGAAATCGTCACCAAAATAATAGACATACCTAAGTTGTTACATGCATGATGGTCTTACTAAGATCATTTACATTATAAACATGTAGAATGGGTTTACATCATTTACAAATTGTCGACTGCTGATGAAATCTGAATGGCACAGACACTCGAGCATGATGGATCCCTTTTGCTTAAAAAGGAGTGTATTGATATGGGGTCGTTGACACAGAGTGTTCAACAAGACCCTCAAAATCCACATTTCCTAAGTTTAGTGAAAATTGTGGCAATTAATTAGGCTAGAATTAAATTAAATAAAGAGAAATAGATTATTCCATGTGACATAATGACGTGGAAATTATTTGGAAATTATTTTAAGTCAAAGAGTTGAGTCAACGGACATGTGGAGGATGACTGAGCACACTACATCATTAATACACCATTTTTTATTCAAAATCAAATTTCCCATAGATAAAGCAACAGTTACACACAAGGAAAATCGAATTTATTAAAGGAAATTGGGCATCAAAGGAATATTCTACAGGATGAGTTGACTGAAGACCACGTGGGGACCTCTTCTCACAAGTTATCTGGAGTGCAGCAGCACTCAAACCTTTACTAAGAAGATTTAAGCTTTTTCTTTGGCCCAGACTATTGAGAAATTAGGGCTTTTATTACAATTTCTCTTCTTGATAATTACTTGTGATTTACTTTACGCTACTTTCACCTAGATCTTGTCTTTGTTAGAATATTTTGTTCATCATCAAGTCAATTATCAAATGCACAAGAGACAAAAAATTTAGGCTAGCAAGCTAAGGCCAAAACCCCTCACTCTTTGAGAGGAAAACCAGATCAAAATTCTTCTTATAGATCTTTCCTTGACGAATACCAAGACCATGACAAAGACCCTTAACACAACTATATCTCCAAAGACCCTTGTCACTATTCCATGTTGCTCTTCTCGGCTCCTGAAGTTGATCCTTCCTTAATGCACTGCACTGAACCAGCACCAGGGAAGCTCGATCCCTAGTCGAGCAGCCCTAAACAATGTGCTTCTTTCCAGCCCTCCTTTGACTTAGCCTAGACCTCCTAAAGACTTCTCCTCGGCCTTCTTTCTACACCCTCGATGCCCAAGACCGAGATCTTCTTTCTTGTTGCAATATCCCTCTTTCACGATATGTATACCTTCGGCCCTTTTCTGAGATATCCGAGATATAGTGACCCAAAACCGAGGCTTGTATTGCCTCTCCTTTGCACACCTTGCAGTCTTCTTTACTTTGTTGTCTTGTCTTCTCTCTTCACACTACTAGTAGACTCTTCCTTTGCATTTATTGCAGACTTGGACCTTGTTGTGGTAGCCTTCGGCCTATCTGAAGAATGTGAGGTAAGACTGAACCAAACAGAGGTGAATATACTTCCTCTTTCCTTCGCAAATGAGCCTCCTAATTTCGCACCAATTGCAGACCCTTAACTCGCACTTTTGATGCAGACCTTGTCCGAATTGATGTCTCCATAATGAGGTTGCAGCTCCTTTATATATAGGGATTGTCTCCCATCTCTAGGCCGACATGATAGAGGGTGTGTGAGCTGACTTCATCAAGGAGACCTTAAACCATATCTTGAGCCAAATCCATCAAGGAGACCTTTTACTATATCTTGAGCCGATTTCATCAAGGAGACCTTTTACCATATCTTGAGCCGACTTCAAGGGGCCTAGTGACAAGGTCATTGGAGCAAGGTTGCGGGGAAGCTTCAAACCCCCTTCGTTCCCGTTTCCGAAACGCGCTCCGCGCGGGAGCGTTTTGGAAATGCTCGGAAACACGCTTCCGAAAACGCTTCCTAAGGGGAGCGTTTTCGGGAGCACGTTTCCGAACCTGTTAAAACGCTCCCTGCCTTTTCGAGAGAGTTTCAGGAAGCGCTCGGGAGCGAACGCTCCCTGAGCGCTTCCGACGTTTAAAAAAACCTTCGGGAGCATTTTTTTAAACGCCGGAAGCGATCAGGGAGCGTTCGCTCCCGAACGCTCCCCGGAAACAAAAACGCTTCCTGCCGCGCGCAAATTTTTTTATGTGAAAAATCAAATTGTTTAAAAGGGGGGGGTTCATTTTAGTTTTTTATTGTTTGTTAATTGTTGAGAGAGCGAGAGCGAGAGCGAGAGCAAGAGTTGAAGGAGAGCAAGGAGCAAGGCAACAGGAGGATTGCAAGAAAGAGGTAGGCTTTCTAATCCAATTTAGTATTTTCTAGGATGAATTTGTAGATTGTTAAATTGTTTAAAAATGAAAACTTGAATTTTTCTTGAATGTTGCATTTTATTGGATTTAAAACTTAAAAAATGAAATATTTTTTTTCATATGTTGCATTTCCTATTCCCATTTGGCATTTTTCCATTTGTTTTGCAGGCTAGAAACTTGAAACTTGTTTCCATCATGGCTATATGGCTAGGGATTTTTCTCATGTTGGTTCCTTTCTTTGTGATAATGGTGTTGGAGAGTGCTAGAAGAAAGAGGCAAATCAGAGAAGAGGAGGATGAAGAGGAGGGTTATGGTGGATCTGAAGAAAATCCCGAAGAGGAGGAGGATTATGCTGAGGAGGAAGTGGGGAGTGGAGACCCTGAGAACATAGAATCCCCAACTAAACAAGACCAATATCCTTTGTGGAAATATGTTCAAAAACAAGAAGGAGGGAAAGGTGGTGGAACCACTAAATTTATTTGCCCCCATTGCAATAAACAATACCATGGTTCATACACCCGTCTGAGAAGGCACCTTTGTGGGATAATGCCAGGGGATGGAACTAAAAATATTGGAATCAAAGTTTGTACTTTTGTGCCAGCACCACAGAAAGAGATATATAGGAAGGAAGAGGGGATTGCCCTACAGAGATCATCTAAAAGATCTAGGGGTTTCGTTGATTCAGGCCCAACACATCATGGACAAACAAGTTCAACTTCCACCCATGCCAGTGGTTTTGGAAGCAGTGGCACTAGATTAAGGCGTAGAACCATATCCGATTTCCTAGACGAAGGGTGTAGGAATGATGTGGATTCAAAAGTTTACCGGTTTCTATATGCATGTGGGGTGCCATTCAATGTTCTTCGCTCACCTTATTGGCATGAAATGGTTTTTTCCATTAATGATGCCCCCAAAGGATACAAAAGCCCTGGGTATGACAAGGCCAGAACCGTGGGTCTTGATCATGAAAAAGCTAAAATAAACAATTCTTTGGCTAGAATGACAAGTTCGTGGAATGAGCATGGGTTGTCCATTGTCTCTAATGGATGGACCAATGTAAAAGGAAAACCATTGATAAGTGTTTTGGCTGTGTCGATTAGTGGTGCAATCTTCCTGGCAGCATATGATTATTCAGACAAATTCAAAACCGGCATTAACATTGCAGAACCATTACTTGATATAATTGAAAAGACTGGGCCATACAATGTCATACAGGTCATCACTGATAATGCTGCTAACTGTAAGGCAGTAGGAGCAATTATTGAGGATAAATACCCCAACATTTTTTGGTCTAGGTGTTTGGTTCACACAATGAACCTTTTGATGCATGATATCATCAAAAACAAACAACCTCAATTCAAATGGCTTGGTGATTTGTACAAGAGAGGTAAAAAAATGATAAAATTTATTACAAATCATAGCAATACCAATGGGCTTTTCCGTACTCACTCCAAATTGGAGTTGTTGAAGATAGCAAAAACTAGATTTGCTAGCTATTACCTCACCTTCAGGCGCCTTTTGAAGGTAAGAGAGTCATTGGCTGCAATGGTATCAAGCCCACACTAGCAGCTATTAAAGGACATGGCAGCAACAATAGTTGACAGGCAAGGTTTCGAACATGTGGAGGAGACCGCCCTTGACCATCTATTTTGGGCACGTGTGAGGGAAATTTTGAGTTTTACCAAGCCCATTTAGAACATGATTCGCTTTGCAGATACTGATAAACCAGTGATTGGAGAGGTTTATGAGCAGATGGATAGCATGTTGGGGCAAATAAAAGATATTGTTAAGGATAATGATCCCAACTTGTATGCTATGATTCATGACTCTGTGTGTGCACGGTGGAATAAACTCAATGTTCCACTACATGCTTTGGCATATATCCTTACGCCAAAATATTACTCTCCATCTTGGTTGGGCCAACCTGCACCTGGAGGTAGGGTTAGGGTGAAACCTCACACAGATCCAGAGGTACAAGAGGGGTACATGAAGGCATTGGAAAAATTGGTACCTGACAGGGAAGAGTGTGCTAGATTGCGCCTTGAATTAGGCAAATACTTCAGTTGCACTGCTAACTTTGGTTCATTCCATGCAATGGAAGACAGGGATAGATTCGATGCTCTCACATGGTGGGAAGCATATGGCGACATGGGACTTTTGCCAAAGTTGGCTAAAAAAGTTCTCTCACAAGTTGTGAACACTTCTTCTGCAGAGAGGTGTTGGAGCACCTACAACTTTATACACAATGTGAGAAGAAACAGGCTGAATGAAAACCGAGCTGAAAGCTTGGTTTATGTGCATTATAACTTGAGTTTGTTGAGCCATTACTGTGATCGGGCAAATGAGGATCAATCATACAGAGTCTGGGACAACAACCCAGAGGATGATAATTTGGAGGACGGCACGTTACATCTGGAAGAATTGGAAGCAGAACTTTATAGGGATGATGATGAAGCATCAACAGCACCGCCACACACAGGGCCAGTCCCACCATCTACTGGTAGTAGTGCAGGTGCCAGTGCCAGTGCCACTCCTCGATATCACACTATTGTTCCTTTGTAGATCCAGCCTCCACCTTCTAGTCATGGTCGTGGTACTCCTGAGAGTACTAGAAGACCAACATTTCCTCGTGGCTCACAAAAATTAGACATTTCTCGTGGGCGTGGCAAGGGGCCAGCCAGATAAAATAGATTTTTTGTTTACTAGTCTTTTCTATTTGTTGTTGACAATTGAACAGTTGAAACTTGACTCTTTCTGATTTCATATATTTAATGACAATTTAAGTTTGAAGTTTGAATTTGAAAGGTGAAACTTTGAAGTTGGCATTTATAAGTTTACTGTTTACAAGTCATTATGAATTGTGAATATGATGCTTCATGAAAGTTATATGGTGATCAATGAATCAATGATGATAAATGTTATATAATATCAATGATGATAAATGTTATATATTGAATTTTGAAATCAATGAATCAATGATGATAAATGTATATTGAATTTTGAAATCAATGATGATAAATGTTAGATATTGAAATTTGAAATTAATGATGATAAATGTATATTGAATTTTGAAATCAATGAATCAATGATGATAAATGTTAGATATTGAAATTTGAAATCAATGATGATAAATGTTATATATTGAATTTTGAAAGCTTGAAACCTTCAGATTGATGATTTGCGAGACTCAAGAGTCAATATGTTGTATGCTTCCAACTCGTGGGCGTGGTTGATGAAGATTATAACTTCTAGATGATTGATGTTATATGATTCAATCTATGTTTTTATGTTTTTTATGTCTAATTCATCATTATACATGTTTTTGTTGACATATATGCATCAAAATATTAAAAATATTAAAAATATTAAAATATATATATATATATATATATATATAAAAACGCTCCCGAAAACGCTCCCGACCGGAAGCTTTTAAAAATGGCGCTTCGCTCCCGCTCCCGCTTCCAAGTAACCTTGCATTGGAGTGTACTTTTACATCAGCAATATGTCATTTTACAAGTGTAACATGACATCATTTACATGACTCTAATTATCTTTATGACAAGATGACAAAATCCTAAAGATATCAAGAAGAAGTCTTTGACCTATAATAAAATCTTCTTGTTCATGAAACCCATGATGCAAGCATTACAATAAATACATTTTATTATCTTGGTCTCTTCATTACATAAAATCATAATTACATATCATTATGAAGACTGAACCTAGTTACACTTTTCAACAATCCATCTTAACTAGGGAGGTATTCATAATGGTACTTGGTCATTCTCAATCTGAAGAATCTCATAAGAAGAATTAGATTGGTAATCCCGTCTGTATAGCATCATATCAACCAGCATTGTCATAGTGCAAGGCCTTGACTAACAACTCCATCTCTCCACGAGATATTGAGCCCCAATGCTAGCGAGACCAATTATTAATAGACACCTTCATCATTGTCTCTCTTGGAACATACCCCACCCGGGTTAACTCGGAGTATGTCCAGGACTATTCTTATCTTGGATTCCCAATCCTCACAGAATATCGGTCCTTCCACGACTACTCTTGTCTTGGATGCCATAATACATCCTCAAAGAGTATCAGATGCCAGATGATTACCCAATCCTCCATTTTGTCTTCCCAGGTGAAGACTAGAATGATGTGTCTATCTCTCCCTCTCAACTAGGGAGAACATATTACACCAAGGAATGTATCTTAGCTCCCTCTCGGCTTAGGAATTACTAAGTTTCTTGCAAGTAAGAAACTTATTACTAGGCTCCCTCTTAATCAGGGACCTGCAAAAGCTCTATAGGAAAACAATGGGATCCAGCTGCTCTGAAGAATTCCTTCCTTCAATGTCATGAGTTTCTTCTTTGTTGAGGAGTCTTCATCTTGGGGATCTCTTCATAGGGCATAGATCATCCATCACTTTCATCCATGAGTCATGTCTTCATTCTACCAAAAAGTGATCCATCAGTCTTCTCATTTGGTCTAGCTTCATGTCTTGTTGCTTTCCTTCAAACCATATTTCTTCCAAGGATCTTTCATCCTTCCATATGGTTGTCAATTGTGGAAGATATATACTTCCCTTTGGCAGCCCTGCATAAGCTCATTCAAATATTATTCAATTATAAATATGAACACTTAAATCAAAAATTACCGTAGTGATTATCTTTCATCTTGACATCTTCTTGTATGCATTATCATCCTTCATACAGATCAACACATCTCCTAAAGATATGTATTGTCAAGGGTCTCCATCTTTTCCAGACTTCTATCAGAGTCTACATATCTTTCCAGAAGATTTCCTTGTCAAGTCTTCTTGGTTTCCTGGATGTTGACTTCCTTTTACCATGGTTGCACTTCTCACGATAGTTTTATTTCATTCCCAAGAGATTCCAATATATAGTTCCTTAATTGTATAAAACCACCTCATACTCCATATGAGGACATATTATGTTGATTTCATTTGGTGTGGAAACATGTGCATCAAAGCAGATCATCTTTTCCTTGCAACCACATGACATGACTTCGTAATATCTAGTGTAAGCATATATATATATATATATATATATATATATCATCCTTTCTTTTGAGTCATCTAATACTTGCAACAGTTTTCCTAAGAACGAAAGAGCTTCATTCCCTTGACCTACTTTATCAATATGACATCATATCCCAATCCCAGTTCTCAATGAAACCTTTTGCTTCCTTTCTAAAACAGTGAATCCAAAGAGGATTTCATTAGAAAATATCAGCACCTGTTTCTATATTGATTAATGAATGGTGAACCTTGATCTAGATGACTTCCTTACATAAATGTTATTTTAAGTGAGGTTCACAGGAGCCACTTATAGCATGATTGTTACATAAATTTGTTTCATACATTCTCCTATGACAAGTGCTCCTAATTCAATGCTTCTATCATGATGCCAATTCTAATGTGATGCATCTATCTAATTTACAATGCTTTCTATCTTACTATTATACAACCAACAAATACCTCTTAAAGAAGAAGATGATCTCAATGATAGAAGAGATCTCCCATTTCTTCTTTCTTAGGATTCTTTGACTCAGGTTCTTCCATTTCTTCAGCGATATGGGCTTCTTCCTTTTTCCTCTTGTCCTTATTAGGTTTAGGACAATCTCTTTTATATAGCCCAAGTTCATTACATCCATAGCATCTTATTTTATCCATGTTCATGCTTTTCTTCTGAGGACCAAATTTACCAAATCTTCTCTTTCTTCTTGACATGGCAGCATAGGCTTGATTTTCTTCATTTGATCATGTATCATTTTTTTCTTTTGACCTGGTCTCTTCTATCTTACATAGATACCATAGACCTTGGAATGGTGTTGCTTATTTCTTCTCATAGATACTTGAAGTGAAGTTTCCCCATCCCTCTGGTAGAGCATTCAGTACCATTGTAATCATTTCTCTATCAGACATTACTTCTCCCAATCCCTGCAGTTGATCTCGAATTTCAGAAATCTTCATAAATTATGAAGTGATTCCCTCCTCTCTTGACAGCTTCAACTTGTATAGTTCTTGTCTCAGAGATATTACTTCTCCTGTAGTACTCACTGAGAACAGCTCCACCAATTTGTCATATATTTCTTTTGAAGTTTCTGATTTTTATACATACGAGATGAGAGAATCCTTTATGGATTCTATAAGAATCCTCTAGGCTCTTATTTCTCCCTTCATGTATTTGGCATGTGCTTGAGTATCTTCTTTTGAAGGCAGGGTTACAGATCCTTTAATGTGATCCATGACTTCATTTCCAATCAGATTTGTCCTTTTCTTCCATGCAAGAAAGTTTGAAGACCTAGACAATTTGTTACTTTCCTTGCAAAAAGACATTTTGATAGATTCAGATGAAGTCATAAAGATACTTACTTGGTGTAGAGGCTTTTCTCCCTCCACCAACGTCTTCTTTGACGATTATGAAGATAGTGTAGAAGCTTCTTCTCATAGGGACTTCTTCTTGGATCTTTGATGATGATGAAGATCAACGGATGTCTTGATGATGATGAAGATCAAGGGATGGCTTGATAATGACTTCAATGAAATGATGGTGATTTGATGAAGTCTTCAAAAATGTTGACTTGATTTCAACACGAGATAGCTTTAGATTCTTTGAAGATTACTATCCCCTTCCTGATCTTGCTTTTTCCTTTGGAAGGAACTTGATGAATAAGTCCTTAAGGTCTTTGGTCTTCTTGAGAAGGCTTTGAGGGTTTCACCAACTTCTTTGTAGCCTTCTTCTTTAATGATCTTCCTTCTTAGATCTAGGGTTTGACTCTTCAATGTAGATCCTTCTCTTTGATGTCTTCTTGAAAACTAATCCTTGATCTCTTTTTCGAAGCTTGATCCTTGTGTGTCTTCTTGCTAAACTGCCCTTTCTTGTCTTCAGCACCTTAGCTCTGATACCATGTTGAGAAATTAGGGCTTTTATACAATTTCTCTTATTGATAATTACTTGTGATTTACTTTATGCTTCTCTCACTTATTAGATATTGTCTTTGTTAGATTATTTTGTTCTTCATCAAGTCAATTATCAAATGCACAAGAGACACAAAGTTTAGGCTAGCAAGTCAAGGTCAAAACCTCTCACTCTTTGAGAGGAAAGCCCAATCAAAATTCTTCTTATAGATCTTTCCTTGACGAGTACCCAAACCATGACAAAGACCCTTGACACAAGTATATCTCAAAAGACCCTTGTCACTATTCCTTGCTTCTCTTCTCAACTCCTTAAGTTGATCCTTCCTTTTTGCACCAGCACTAGGGATGTTCGGTCCCTAGTCTAGCAACCCTAAACAATGTGCTTCTGTAATATCCCCAAATGGGAAAATGACAGTAATACAAGCAATAATAGACTAAAATTACAACAATAAGGAAAACACCATTACAACACAGAATTTGGAGCCAAAATCATTGTTGAGCTATTTTATTAATATGCATGGGAAAGAGTACAAATGAGGTGTTGAAAAGATTGCACCTGGGCCTGCTCAAGGCGGGCTAAAGGACAGCTCAAACCCAAACAAAAATCCTGTCGGAAACTGCTCTGCGTGGCTCAATGACTGCGCTACTCTGCCTAGAAATGTTGTTGTCGGCCGACTTCAGACTGTGGGTTGGGCTACTTCATCTACTCAAAAAAATTTGGGCTTTTAACCCCGGACTCTACTCACAAAACCCACAAAAACCCGCGAAGGAATTGGACAAATGTTGACCTCGAAATTTCGGCCCAATTTCCCCTAGCTCTTCTAGTTGCTACGTGCGTTAGGATCTATGTTTGACGCCTCAAACCTACCCAGAAAATTCTGAAAAATTAATCTTAGCTTCTCCTCAATAAACCCAAAAAAACCCAAAAAGGGTTCTCCCAAAGCTTGACTTCGGAATTTGGCCCTCTTGGGCTTGACTCACTATGTTGCTCGGTAAATCGAACCTATGGATGAATCTGCTGGAAAATGCCTCTGAAGAGCTACCAAAATCCCTGGTAGGCTAAGTCACCTGATATGGGGATACGGGGATTCGAAAATCGGATTCGGGATACAGTGACCCCCAGAACAGGACACTTCTGGGATACGATACGCTATATATTATTTTATTAAAAAAAAAATACATATATATATATATATTTTTAAAAAATATATATATTAATATATTAAAAATTAGATATTTTTTACACAAATTCATACAAATTCATTGATTCAAACATAGATTTAAGATCTTAGATACTCATACATGATACGTTGATACATCATACAATTGTCAAATTTACTCAGAAAGACAAGATAGTAAGATACTGTAGTTTTATCATTAAGTCATCAGAATCAAAATGTGTTACATAAGTACACTGCCAATGGCAAATAGAAATAGAAAATACAATAAAACTACAATCTACAAGACTACAAGCCTGAAGCCTCAATGAGTCAGAGTCAATGAGTCATCAATCCTCATCATCATAATCAGCATCACTGTCCTCATCCCGATCATCATGCTCACCACTGCTCTCCTCTAGCTCTGATGCATCATCCTCCTCTGTCATCTCTACATCTGCTGGTGTGGAGGATGACGCCTTTACTCTATCATCAAATGTGACAGGCTCTAGCACTGGCACATTGAGATCCAAGTTGGCCAATGCCAACTCAACACTGTTGTCCAAACCCATATCATTAGGAAAGACATCCCACATCTTTGTCTTTCCCTTCAACCAATCCTCCCTCTGCCTGTAGATGAGACGAAGGTTGGTGTGCACATACACCATTGTCTCTGCCCTGGATTGCTCAAGCCTGCTCTTCTTCATACTATACAAATTCCCATATGTGCTCCAATTCCTCTCACAACAAGAGGATGAAGTCACCTGAGAGAGGAGCCTCATGGCTAACTTCTGTAGAGGAGGGCTTGTTGCCCCATGATTTTCCCACCAATAATAGGGCTTCTTAGCCCCCCTGTCTCGAATCACATCATAGCCTGCAAATCGCCCAGTGCCCATGGAAAACTCTGCAAAGGCATCCTCCACCTCATCAAGGGATGCCCTCTCCTGAAAAATCCTCCTCAATGCATCTTTCCTCCCCTATGAGATTTCACCATCCATGTGAGACGGGAATCTGCGGGAAGGTCCACCATTTAGCCACTCATGGCTGTAGTATTTTGGGTTCAAGGAGTGAGCCAAACAATGTAAAGGTATGGAATTCTTGTCCCATCTGCTAACAAGAATATCCTGTATGGCGGTGAAGAAGGCCTCTGGTGATGTCTCATACTCTAAGCACTGACTCTGTAAAACAATGGTCCTCATAGACTCAATCATGGAATCCCATCCCTCATAAACCTCTCCCAGGATGGGCTGGTCTGTATCTGCAAATCGGAGCAAGGAAATGATAGGCTCCATGATCTGAATAACTAGATCTACCTTCTCCCACCATAGATCATCCAACACTGTGTCCTTCACTTTCTTTGAGGCTGCTTGATCCGTCTTTCTCCAAAAATACCAAAACTCTGAAATAACCATGGCCCCAAGAGCGGCCTTGACCTCCCTCAACCTCTTCAACATGATGAACGAAGAGGCAAACCGTGTATCTACAATCTTCAACAAAGATAGATTGTTGTACTCCTTGTAGATAGTGAGGGCATTTGTATGGTTTTGTACAAAGTTGCGGATATGACGTGCATCCTCAATAATGGCTCCATCCAAAGCACATCAGAAGCAATAGATTTCAGTGCCAAGTTCAATGAATGGACAATGCAAGGTGTCTGTTATGTATATTTTATTAATTGCTAGTTAGATATAGTTATATTAGGTTTTATTAAGTGAAAGGGCATGATCAAAGATCATGCCTCTTCACCAAGGGACACCATGAGGCTATATTTAAAGCCTCGGTGATTCCCCATTGTAATCATATCTCATATCTCATTTTTTATCAACAATAATATATATTTATCAAGTTTACCATAGTTTTTACACTCCATTGGTATCAGAGCCATCGCTCTTCGGGATCTATACGATCACCCAGAATTAAGGAATTTCAAGAATTCCAGATTGCAGATTTTTTTTTACCAAGTGCTTGTGGACAGCAACCTTGGTTTAAAAAAATAAAAATAAAAATTTTGCAGATTTTTTCCTCCCAACATTCTCATGCTCATTCCCTCTTCCCCATTACACCCCACAGCATTTGTTTTAAAAAATAAAAGATAAATAAATTTACAATCTTTTCCCACCCTCCTACGCTTTCCCCAACCCGGCAATCTTCCTTCACTCTTGGCCTTACGGCCCTCACTTCCTCTTCCATCGCACAAGTCCCCAGTCTCTCCAACGCCTTCGCCCTTGCTCTTGCCTGTCCACGTCGACTCTACCGACACCTTCCCACTCTACGCATCCCTACCCGTGCCCCACTCACCCGCGGCCCTCATCTCACAGTTCCATTCCCTCAAACTAACCACCCTGCAGCTTCCGCTACCCACCCCTCCCACGATAATCCGTCCCTCTGCAAACATCTGCTATCACCTGACTTCTCCACAACTCCGTTCCGCCACTCCCCGACCCTTGTCTTCCGCTACCGTCTTCCGTAGACCTCCTTCCCGACGTCTGTCATTCTACTACCGCTATTTTCCTTCCGCTTGCAATCACATTGCCATCACCTGTCGGCCCTTCTCCTCCGACATTCCCTCCACGTCAATCTTCCAACGCTTTTCCCTTATCATTTCCGTCCCCGCCCGATTGTCCCACATGTCCAACTGGTTAACGACGTAGCTGTCAAAACGTTACACATAACTACAGTTGTCCCCGCTGTCTCCACCTTGACAACCATTTTTTAGCAAGCAAAATTTTTTGACATAACAACGAAATATTCTAACCAGCGTGTCTTTTCGAACAGGCACAGTTATAGAAAACGTATTTTTTTTTGAAATTATATAAATTATATATTATATAGTTTTCAAATTGATCATTATATAAATATATATTATAATTATATATATTATTTATATATTAGTTTTCAAATTGATAATTATATATATATATATATATATATAGATTATAATTATATAATTATTTATATATTATATAATTTCAATTAATAAATTATATATATAATAATTATATAATTTATTTAAAAAAATTATTAATTTAATTAATTAATTAATTTAAAAAAAAACTGGCAGAAAAATATTCCCCACCTCATACACGTTCAATGTATTCATCAATGTCGATGGTCGAATTCCAGAAGAAATCGGTGGATCTCGAGAAACAAATCAATAATAATTCTGAAGAATTCGGAAAAAGATTAGTCGATCTTGAAGGTACAGTTGCAGGGCACTCCAACGACATCAAAAAGATTCATGATACGACAAATCGAATAGAAAGACAAATGTGGCTAAATCATCACGAGGCCACAGAAAAGCATAGCGAAGCAATGAACAAGATGACAGAGCATAGCGAAGCAATGAACAATATGACAAAACTCTTCAATAAGCTAAATGATAAGATAGATAAGTTAAGTCAGACACAATCCCCAATATTTCCTAACATGGAACAAAATCAACAAAACAATTCCGCAGATTCAAGAAACTCAGAAGAGCATCAAGAAAAGACCGATTCCCCACATCATCAAGAAGATAGTAATGCAGATTTTCAAAATAAGCAGCTCTGGAATGCATTTGCTAATCAATATCCCCTTCTTGTTCCACCAGTAGCATATCAGCGAAGAGCCAAAATCGAGCTACCCAAATTTGATGGTAATGAAAAAAATAGCGTTGCGTGGCTTAATAAAGCGAAAGAATATTTTGAGATTTATAACATTACTAGTGATGACGAAAAAATTAAACATGCTTCCATGAAAATGGAAGGAGAAGCATATAATTGGTATATGTGGTGGAAAAAGACAACGCTCGCTATCAGTTGGAGGAAATTTAAGGATGCATTCTTCAAAAGGTTTCAAGGCATAAAAGAAGAAAAGTTCTTTTCAACGTTTATCAAATTACGTCAAAAAGGAGATGTGGATGAGTACACGCGAGAATGGGAGACTTTGGCAACACGAGTACCCGGATTGTCGGAATCTCGTCTAATCCAGTCTTACATCTCAGGACTTAAAATCCACATACAAGAAGAGCTCGAACTACATGAAATTACGTCCGTAGAAGTAGCAAGGCAAAAAGCAAAAGCTGCTGAAAAGAAATTTGAAAGATTATCAAAACCAAAAAAAGTATATTCGAGACGACGGTTTCCTCAATCTACAAAAGAAGATAACATGAAATATGTTCCACCACGCCTTCGCGAAGGAGACAAATCTAACTTGGAAAAACAAAGAATGAGGGAAGGCAAATGCAAACGTTGTGGCGAAAAATGGGACCCTAAGCACAGATGTGATAATGGGAAAGAAAAAAATCTGTATAATTGTGAAGCAACTAATGATTCTAACAATGATGATTCAGACATAGAAGGGATAGAAGATACCCTAGAATTCTCCCCAGAAGTAGATGATGACAGCACTCCGCAAGTGTCATTATCAGCCATGACAAGTATATCACAACCTCAGACACTAAAATTAAGGGGACATATTAAGAAAAACAACGTAATGGTTCTCATAGACACAGGTAGCACGCACAATTTTCTAGATTCAACCATGGCCAAAAGACTCAACCTCTTTACTTTTCCTATGCCGAATATGAAGGTAATGGTGGCCGATGGTAAGAAGATTGAACAGGTAGGAAAATGCCATAAAGTCAAATTGCAGATTAAAGACTTTAGTTTAGAATCTCCATTCTATGTCGTACCACTCGGAGGAGTAGATGTGGTTTTAGGAATTCAGTGGTTACAAACCTTGGGTACTTATTCGGCCAACCATCAGAAGCAGTTTATAAGCTTTAAGTGGGAAGGGCAGAAGCACAAGTTATTTGGATTCCAAGCCCCAGAAAATCAAATCGTATCATCATCCCAGATGATGAAGATGATCCGAAAGGGAGCGCCAGCCTATATAGTCGAATGTCATCATTTAGAGATGTTATCTACAAAAGTCAACCACGAAGAATCACAAGAGGTACAAGCACTAGTTCAGAAACATGAAAAGGTATTTCAAGATCTACCAATGAAAATGCCTCCTCATAGGGAAATCGAACATACAATAGAAGTCAAGGCAGGATCAGACCCTGTTAACATCAAGCCTTATCGCTACCCACATCACCATAAAATGGAAATTGAGAAGATAATCCAAGACCTTTTAAAATGTGGGGTCATTTCAAAAAGTAAGAGTCCGTATGCTGCCCCAGTTATATTGGTAAGAAAAAAAGACGGATCGTTTCGGCTATGCATTGACTATAGAGGATTAAATAAGATAACAATTAAAAATAAGTTTCCAATTCCCTTTATCGATGAAATGCTGGATGAACTCCATGGCGCAAAATATTTCTCTAAATTAGATTTAAGGTCAGGATATTACCAAATCCGAATTAGATTGGAAGATATACCAAAACTGCATTTCAAACACATGAAGGTCATTATGAATTTAAAGTAATGCCCTTTGGGTTAACAAATGCACCAGCTACGTTCCAAGCCACTATGAACGAGTTATTTCGTCCATATCTTAGGAAATTTGTACTAGTATTTTTTGATGATATTTTGATTTATAGTAAAACCTGGAGGGAGCATTTGCAACACTTGGATAAAATTCTCACGTTACTAGAAGACCATCAATTTTATGCAAAAAAATCCAAATGCACCTTTGGAAAAGAAGAAGTTGAATATCTGGGACACCTAATATCCCATGAAGGAGTAAAAGTGGATCCTTCTAAGATTAAGGCTATAAGTTAATGGAATAAACCAGTGAACATATCCAAGCTCAGAGGATTTTTAGGATTAACGAGATATTATCGAAGATTTATTAAAGATTATGCGCATAGAACTGCACCTCTTACAAACCTTTTAAAGAAGAATTCGTTTCAATGGAATGAGGAAGCAGGGAAATGTTTTGAAGATTTGAAGGAAGTAATGGCTAATGCACCAGTATTGGCAACTCTCGACTTTTCTAAACCATTTATCATTGAATGTGATGCCTCTAGATTCGGTATTGGTGCAGTATTAATGCAAGAGGGGCACCCTATTGCTTTTGAAAGCAGAAAACTAAATAAACATGAGCGTCTCAAGTCCACATACAGCAAGGAAATGCTCGCAATTATGCATGCATTGGCCAAATGGAGACAATATCTGTTAGGGAGTAAATTTTCCATCCGAACAGATCATAACAGTCTTCAGTATCTTCTTCAGCAAAAAACACTCTCTGAAGAACAACAAAAATGGATCGAGAAGATTGCCGCTTTTGACATGGAGATATTACACAAGAAAGGGAAAGACAATGTAGTAGCGGATGCCCTGTCCAAAAAAGATGAGGAATCAACATTACTTGCAGTTTCGATTGTTGTGCCTGAATGGCTTAATGAGATTAGAAGTAAGTATGCCAAAGATCCAGAAATGTTGGCTATAATCAATAATCTCCCAAGGAATTCAAAATTTGAATGGAAGAACGATATCTTATGGTACAAAGGGAGAATTTATCTAGACTCCAAATCCAAGTTTATATCAAAAATACTCAAGGAATCACATGATTCCATGTCATCTGGGCATGTAGGATATTTCAAAACCTACTACAATGCACGTCAGTCATTTTTCTGGAAGGGTATGAGTCACGATATTCAAAAATATGTTGCAGAATGTGACAAGTGTCAAAGAAATAAAACTGAAAACATTATGACACCTGGCTTACTTCATCCCTTAAATATTCCGTCTCAGAAATGGGAAGAAATATCGATGGATTTTATTGAAGGATTCCCTGTATCGGAGGGAAAGGATAAGATCTTCGTTGTAGTAGATAGACTCACTAAGTATGCTCACTTTATCGCTATTAAAAAAACAGACTCTGCAGAGCAAATTGCAGAGATATTCTGCAAACATATTTATAAACTACACGGCTTTCCGAAAGTTATTGTCAGTGACCAAAGCCAACGCTGGTCAACGTTGCTGCAGAAACCCTAGGCCGAAAACAGAATTGCTGCTTGCTGAAATTCCCCATGTGTGAAGAGAAAAGCCTCCAAGGCAATCGAACCAATCAAATGAGGAGAGAGAAATGTGTGAGGATGTGATGAGTGAAAATGTCCTCCAACATTGACCAATTTATATCCATCAATGAGGGTGTGTGACACAACCACTGGGGCTTCAAACCTTCAGGCCAACCTCCACATATTTTGAATAAATTCAAAATAAATGTTCTACTCATCGGATCAAGATGATCTTTAGATCAATCTTGCACCTCTCTGAAAGAGGAGTCCAATAAAAATATTGGCACTTCATCTAAGCATCACAACATGGAGTTTGGACCTAGTTGTCCAAAATTAACAATCCTGCCCATCCGTAGCTCTCTGGAACTATATAGTACAAGATCACCCCTCCTCTCCCCTGGAGGTATGTGGACAATCATGGCAAACTCCTCCTCCTCGATCTCTGTTGGTGCAACTTGTTGATCATGTTTCTCCTCCTTGTCCTTCTTTCTGAGAGGACACTGTGTAGCATAGTGACCAAGCTCACCACACCTAAAACATTTGATATTCGAGACGTCCTTCTTCCGCCTCCATTGCTCTTGCTGCCCCTTTGATGCAAGGGCTGCATTCTCCTCTTCTTCCTTGGGCTTCGTCTCACTATTGTTGTTGCCATCTAGTTTGCACTTTACTAAGTCACGCCTCATCTCTTCTTGTTGAAGAGAAGCACACATCCCCTCCCAGTCCGACAATCTTTCTCTGCCCATAATACTCTGGATGAAGACTTGCCATTCTTCTGAGATGCTATTTAGGGCTAATCTCACCATCTTCGTAGCCTGAGGCATTGACCCTACAACTGCCAATTGATCCCGGACTTCCTGAAGCTTCGAAAGGAACGGATCTATGCGCTCCCCCTTTTGCATCCTCATGGATCTCTTCTTCTCCTCCAAGTACATCTTTCGCTGCTCAGAAGATCCTTGATACAACGTGGCCAATGCCTCCCACATTTCTTTGGTTGTCCCTTTGTCAGATATGTGAAAAACAATCTGATCTCGAACTCCATCAAGTATCAGTCTCTTGGCTTTTGCCATATCCTTCTTATAGGCTTTCAACGGATCTGGATCTACAGGAACAACTACCACATTATCGATAAAGGCTTTAAGATCATGCTCACCCAGAAGGAAGGAGATCCTTGCCTTCCAGATCACATAGTTGAACGCACTCTCCAATCAATCCTAATCTCTCAACCTGGTTGTTGCCATCACGCCCAAAAAGAATGTCGAAGTCTGCCTCTAACCCTCTATGCAATTGTTGACTGGCTCTACGCACTCCCTGTTGGAGTGAGCAAAAATTCTCTCGACTACAGCTGCTTCTACGTGGGAAATTATAATTTTTGGGCAGCAAATTCTCTAAGGTCAGAATTCCCTCAGTGTGCTTTTCTTCCCTTCTGACGCTTTTCTGTCCTAGCAACTGCTGCAGAAAATCTGCGTCCCAGCTGAAGAACTGCTCTGCGTTGCTCCCTATGCCACTAACAAATTTTGATTTGGAAAATATTCTTCTCTGTCGACTCACTCAGAAAAGGATTTTTCCACGAAAATTTTGCCCTCCTGGAACTAGACTGCGCAAGTCTTCTAGGGATTCGATTTGCTGCCAACGCAGCTCTTCGGCTCTACTTCTAAGCTATTCTTTGCTTCACCTGCCCACTGATACCATGTGAAAATTCCACGATTGGAATCCTTCTACAACAACTGGTTAAGTTTCTTCTATTTTTCTATATAACTGAACAAAATTATTTAATGTTTGCTATGATAAATAACAAAACTAACACACTGCAGCCTTCACAAAAATAAAAATGTTGCGGAAACAAAATACAACGTAGGAAAGAAATAACACACACATACACTGTTATTTTTGGACAATCTCCCTGGAAAAACCCAATGCGGGAAAATCGGTGCAGCAGCTGAGGGAATGTATTATTATGGAGTAGTTTCTGAATACAATCTTGGATGCCTTACTGGCTATCTAATACAGAGAATATAACTGGCAGAATATTAGTGAGAAATAACCTCACACTATCACTAGTGATCCGACACTGATCTAGCCCCTGAATGGCTAGCCCCAAGCTGCCTTTGCGCAGTCACTGCACTGCCTCTGCGTCACAACTCGCAGGGACTGCGTCACTCCCTTGGTTGATCAATATACTGGCTGGATGCTCCGATCTCACACCCCAGCTCCCAGCACTAGATCTGGACTAATCCTCAACAGAACTGTCGATCTCCTCTCAGGCTCTGTGTTGCCTCTCTAGATCTCTCTTTGCCTCCTCTGCGTTGTATTCACCAGATTATGAAAACTTCCACCAATCACTATCCCTGCCCCTCACTACAAGAAATCTCCTCGATCTTCCTCGAGCAACTGTTGTGTTTCTCTCTTGAGAAATCGATCTCTAGATCTCTAATTCGATGTCCCTTCCAAGTGCCCATCGAACCTCTTCTTATAATCTTCTTGTTGAACATTAAACGGCCCAGCTAAATTCCCAATCAATGGCTCAGATGATCTTGACTCAATCTCTGTCTTTTTCTAGAAGATTCATACCCAATTTAATTAATACCCTTTAATTATTTTAATTTCCAACGTTTAGACTTAGGCATCTTATCCATTAAAAATAATTAATTATTTTAATTAAACCTTCTCCGAATGGAATTTCCCAAAACAATTTCTAGTCTTGGAGGATGCATATGTCCTAGCCTCCCTGCAAATTCTTGAGGCTAGAGCACATCCGATGCTACCAGAAATCAACATTCCTGTCTTGTATGATCTCAAGAAGTTTCAAATAATTCCCTCTAAAGAACACTGGCATTAATCCAATATTATAGTTGAAGTGTAAATTTTTGTAGATGTTCTATGCTTGATGCAACTTTACTTTTTATCCCAATATCAATTAGCAATCACATAAACAATAAAGTAAAATGTCAATAGAACATACCAGTAGATCGACAGAAGACAAGCCAGAAATATATACGTGTGTTGGTGCTTTACGGCGGTCAACAGGATGCTTCAACCAGCAAAGTCTCAATATGGTCAGCCAACCAGAATTGTCACACAACCCTCTAGGGCAGCCAAAATAGTTAACCCAAAAGTCAACGTCCAACAGGACCCTCAGAATAGGTTCGTTCCATGATACCAAGATTCTCACGAAAGGTTAGGATCTTGACCTTCCCCAGGGGCTTTGTGAGAATATCCGTGCCCCGCTCATCAGTTCCTATATGATCGAGCCTTACGGTGCCTCGTTGTACCATATCCCGGATAAAGTGGTATCTGATATCAATATGCTTGGATCGATCGTGGAACACGGGATTCTCGGACAACCGAATCCCACTCTGGTTATCACAGAGTATCACGGTGGTATCTAGCACATGCCCGAACAGCTTACTGATGAGATTTTGCAACCAAACTGCTTCACAACAAGCCATACTCGCTGCAATGTATTCGGCCTCCGCGGTGCTCAAAGCCACCGACTTCTGCTTCCTGCTCATCCACGATATCGAAGCAGAACCAAGTGTGAAGCAGCATCCCAATGTGCTCTTACAATCCACCACACTGCCAGCCCAATCGGCATCAGTATATCCATGGAGTGTCATGCTCCCGGCAGTGTATCTCAGCCCATGGTTTATCGTTCCCCGAAGATATCTCAACAAATTCTTAGCACCAACCTAGTGAAAGTGATGAGGCTCAACCATGTGTTGACCCAAAGTGTTCACTACAAAACATACATCCGGACGGGTGTTCACTAAGAACATCAAGGCCCCTACGAGTTGAGGATACTCGGTAGGATTTGCTAGCACGGGCCCAGCAGCGCTGCCACTCAACTTCTTAAAGTTGAGCTCCATCGTTGTTGACACGGACTTATATTCCACCATACCAAATCTTTCCAGAAGCTTCACAATGTATTTTCCTTGAGAAAGGAAAATCTCGCCAGGTCTCTGCCAGACCTCCAGGCCTAGGAAGTAATGCATCAGTCCTAGGTCCTTCATATCGAACTCAGCAGCGAACTCCCTCTTGCACCGATGAATGAGAGGGTCAGCACTTGTCAGGAACAGGTCGTCCACATACAGCACCAGAATGAGAGGCTTTTCTCTATCAACCTTGAAGTAAAGGTTCGGATCAGCATTACTACGAGTCAAGCCCAGCTTCATCAGGTAGCTATCTATCCTCCCGTACCAAGCTTTGGGTGCTTGCTTCAACCCATAGAGGGCTTTCTTCAACCCGTAGACATGGGTGTCCCGATCCTGGACTTCAAACCCCAGAGGTTGCCCCACATACGCCTCTTCCTTTATCACACCATGCAGAAATGCGGTCTTCACATCCATCTGATGAAGACTCCATCCTTGCGTAGCAACAAGGGCTATGATAGATCAGATGGTGGTATATCAGGCAATAGGTGCAAATATGTCATCATATTCTACGCCTTCCTTTTGAGAGAAGCCACGGGCAATGAATCTTGCCTTGAACTTTTTAGCGCTTCCATCAAATCCATGCTTGATCTTGTAGAGCCATTTCAAAGTGACAACTGCTTTGTCCTTTGCTCTTGGAACCACATCCCAAACATCATTCTTCATTATAGACTCATACTCTTCATGCATAGCATCCTTCCAGACTTGATGCTTTACGGCTTCCTCAAAAGATCCAAGCTCAAATTGTACGATAGTTCTCATGGCTGTTAGATACCCTTCGTATCTATTCGGCTTCTTGCTTTCATGGAATGTCCCCCTTGGGGCCATATGTCCCTCGGCATCCTCGAGAGTGTCCCTGAGCCATGATGGTCTCTTCCCCATGGAAGGAGCTGGATCAATCGGGTCCATGAGTCCTTCAACATCGAGCATCGTCTCATCCTTCGGTCCTTCTTGATTTCTAGGCCTTGCTTCATGATCTTCCTCAGATCTCGGAAGATTGACTACTTTCCTCGGGGAAGCATCTTCGTCAAGGTAACATCGTGGCATACCTCCACTTCCTTTTGACCAAGCACATAGACTCTATAGGCCTTCAAAGTTTCGTTGTAGCCCACAAACATTCCCTTCTTTCCAGAAGCATCCAGCATTCTCCTCTTCTCCTTCGGTACATGAAAATAAACAGGACATCCAAAAACTCTAAAATGTGAGACGTCAGGTTTCTTACTAGAGAAAACCCCTTCGAGAGTTTTGGAGTCCAGAGCAGAACGCGGGCATCAGTTGTGTATGTACACAGAAATGTTTGCAACTTCTCCCCACAGAAACTTCGGTAGACCCTGGTCACATAGCATGACACGGGCAACTTCCACAATGGTCCCATTCTTTCGTTCAGCAACGCCATTCTGCTCAAGAGTATAGACAATCATGGTCTCCCTCTTGATGCCAGCTTCTCTGCAAAAATTCTTGAACTCGTTCGTCTCATATTCAGTGCCACTATCAGTCTTCAATATCTTGATCTTCTTCCCTGTCAAATTTTCCACCAAGGCTCTGAAGGTACGAAACCACATGAAAGCCTCATCCTTCGTCTTCAAGAAGTATATCCAGGTTTTGCAAGAGAAGTCATCTATGAATGTCATATAGTAAGAACATCCTCCCAAGGATGTCACGGGCAGCATGCCAGACAGATCAAAATGTATCAATTGCAAGACATCAGATGTCTTTGTGACACTTGAGGGGAAAGGTCCCCTTGTATGCTTTCCTTTGGCACAACCCTGACATACACCTTCATGATTATTTGAGAACTCGAGCATCCCCGTCACCACCTTCCTTGCTTCGGGAAGGGCCTTGTAGAGAAGGTGTCCAAACCTCTGGTGCCATAGTTCAGTCTATCGAATAGTATCACACGTCATCGCTGCCAGTGGACTTCCTCCAACCTAGTAGAGTGTATCAACTCTAAACCCAATCGTGATAGCTTCCTTGAAACTCTTCTTCCAGATACGCACCTTCCCATTAATGAATGTCACATTGAAACCTTTGTCTTCCATGGTCGATATAGACACAAGGTTCTTCTTCAACTCAAGTACATAGAGTACATCTTGCAAGCGGAGGACTTGACCTTGAGACAAGTGGAGGGTCACAGTCCCTGTCCCTTTCACGGGATATGTGGGATTATTTCCAAGGATAATTTCCAAATTAGTATCCTTCTCAACCATATCAGAAAGTGCTTCCTTGAACCCAGTGATGTGCCTTAAGGCACCATTATCTATCAACCAGAATGAATTCATTTCTTTTATCAACAACATTTGATTCCTCATACCTGGAATTTCTCGACCTTTTGAAAGGTTGCCCATTTCCACCAAAGGAAGCCTTCCTCTTTCCTTTGAACTTGTTGTTCCTTTGATTGACATTCATCATCATCAGGAGAATCCTTCTTGAAAGGGCATTCTCTAGCATAGTGACCTGGCGTGTGACAAGTGTAACACTTGCCTTTCTTTCCTTGGGCCCTTGCTCTTCCTTTGTTCCTTGGACCACCAAAGTTCTTCTTCTTAGAATGAGCAGCGAAAGCAACATTTCCTTCATTTTAATATTCCTTCATTCTTGTCTCTTCTTTTACGCATCTCGATAGTACTTTGTCAAAATCAGGTATCACATTATTATAGAGAATGGTAGTGTTGAATACATGCCATTCGGATGAGAGACCTCCAAGTGCAGTGAGTACCATCTCTTGATCAGCTATTGTCTCCCCAAAAGCCAGCAGATTATTCCTGATCTTGGTCAGCTTCAGAAAATATGATTGAATAGAATCATCCCTGCCTTTCTTCAGATTCTTCAATTGGTTCTTAAAGACTTGATTCGCATTGTTGGCCTTGAACATGTGGACCAACTTATCATACATCTCCTTGGATGTGCCCAGCTCAGAGATGTAGGCAACCAGACTCTTATGAACTGAGTCCCTGATCATCAGCTTTGCTTTGATTTCCCCCTTCTTGTACTTTGTTTTGGCAACAGCAGTTGTAGTGGATAGAGGCTCTTGGATTTTACCCTGCACATAGTCCATGACATCTTGGTCTTCCAAATTAAGATCCAATGTCATCTTCCACCATGGAAGTAATCCTTCCCAGTCAATTTGTCATCAGCCTTAACACCATTGTAGTTTGAGGAACCCATCCTCTTCTTTGGTGATTGCTACAAACTAGGGCTTTGTCTTCACCTCAGCTCTAATACCATGTAAATTTTTGTAGATGTTCTATGCTTGATGCAACTTTACTTTTTATCCCAATATCAGTTAGCAATCACATAAACAATAAAGTAAAATGCTGATAGAACATACCAGTAGATCGACAGAAGACAAGCCAGAAATATATAAGTGTGTTGGTGCGTTACGGCGGTCAACAGAATGCTTCAACCAGCAAAGTCTCAATATGGTCAGCCAACCAAAAGTGTCACACAACCCTCTAGGACAGCCAAAACAGTCAACCAAAAGTCAACGTTGTCAGTGAACGGTCAACGCAAACAGCAACAGCAGCTAGGTCAACGCAGCCAAGTCAAAGTCAACGTCTAGCCTCGGGAATAGTGCCAAAAAGTACGGATTTGGAAAATCGAAATTCTGGGAGAGTTTCAGGTTCGTTTGACCTTGTGTTGACCAAAGTCAACATTGGTCAACGTTGTTGCAGAAACCCTAGGCGGAAAACATAAATGTGTTGCTGCTGAAATTTTCCCACATGTGGAGAGAAGAGCCTCCAAGGTCATCGAACCAATCAAATGAGGAGAGAGAAATGTGTGAGGATGAGATGAGTGAAAATTCCCTCCAACGTTGACCAATCTCTATCCATCAATGAGGGTGTGTGACACAACTGCTGAGGCACAAAACCTTAAGGCCAACCTGCACATATTTTGAATAAATTCAAAATAAATGTTCTACTCATCGGATCAAGATGATCTTTAGATTGATCTTGCACCTCTCCGAAAGAGGAATCCAATAAAAATATTGGCATCTTGATCTGAGCATCACAACATGGAGTTTGGACCTAGTTGTCCAAAATTAACATGAAGCCTTGCCTAAGTGGATAAAGATATTGGTGGCTCTTGTTATTCTGAGTTTCTGCATTAAAGATCTAGGTGTTCCTAATTTTTAAGGAATCTAATGTTGATATTGAAAACCTTGTTGTTTTATCATTGAAGATCCAAGTAGCCTAAGGGCTTGTTGTTGTATATCTCTTAAATAGTTAATTGGCATTGTCTTGAGAAAATTCTAATTGTCTAAGGAACATTTGATAATCTTATTGTCAACATTTGACAACATTTTGCTAAGTGTTCTAATTCTCTTTCTTGCCATTACCGTCATTATTATCTATGTTGTTGATATAGATTGTGGATCTTTGGCATATTGGTGATTTTCCCTTTAAGAGCACATATCTTGTGGTCATTTAATTGAACAATTGTATCGTGGGCATTTTATCTCTTGTAGGCACTATCGATCTTGAACAGTTGTCTTGTGGTTGAGATTACCTTCTCTAAGCATTGTTAAGTGCTTGTTATCTTAACTTGAGGTAAATTAAGTAATCTCACCTTCAGAATCACTCAAATCCTTGCACAAGCATCCTAGGTGTAGTGAAATTAACAACTTACCTCCAAGCATAAACTTGGTTGATAGATTTCTAGGGCCACCCTTTCTCAATTTAGCTTGAGGGATTTAGCACCTTTCTAGTTGTTAACACGGTGACCTTGCAGTCGTCAGATCCACAACCTCTGCTGTGTCGAAGGCACCGGGTGGTTGGAACATGGGGGGAGGTATCGTTAATCAAACCTTTTTTTGCTTACCGTTGGCTTCCATCCCACAACCTACTCTAAAGACTAGTTCCAAAAAGTTAAGAGGAACGTATTACTTAGAATAGGCATATAACTAAAAGTAACCAAGATCCTTGGCACTTGCATCACACTTAGATTTTAGGATTTGCATGACATATAGGTTAGTGAAGCATCTAAACAATGATTGTCCATCTGATTACTTAGAATATAATTGATAATAAACAAGAAGTTGACTCCATAAGGCATTGGTCTCACACTTGAATTTGATCTAATAATTAAATCTTGCTTAAATTAACAAAGTAACCAGGGTCTAGGACACTCAATCGTGTCTCTCGGACTCGTTGGTTGCCAACTTGTCCTTCATCCTCACTATTAACACAGGAAAATCATACAGCAAAAGACGACATCAATTAATGTCGAGCCTAAGGATTTACAGGACAGGAATACATTATGGAATCAAGAAGTATTTAAAATCTCTAAGGTTTTGAGAAAATCAGATTTGAACTAGTCATAAATGCTCAAATGCACACTTTTTCCTTCGAGAAGAGCGCCTTCTGCGTGCCCTTTTGCCCGATAAGCGCGCATTCTTGGAAATGGAAAAAAGTCATTTTCCGGGACCACAACAGGCAAAGGACAATTACTCCTTATGTGAAAGCCGCCTAAGGACAGCCACCAGCGCCTCCTTAGACATTATGTGAGCACACAAAAGAATATTTGAGCACACAATGGAATCACACCTCTCCCTTGGGTCACCATCCATGATGTACCAAGGGAGGGAAGGAGGATTTGATGCTCACCTATATAAACCCACCAAGAGATGAACAAATGGTGATCACAAGGTTATGCTAGCCAAAGTTGCCCAAGAAACACCAGCATTGTGTGTGACCTGGAGCTGGAGCTAAAGAGGACTCGATAGTTGGCCACCCAACATCTTAGTCCACCACAGCAGAGAAAGAGAGTTAGACTGCATCAGAGGCAGAACTTGGAAGGCAAATATCCTTGCATCGGGACCTAGAGCCATTGCCTAGGGGCCCTTTGGCAAGTGGGTAAGATTTCCTTTTATTCCGAACATTTAAGAAGAAGAGGTCATCGAGCCATCGTTTGCATTATTATTGGTTGGAACTCTCTATATAGCTTCTTTTGTGTTTTTAGTTTTAGTTTTTTAACCAGAGCATACTTGAGCATATTATTTCATTTAAGTTTTATGCTTTTAAGCTCCCCCCACATTCTGCCTGTTACCAATAGTTTAGAGAGTATACCACACTCTCTAAGCTCGTGTGATTTCGTACACCCATGTGTCGAATCCACCACAACAGGATTGGCGACTCCACTGACGTGTTTCAAGTTTATGTGGTTGTGCCATCTTTTGCAGGAGACCCTTTTTCTATGCTAGAGTGGAGCTGACAGTCCTCTGACCCATCTTGCAGTCCCTAGACTCACTAAGGTGACAAACTGAAGAAGGCAGCTCCTAATTTTTTACTTGCAGGACTTTTGCGCGCAGTTTTTTCACACAGAGTCGCATTGTGCGCGTTCAGGAGTGACCTGCGCGCAGGAAGGCGCACCTGTCAAGGTTTTTTGCACGCAAATTGCAGAGAGATTTTTTTCTCCCTATGTTCTGCATTTTTTCTGATTGTAAGTGTGTGGGGAGCCCCTAATGTATCTGCCAATACCTATGTTGATACCCCACAGCTTCTGAGAGCTCATTTTTTGCTGCTTTTCGTAGGCATTTAGTTAGTTTTCATTTAAGTTGGTTTTTGCAAAAAGTGTTCACATAGTTTAAGTAGGGGGCGAATTAACCATTGCTTTCCGAAAAATTTATGTTTTTTGCACATTCTGGTATGCACACTTAGCTTAACTAGTCCAAGTAAGTGGCTCGTGACCACACATGCATAAGCTAGTGTAGAAATTGTTTAGTTTAAACTCAATTTTTGCATTTAGGAAATTGCGGGACTAGGATTGAATCGCCAATTAGAGCAAGTAATCTTTGTTGTCTTTGCACCAGTTGGTGACCCTAGACAAGCATATGAACGCTCTACATTCGTGATTCGCCATCTCCCTTTAGTCATTCACATAGACTAACCAGGAAGATTTGGAAGCGGCCCATTATCCGCAAATGCTTTCTATTTGAGCAAGGAACAACGTCACATAGTTTAACTAGGGGACTTTTGTAAAGGATCACCGATGTCCATATGTTCAAATTATGAGATTGTTCACCATACGCTCACACACATTCACCCACTAAGAAAAGAAAGCCACCTAAAAATAACTTAAACCAACTCACTAAATTCTCCCCATAGGGGCCACAAGAGAATTTATAGATTAAGTTAGGATCAAGGGGGTAGGCATCCAATAAGCCGCCTTGATCACACTTCAGATTGAAACATAGAAGTTGTGTTTTTAGGGAGCTTTAAATTCCACCTATCAGCACACGGAAAAGAAAACCCGAGCGACTCGATTCAGAGGGGGTTAGGCTTAGGCGCAGTGTGTGCAGTATCAGTTGGGGCTACCTGACCCGGCTGAGACTCGGTACTGTTAGCTGACTACCAAGAAGCCCAAGACTTGAACGCTCACATGGGACGGTGGTTCTTAGTGGCTAAAACTAGGGCATCCTTTACCCTATAGGTGACGGTGCAGGCAAGCGCCAAACCCTCTACCCTTACCTTGGTTGATTCTCTTCGGCTAACTGGGGGCGTCGCCAGCTCTTACGGGACGTTGTGCCAGCACTCGCAAGAAATCCTCTCAAGGCCCAGTTACTTTTGAGTGTGTGAGGACGTATTAAGTCTTCTGGGATGTTGAGTATCACGCGCAAACAAACAAAACCATTTTTTGCTTGATTGATCACATAGATTAAGTTAAAGGAAAATTCATTTCATTTTCGCTTTGTTTTATGTATGTGGCCATAAATTTGTCGTGATCACAGACTAGATCCCCTCAAAAGTTTTTTCCAAAACCTAACCTGGTCGACACTCAAAACGGTTCCAATAGAACCTCGTCGATCCAGGCGTCTTTTGGACCTCCCCCCATTACCGAGAGGGGTTTCAGGTCTTTCGCCGTTTAGGCGTCAAAGACGGAATGTTGCCACAGTGGTTGGTTCCTCCTTTCTCAGAGCAACCTTAGTTGGGAACCCTAGTTGGTCTCCCAACACCACACCACACACCACTCCCCCCTTGTCCCCTGGGGGGCAAAGGAGTGCATCCCATATGGGAAGCCAGCTGAATTCACAACAGGGTACGTCACAAACTAACCATCGTTCTAACCAGAACTTCGTGTCTTCACACGTTGCCATGGCGTCAACCTCCCAGTCACCCTTCTTAGCGGCGTTAAATCTACTGGATTTGACCAAGCTCACCAATGACCCCATCGCACACGACCCCAATTGGCCTCCCATGCCCACAAAGCGCCCTTCAGACATACCAAAGTTTGAAGGCAAGCAAGCGGAAGACCCAGGAAATCATATAATGACCTTTCACCTGTGGTGCTCATCGAATAGCATCATTGACGATACTATTCGGTTGAGGCTGTTTCAACGCACTCTTATGGGAGTGGCCGCGAAATGGTACGTAGAGCAACCCCCTGCTTCACATAGAACCTTTAGCGCCCTCGCTACCGCGTTCCTCACATACTTCCAGCTACCCATTCACCACGATTCGGGAATGGAGTTACTAACTCATTTCAAACAATCCCCCTCTACCCATATTTCAGAACATCTCCATGAGTGGAGACGGCGTCACAGTTTATGCAAAGCACAACTCGATGACCGAGTCCTTTTAGATTTATTCTTGAAAACTCTGACGGTGGAGATTTCAAAGGATGTGGCGCAATGTAACCCCACATCTAAAGAGGACGCAATCAGTAAAGCCCAACAGCTTGAACTAATCTACACGCAATCAGGATACATATACAATATCCTACCCAACGCCCCACGCCTGCAATCTTATCAAGAATTGCCAGGGGCGTCTAAATCTGCAGACGGATTTATTGGGTCAATGACCTAAGGGTACCTAGTCAGCAGCAGTCAGAATCCCGGTTACACACATGGGTGTACCCAGAACATGTCTCAACCCGGATTTCAAAGTCATCATATGCAGCGGCAAAATTTGACTAATAGGGCGCCATCGTATCACCAAGGAGGACCTTATCCTAGTACGCAGGAAGAAAAACTACCAGAAGAACTCCCCCCCAACGGCCAGGTTCAAACATGGGACAGCAGTATGCTCAGTCCCAAGCACATAACCCACCTACGCAAAACAATGCACAGGTGAACTTTGTGCAGTCGTCCCAAAATCAACCACACCAGTATGATCAGGAGAACTACCCTCCTAACGTGGTTAAAAGAAAGGTAAAAAACAAGCCCAAAGGGAACCCTGGACAGGGAGGCAGCAACCAACAGCGCCCACCGCGATCCCAAGCTGGAGGTAACTCCAACCGGAATCATAACCAGGAGCCAAGCAATGCCCAAAAGCAAGGCAAAATGCCACCTCTACGAACAAACCATTCTTGTTCAATATGTGGTGAGTACGGGCACTATACTCACCACTGTCCCGAACTCCCTGAGCTTAAAAGCTTCAAAGTAACCAAGGACAAGGAGGATCTTCCCAAACAACTGCGGTTATGCAAGAACCCTTCCCCCATCAAGGAACGGTCAGCACTCAGCAGCAAAACCCCGACGATTCCGGGAAAAACAACCATGAAATTTACATGGCTAGGGAAGAAATGTTTTTCCAAACTCGGAATCGCAGCTACGACACCCCACCAGACACCAGTACATCAGGGGCTAGTACGAGCGCGCCGACTGCACCTTTAACCATTCCAAAGATTCCTTTGGAACCATTGCCAAAAATGGTAAAAGGGCCTAATAGGCGAGAAGGTAGCTACTCCAAAGCAGCCCACAATTACAGCATCGTAGACGATTTAGCTCAGTCACCTGCTGCTATGTCCACTTTGGAGGTACTGCAGTCGTGCCCAAAGCAACGGAAAGCCCTACTTTCCTCATTAGGCGCCGTCGACCCTGCCGACACGTGCATGATGGCTTTTGACTTAGACAAATCCACCCCTAGGCTTCCCTCCATGGTCGCCTTCCAGATACCAGTATCGGTACAGAATATCACTATTCACCGATGTGTCATTAACAAGGGTGCATCCACATGCATCATGTCAAAGAATGTATGGTAGAAGTTAGGAGCCCCTGAACTCAAACCTTCCGTCATCACACTCAGAGCATACGACGATCGTCCCTCGACCCCCGTCGGTCTCTTCCAAAATGTACCAATCTGCTTAGCCGGCAAGACGGTCCACATAGACACGAAGTCTTGGACGCTCACTTGGATTACCATATACTCCTTGGGCGGAGTTACAGGTACGCCATGTCTGCCATCGCATCCTCCATTTTCCGCATCATGATGTTCCCCCATGAGGATCGAATCATCAAGTAGACCAGCTGACGCACACTAAAAAGCGTCCCTTGACCAACACAGATATGGTTCTACCCTATGTAGATACAGCCACAAATGGTCTTTTACGGTATCAAGAATATGGCCCTGGCCAATTCAAACCGTCGTCCGTCCTAGGGTCATTCCTAGGAGATCCTCCTATTATCCCTGAGGTATCGCTCGATGCCACAAGGGCCCCGGTATGCATGATGTCCACATCAAGCACCGAGGTTTGTCAGGACACGAACTCAAGCAGTAACGACACCGAGGCATCAGCTACTGCAGCCTCCCTAGTCTATGCCGCCTCCCAAACTCCTTTCCTCTACCCACCTCCTGGCTTCACCTCCCAGCAGGTGTTGGCAACACTGGTATTACCCAATATATCATTGGCGTTCCCAGTGTGGTATCTCGTTCCTCCTCCAGGAACGCCAGCTACCAACGTTACTGCGTTTGGGTTAAAGCCCCCCAGTCCCGAGGAGCCCCAACCTACCCAAGTAGCAGTCGAAACCACCCCCGCAAGGGAAATTCCCACTGCGAAACCGACGACCACGACAAAGAAAATCGCCAAGAAAGGAAAGAAAGTGGTGACCCCCACCATGCAAAGGGAGTCATCAGCCTGCGCTATATGTGATATCACAGGACACCCTACTCACATATGACCGGATTTGGACGAGTTAAAACCACTCCTCGGCTGCGAGGCAGGCACCTCAAAACGGCATTCCCACAAAAAGGAACTTGCCACCAAAAGTATAGGCAAACCGTTGCGTACCAATCATGCATGCGCCCTCTGTGACACCTATGGGCATTATACGCACCATTGTCCAGAAATACCACGATATAGGGACGCCTTACACGCGATTGAGTGATCCTATCAAGAGGATCCCTCCATCCAATCTATCAATGAGGAGCAGCGTACCATCCTATACTTACAAGAGGAGCACCGATACGTAGAGCGCCCCCCAGTAATGCCCATTATATGTTGCACGCTATGCGATGAACGTAGCCACTACCTCGAAGAGTGTGCCACATTAAAACTCATTCACAGATGGTATCCAATCGAAAGAGTTTACTACGTGGGGCTACGGGCAGCCCAATTCACATGCCCGCTATGCGCGGACAATCACCTATTGGAGGATTGTCACTACATACCTCGCTTCCGGCTAGCCCTTGCTAGCCTCCGCTCAGCCATAGTTCGTCTTTCCCAAGAAGACGATATGGATGTCGAATCCATCGGCAGCTCCATGACCCAAGCAGAGGAGATGAGCGGGTCTATCATGTTCTTGTCAGTCGAAGAACAGCCGAGTGGGGAACCCCTAGTTACCCCTAAAGGCACTTCACGAATCCCACCCGCATGCACATTATGCAAGAAAACGGACCATATAGTAGTCCACTGCCCTGACTTAGCAGCATTGCGACGATGGTACCCCGCCCAGCCTCAGACCAAGCACGATGGGACCCCCATATCACGGATATTTTGCCTGATATGTCAAGGTAATCATTATGACCGACATTGTACTTATGTCTCACGAATCCGTCCCACTATCGACATGATTAATGCCATAGAAAAGAGGACGAGCAATCTCCAAGAATGGCATAAAAGATATGTTGTCGGCTCAACGTCCCCCACACCACAGTGGTGTGTCAAGCCTAATAAGACCACACACCAATCACGTATACCCCAGACCAAGCCAAGGATAACATGCGGCCTATGTGATCTAAACGATCACCGAATCAACCAATGCAGAGAACTCAAACCCCTTGCAAATAGTCTCTGCATAATCTCACCTCTTCCTCAAAAACTTCTCTAATCAAGAGAAGATCACACGCACTCATTGCCGAATTTGCTCACACTTTTATCATACATTTAAGTGCACGCATCTCCCCAAGCTAAGAGCAGCTAGAGCAGCATTAAGTCAACCACCCACCAAAAAGGAAGGCAAGTCTCAACCTACAACGCAAAAATGGAAACAAAGGACGACCTGGTCTGCAATCAACCCTTTCCAAGCCTCCACATATGGAACATCGAGTAGTGTAGAATCTCACACTATCTACTATGTCAGCGTTGTGATACCCTACACCATTTGCACCAGTCATACTCACGCCCCGGAGGAATGCCGGCTGCTACAAGCGTTCAGGCACCTCTGTACTAAAAACAACTTCCACCTACCAGAAATCGACTATCCTAGCGGGAAATCCAACCTTAGGCTCACAAAGGACTCCATTACTGAGATCCTTCCCCCATCGCATGCCAGTGACACAATTCACCACATACGACTTGTATCGTCGCACGCCCAAGATAGGATTTCAACCACCCCCTCGTCTCAGGAATTCTGCTTTATTCCTGTCACAAAAGACCAAGGCACCTTACGCCTTTGCATATATTTCCGTGAGATCCCAAACTTACATACCGCCATCGAACTCCTTGATGACACCCAGCCTCCAAAACAACGCTTAGTACAACTAGAGCTAGTTGACGAAAACAAGCAACAATCGCTGCAACACAATGAGGCCCATAAAAAAGGGTAGAAGCATCATTCGACCGCCACATCACCCCTCGCTCATTTACCAAGGGAGAGCTAGTCCTTCGCTATGATGTCGCAAAAGAAGCCTTAGGGCCAGGAAAGTTCGAAACCTTGTGGAAAGGGCCCTATATCATCAAACATTGTCTCCGGCAGAAGGCATACATCTTGACGGAACCGGACGGGACCCACCTCACTAACCCCGTCAACGGCCTTTACCTCAAGAAATTCTACCCATAAGGGCCCCTGTAGCCCTTATCCCCTAGAGTTAGAGTACACAAAAATCCCAATACCAAGATATTTTTGACCCAAAAACCTAAACGCGCTCAAAATATCACCATGGATCACCAACTTGAACCCTATTTCAGATTTGTTGATGGAGCATCGCGATGGTCTCAAAACTTAGCTGCAGCCGCCTGGGTCATCTACTACCCTGAATATGACACTGTTATCGGACTTATGTGTGAGGCCCTCCATCTAGGCATCCGCCATATGCATGTCTACCCAGATTCCGAGTTAGTGGTATCACAGTTAAACCAAAAATTTGAAACCAGAGACGCAAACCTGTTTAAAAATATTTGCGTGCCAAAAGATTAAGCAGACAATTTGATTACATTACGTTCTCACATGTATCAAGGAATCAAAACCAAACAGCTGATCGCATAGCTAACAATATCCTAGACTAGAATGCATCACGAATAAACCACCATACATAAAAAACCAAAAACACATATATCCATCAGCATAACACAAAATGCATAAACCGAAATAGATAGCACACCATGTAGAGCTACAAAAAAGATCTCTCATATATATATCAAAAAATATGTGTATCGGAGTACAAAAATAGTATCACTGGCCCATAGGAGGGTGCCCCCTCAAGAGGAGCACCTGGGCCCACCACTGCTCCTGGTGCCAACACCAGAGTTGTTGTCGCCACTGCAACAGCTACCCGTCGTAGAGTGGGCCGGTACTCCCTCTCGCAGGCCATCACCGTCTCTAGCCAAACCTCCTCAAGATCATCCATAAAACCTCGAGCAGGCACCCCGTGGGTCAAACGGTCTACTCGACCCCAGAAGTCCTAGAGCGGCCACCTGAGCTGTAAGTACTGTGATGCGCGCCTCAGCCGCATCTGCACAAGCTCTCTTGGCTACTACCTCAGCGGCAGCCGAGCTGCTGCCCTCACCAGAAGGTCCAGCACCATCCCCGCCGGGTCCACCAGCACCCCTGCCTGGTCCGCCTACGGCACCTCCTCCCCGACCACCCGGCGGTCGTGGTAGAGGATCGTGACCCACCAGTCGGGCCACTGGGCGTCCCACCTCGCCAACATCTGCACGAGTAACCAAAATAATGTCAATGTCAATAAAAAACACTCAAGTACACAAAAACTCGAGTAAATGCATAAATATAGCACATACCTGTGGGACCCCAAACATAACCGAAAGGGAGATCAATATCTGGATCACCCGGAAAGTCCATCCACGCATACGGGTATGGCAAAAACATCTGCGGATTGGCCTCAAACCAGGCCTCCGTCGTATCGTCCAATAACAACCCACCATCCCACCACCGCCACGTGGTATCACAGGAGCCCACCTCCTCATGCGTGGCTCCCTCGGCCCCCCAATAGGCGCAGCCACCACGGGCCTCAACAGCACGACCCTCTTGTACATAATGCTGCATAAATTGCTAGCGTACGCAAATGATTTGGATCCACGTTGGACCCTGTTTAGTTGCGACACCATACCATCAAAGCAGAAGCGGGCAAAATCGAAAAAATGCCTATTCCTCAAACGGCGTAAAAATCCATGTGGGCCCGATGCCCAGTGAGGCGCAAACGACCCCGCTAGTCGCACAATGATGGCCAGAGCACACTTCTCGACCACATCTGTCACGGATGCGATATTGATGCACCCCTCAGTAAGAGGCGCACCACCGCAATGCCTCCTCCAAAACCTGTCCATGTTCACTCGTCCAGCAGGAAGTGGATACCTCAGCGCCTCGCCCTGAGGCAGTAATCCGGTCACAAAGTATATATCTGTCTCTGGACGGATAATCAAGTTCGTCCCCTTCAGGACAAACAAGTTGTGCCTCCTGCGCCAATGCTGTATGATATAACGTAACAATCGGTCTTGTGACCGAAGGAACTTGTTTTTAGCAAATTTCAGGAGGCCCCATGCGGCCAACTGACGACGTGCCCCAGCATCAGCAACCAGAGCGGTCCGGATCTCAAGCCAATCTCGTTCTCTCCACACCAACTTGCCAAGCAACAGGCACCCATCAGTACAGAGGAGAAACATCAAAAGGGACAACAAAAAACCCAAGTTTTTACAAGAACCCTGCTGAGAGACAAGCGCGCCCTTGCGCGCAAAAAGGAATGAACAGCGCGCCTTCGCGCGGCTGTACCTCGAAAATAGGCGCAAGGGGGGCGCCTCTTTGCCTAGATCGCCCACGCAATCTAGGACAAAAAGCCCCTTTGAGTTTGTATGGCCCCCGGCATCACCAAACTGAAAAAAAAATTGAAATGCAGGACGTCATGGAAGTTACCTCGGCATAATATCGCTAATCCCCGGTACACAGGCTGACCGCAACGGCAAGAAAGGCTCTGCTATCACCTCTGATCTCCCAAAACTCAGCAAGTACAAATGAATAGGATTAGGGCCACAATCCCATATTTATCGCCCTTTTCCAGAGCTTCGGAGGTCCATAACAGAAGATCAGAAGGTCCGTTCTGCAAACCGTAAGTTGCACCATCATCAGTATACCATGACAAACGAAAGCAATACCCCACATTCGCTTTCCGAAGAAATATTTTTTCAAGCGCCGGCAGGTATGCACCCTCCCATCTTCCTTTCCAAAATTCATGTTTTTCAATAATATTGGATGAAAATAAGATGCTTTCACTTGGGGTAGTTGTTTTTTGCAGGAAGAGCCCGCAAACCATTCACAGCACCACCCACTGAAAATTCCGAACCAGGTATCATTCTACCCTCAGCATGATAGAGTCCCAGAAAACTTTGCATATCCTAACATCATTTCTCCATTAGAAATAAACCATAGGGTCCTCATACCCGACCACGTTTATCATCACCTCCCCTTCCACATGATAAACATCCGTGATGGTCAGTAGACCCCCCCCTCCATGGCGATCGTCTTCCAAAGTAGACCATACATCACCCCACAAGTGACGCCATGGCCATACCATTTTAGTCCGGGAAGCACCTCATGCCCATCCACATATCATGCATAAGGTCAAGTTCACCATTTAAACTCAACCCCCTTCACGGACGATCGGGTTGTACAAGCAGAATGAAAGCGCACCTCCACGCACCGCATTTGGCCTGCCATACCTCCATCAACATAAACCCATCTGCGACATCTTCCGCTTCATCAACCCCGCACATGAGACCAACCAATGGGACCCCTACCCCCAGCAAAACACCGTCCTCATACTTCAGTGAGCGACCCTCTTTCATGTTTTGGGGTACCCGTCTCTGTGTTTTGTACAAACCAAACCCCATTATTTTATTCTTTTGGTAAGTGTACAAAGACCGCAAACGATGCCCTTCGCCACTTCGCCCTCATATTTCACCTTTTTCCCATGGCAGTAGTCCCCCATCTCCCTTGGTCAAAGTATTTCACCCCCCACCCCCCCCATGCACGCACCATTACGACAATCATAGCCGATTCATACCCACCCTGGAGGTCCTACCAACTCTAGGGACTTTTCCCTTCAGAAATACCTATGATTGTTGCCACGCTGCTCAAGTATACTTCGACCTCAGGCCACTGAATCCCCATCATCCGTTTTCAGCTACCGCTCACCAACATGCCTATGTTAAACCCATCATGGTTCGGTTAAGGCTTCCTTTTTGTCAACCTCAATGCCTCTTTTCCAAAAAGGAAGCGGTACCTTGGATGACCCCTCCCCATGCAAAGGGGTTTCCTCGGGTGGCACTATGGGAGACATCATTGTCCATAGATGTCATCGATCCTCTTGACATTCGACTACAGCAAAAGCTTTCATGTCACAATGGTATCATACCTTACAACCATTGCACTTTGATCAAGATCCGTCGAAGACCCGTGCCTTTATAAGCGTCTCTGACAACAATGCGTACATGAGAAGGTCCCAGCCAGTACATATGCGTACATTGCGCAATGATATGCCATACCAAGATTACACATATGGGTACCACATTCCACCTATCGTCAAAGAAAAAACGCCCCTGAGGGCGTCAGCAGTCGTCGTCAACAACCACCAGCATCACTACCACAGTAGTGACACAGACAGCACATGTATCTGTCAATTTTGTTTAACTAGCCATAGCATCACGAGCATGGGACATGCCCGCCTCGTTGAAATTTTGTAAATATGTTGTATATTTTGTCTGCTTGCAGGGGGTCCCTTAGGCCATGGTTATCTCGGAAACGGTGCAAGGTGTTGTCGATTCCAAAGGTACATGTAGACCTCTCTCTCTCTCTCTCTCTGCGTACAATACAGAAAAGAAACTATAATGTATTTCGGCTATACAGTTCTTCCTAGACCTCACACATTAGGGGGCAACTTTTAACACTGGAAAATCGTACAGCAGAAGACAACATCAATTAATGTCGAGCCCAAGTATTTACAGGACAGGAATACATTATAGAATCAAGAAGTATTTAAAATCTCTAAGGCTTTGAGAAAATAAGAATTGAACTAGTCATAAATGCTCAAATGCGCGCTTTTTCCTTCGAGAAGAGTGCCTTTTGCGTGCCCTTTTGCCCAATAAGCGCGCATTCCTAGAAATGGAAAAAAGTCACTTTCTGGGACCACAACAAGCAAAGGGCAGTTACTCCTTATGTGAAAGCCGCCTAAGGACAGCCACCAGCGCCTCCTTAGACATTATGTGAGCACACAAAAGAATATTTGAGCACACAATGGAATCACACCTCTCCCTTGGGTCACCATCCATCATGTACCAAGGGAGGGAAGGAGGATTTGATGCTCACCTATATAAACCCACCAAGAGATGAACAAATGGTGATCACAAGGTTATGCTAGCCAAATTTGCCCAAGAAACACCAGCATTGTGTGTGACCTGGAGCTGGAGCTAAAGAGGACTCGATAGTTGGCCACCCAACATCTTAGTCCACCACAGCAGAGAAAGAGAGTTAGACTGCATCAGAGGCAGAACTTGGAAGGCAAACATCCTTGCATCGGGACCTAGAGCCATTGCCTAGGGACCCTTTGGCAAGTGGGTAAGATTTCCTTTTATTCCGAACATTTAATAAGAAGAGGCCATCGAGCCATCGTTTGCATTATTACTGTTTGGAACTCTCTATATAGCTTATTTTGTGTTTTTAGTTTTAGTTTTTTAACTGGAGCATACTTTAGCATATTATTTCATTTAAGTTTTATGCTTTTGAGCTCCCCCCACATTCTGCCTGTTACCAATAGTTTAGAGAGTAGACCACACTCTCTAAGCTCGTGTGATTTTGTACAGACATGTGTCGAATCCACCACAACACTCACGTTTCCATAGGGACTACCCCCCATAGCCTATTGTTGAGAGACAGCTAGAACGGAGAGGTCGGGGATTAGATTGACAGCCCCTAACCTGAGTCGTTGTCACAGTGCCTGTACAATTTGAGCAACAACAACCATGTAATATACCTGTTTAGGGCAGCCTTGTTGAGGGTGAGCCCTGCCACGTGTCCGAGGTCTGCGAGGCTGTTTAGCTGTCGCCCTCAAGATGCTCCGGTGGGCTGTTGAGCTCACCCTTAACACCCTGGGATGCCGCCCTCACCAACAGTCCGGGCTTTTGGTGTAGTGGTTGAGCCTTACTGGTATCAGAGCCGAGGTCTCGAGGTCGAGACCTGCGGAGCGTGCTAGGCTATAATATACCTGTTTAGGGCAGCCCTATTGAGGGTGAGCCCTGCCACATGTCCGAGGTCTGCGAGGCTGTTTAGCCGCGGGGCTATTTAGCTGCCGCCCTCGAGATGCTCCGATGGGCTATTGAGCTCACCCTTAACACCCTGGGATGCCGCCCTCACTAGCAGTCCGGGCTTTTGGTGTAGTGGTTAAGCCTTAGAACCATAAGACCACAAGATATCAAAATATACTATGATATTTAGCTTCGAGATCATGACATTTCATTTCATCTTTTATTGTGTTGGCTATTGCAAGAAGATCAAATATTTGTTATTATACTTAGATGTAGTGATTTACATTGCCTCACTTAATCTGTCATAACTTAACTTTTTGTTGATATACTCACAGAATCAGCTATACTTGTTAAATTGTAATGTACTTAACCACCCTTTCCCTCCCACTCTCTCAAATGAACACTAGTCATTTCAATCTTTCGTAAGGTTTTGAATAGGGTCGTTTGAAAAACATATCCCTTTCTCCTTTTAAGGAACTTAGAATCAGTAAGATAGTCTGCTCTGAACAAGAAAGAAAATGCATACCTCCATTGCATTTGATGATATCAATAATCATCTATTTCACAATATTATATCTCACATGAATGTATAACCAAAAAATAATCAATAATGTAGAGAAACATTATTTTCATGAATATATCATACAAACATGACAGAATACACAGCCAACAATCATACTTAGACAACTAAACAACCAAATAATCAACCTCATTATCATGTCCACGAAATTTTCGAATCACGCGACCAGTTGACACATCCCAATAAAAAATATTTCGATCTCCTCCACAAGAACATATCTTAGAATTGTCTCTGCAATAAAAATCGAATATATAATTGCTTATTAGTTGGTTGCCATAAATGAATCAATCATGATTTTTCAGACCTAACATTAAAATCAAAATGAAAATATGCAATAAATTGTTTTTTTCCTCAACCACTTACTTAAAGGAACACCCATTTCCAGATATTGTAAACTTATCATTCCCTTATTCAGCAACATTTCAAGATTTATGCATCCACAACAATGCGAAAAAATCCACAACCCAAAACAGTCTCTTCATTCAGAATTAAAATTCAACAAGCTCACAAACCAAAATACTTCTATCAAAAGAAACCAAAAAGAACGTTGGAAAATAGGAGAGTTGAATTCATCCAAATCACATTTAAATCATACAAGGCCACTTTACATATAAAATGGATTGCATAAAATAAATGAAGCATACAAAGGAAAAAACTCTGGCCACACAAGTAATGGTGAGACACAATAGAAGGAATAATAGAACTTGAATAATCTTGATAGTCTGATTTGAGCACTTTTGGCTTTTACACTTTTTTAAGTTAAAAGGATATTAGAAGATTATGTAGAAACACAATGTATTACAAAATTGTTGAAAGAGAGAGTTGGTCATATTGTTCAATATGAAAAGGAAACGAAGACAAGACTCATAAGAGAGATGATCACTGTAAATCCAATTTCTGCAAAGTTTATTGTAAATGATGCTAGTATGACCATTTAATTATGTAACAAGACCTAGGTAAGCCTCTGATTTTGGAAAAGGATTTTATTGTAGGAAGGCTTTTAAACCCCCCGAATTATGTGTTTGTCAACATGCCTAATTGGCAAAGTTCTTCTTCCAGCTTAAACCCCAAAGCTAGGGTGGAATTCGTTAACAAGGGCATATGTAAGTCCTATTGTTTATCGAGTTTGATGTAAAAGTGTGTTTAGGAATAATTTTATTGTATGGTCCCTCGCTATCAGAAACCGTGGCTAAATTATTTTATTATAAACACACTTGGTTTCATACTAGATCATATTGTGTTGCAAAAATGGGTAATGTCTTAAGGGTCTAGTCTAAATGTGTATTTCCCCTTCTAAGGTTTGAATTAATTGTAATATTTTGATGTAAAAATATTTTAGTGCAAGGTCCCTCACAATCAGAGACCATGGCTAAAATATTTGAGGGTGGAAAAATTATTAATCCCCTTTGGAGTCAATTAATTAATTTTTTTGGCTAAATTAAATAAAAATCCTAAGCTATAAAATTAATTAATTTTGAGCCAAAAAATAATTATAGAGAAATTAAATTCTCTCCAAGTGGAAAATAATTAAAAATTCGTGGGTCAAAAAGAAGCCAAAATTTGGAGGTCCTCCACCAAGGGAAAAATGGATATTATAAGAAAATTTGAGCCCTTGGACTTTGGTGGCTAAGTCAAAGTCCAATTTGTGAAGAAATTAATCCAAAATACTAATTTTAAAAAATGATTTATAAGAGAAATTTGAATTTTTCCTCCAAAATAAAAATTCGACATTGGAGATTAAAAGATGATCAAGTTATTTTTGACAGCCAAGATTATTTTGATGAGGATCAAGCTAACTAGTCGCTATTTCCACTTGGAAGGGTTTTCTCTATATAAAAAAGCTATTGAGCTTCTCTTTCCCATCTTTGGGTGGAGTAATTTTCTATAGATGTACTAAGTTGCTGCTATGCTGGAAATATTTTTCTCATAATAGGAAGACTTTGGGGTTCAGTTCATGGTGTTCTTCTATCTGTTGATCTATGGTATGTGCTAGTTATGTGTTATCATATATTGTGTTGAATATATTTAATTGTTATTTCATTTGTCGGTGATAAGAACATTCTATTGGTATGAGTTATCTTAGGTGATCTAATTCACTATGATCTAACAGTATATCTTGAGATTAAATAGAGATTTACAGGTAAGCTAGCCCTTGGGCTCCAAGTTCACAGACTATGGGAAAGAGTCAACCTTGTTTGGGCTCTAAGCTTTCATTGTGGTGAATTATTTTGCAGGAGGGTTTTAGCAAGTCTATCTTTCGATATCATTCATTCATAAAATTTATTCAAAAAAACTTCTCAAATTTTTATTGATCTTGGGCTAAAAATATTTAACATGCCAATGAGAGATAAAAATTATATTTTGTAAATATTGTACATTTGTAAATATTTGTAAAATCTTTCTAACCCTTGTTTTATTTTTTAGCACTTAGGGTTTTGGGGTTTTGAATTTTTTGTATATATTTGGGGTTTTGGGAATTCTTTCATTCATTTTTGCAGGTGGATTTTCAAGCCTCAAAGGAAATCGAATTTTTTTGTGGAGGATCTCGCCCTAAGGTTAGGGTTTGAAGTGTTTCATCCTCCAAGTGAGACGTTCGACCTAATTGAGCATTTTCATTGGGGTTTTGAGGCTGATCTAGGCCTAGGAAGGCAAGATCTAGCCTCTAGCCTGCCTCCAATCTCAACGTCCAACCAAGAAAGGAAGACATTGGCCTTCAAGGAAGTGAATTTTGGCATCTTTGTGGTAAATGTTTGTGAGTGCAGGATCCTAAAACTTCTTAAGGCCTCTAAGGCCTAGTGGTCACCTTTTCCAGCCTAGTCGTGGGCTTTTTCTTCCTCTGTGTAAGCCTTTTCTCCCTCTTTTTCTGAGTCGCAACCCTCTTTAGGGCCTTTTCCCTAAGCCGCAGCCCTTTTAGGGCTTGCCGTAAGCCTTAGAAGGCTACTTGTTGAAAAATGTGTAACTAGGTTTGGTCTTCAAAAGTATGAAATGTACTTTTGATTCTTGTAAATTGTAAAATGAAAGAAATTATTATTATTATTTTTGAAGCATGGGTTTCATGCTCAAGGTCTTTTATTTTATAGGTCAAGCACCCATTGAGTGCTTCTAGGGTTTGTCGGGCACATTGTAACTTGTAAAGAAAATTATTTGTCTTTAAAAGTGTCAGAATACCCTCCAAACCAAGTCGGCATGCCAGTTGGCAAGTCAGCCTAAAAGGAAGAGCAACATCGACCCTTGAAGAACCTATAAATAGAAGAGACCTAATCCGACTTGAAGTACATTCACTCACCACTCATTCTAGCGAAGAAAGAGGAAGTAGAAGGCAGCGAAAGAGGAAGAGGACGAAGAGAATCTTTGTTTAGGCCTATGTTACCAGGAATCGGATACAAATCCACCAGTTTTTTGAAAAGCTGGGATCTGGATATGGCAAGGAAACAACAAGTACAAACAATATAAAGATAGTTTTATAATTTAAAAATAAAAAACTATTCAGTTAAACATAATATAATTTATTATTATTATATATATATTAAAAATTATATTATTATTATATATATAATGAATTAATAATCCTATTATTAATGAATATTAAATATTAATTAATATGAATATAATTATTATATATATAGTTAATATTTTAAATTAATAATCTTATAACTAATGTATCATTTATAAGTATTTAATCTTAATTATTTAAAAAAGTTTACATTAGTTAATTCTTATTACTGAAGTTACTTTATAAACCATATCACTTTAACAAATTACATTAACATGTCACTTTAATATTCCTTCATATAAACTTTACTTTTTAAGTTTTGAATGCTTGATAAAGTTCACATTTAATATAACTATGCCAAATGGCCATGGTTTATAAACATTACTTTTTGTATATTTAAAAAACCATGTCACTTTAACAAGTTACATTGAATATGTTTCTTTAATATTTCTGGTTATAAACTTTACTTACTTTACTTTTTATGTTCTGAATGGTTTATTAAGTTCACTTATAACCATGCCAAATGGCCATGGTTTATCAACATTAATTTTTATATATTTAAAAACCTATGTGGAATCATCATTTTAGAACCCTACCGCAAGAGTTAGACACTCGAACTATCCCAATCTTTCAATTATGTGAGGACATGTCGACCGGAAGGAAATACAAAGAGTGAATTATTCAGGATTACACGACTCGTCATGAGGAAATGCAGATATTGACGGGAGGGGAAGGCCCAAAAGGTTGATCCATCTGCCTGCAACAGCGTGATGATGGGAATTCGATTTTCAGTTTTACATTAATCGTAACCGTTGAAAAACTCTTTGTTGGCAAAGTAATCCATTTACCAGCGTGAAATCCAAAAAAAATCATTTTCTGGTCTATCGTACAGTCCACGAGTGAAGGGTGTTGTTGTTGGCCTGTCATCCATACGAATCCTGGGCGGATCCCAACGGATCCGGATCCGAATCCATATCTGATCTGGGGATCCGCGCACCTGCACCCAGACCTAACAGATCCGGTAACATAGGTTTGGGCTATATTCTCTCACACCTGCTAAGGAAGACTAGGGTTTCTGCAGCAGACATAGGGTTTATATAGTAGACCTAGGGTTTCTATCTACAAGCTCGATATTGGAGAAAAGAAGAAAAAGAGGCAATTGAAGGTCACCAAGGGTCATCTTCAAGCTCCAGAAGTCAGGGATAGGCAAGTGAAGGTCAAGGGAAGGCTCTACAGGAAGATCGAAGCTCACACGTGGGACACTGCAACTATAGGGAGGCCGAAATTTTAAATCTGCAGTAGGAGGCCGAAAATCTTGCAGCAGGAGGTTGAAGAAGTGCTACTGGAAGAGATTTGACTGGGTTTGACTAGATCGAAGTTAGCACATCATCCGAATAGTTTAGTCTTGGTCTTGGAGGGTATTGGTCTCAGTCTTAAGGTCATTGAATTCGTCAATATAAGAATCTATAAGGAAGAGAAGAGATTTACGGGCTTTCCTCTCAAGAGGAGAGGTTTTGGCCCTGGCTTGCAGCCTATATTTTGTGATCTTGTACTTCTTGTTTTGGTAGTTGTTTGATGATTCACACACATAATAATAAGGAACAAAGCTAATAAGTAAAAGGACATCACAAGTGTTGAGAATTTGGAGGGCTGGAGATTAATACAAATTCTCTTCTTGATAATTACTTGTGAATTTACTTGTGTTAGTTATGTCTTCTCTTAGTTAATCTTTCATCAAGTCAATTATCGAAATGCACAAGACACAAAAGTTAGGCTCCTAGAGCCAAGGCAAAACCTCTCCTGCTTGGAGAGGAAAACCCACAAAGAATTCTTCTTATAGATCTTCAAATGACAAGTACCATGACCCAGACTTAGACCCTTAACCTAGATGTGCTTCCAAGACCTTGAACTTCACCTTGTTATCACAACCCTTGCAAACTGTCCTTGATTATCTGCTGATTGTCCTTGACTATCCGCAATCTTCCTTCCTGCACTTGTCCACACTCAAATGCTGCCCTATTTCACTGATATGTCCGCACTTCTTGACTCCCTTTATATCTGCAATTATTCCTGAGATTTAATCCACAAATCTTCATGAAATTGACCAGCACCTTTTATTGTTCCTTAACCGCACTTACGCTTCCCAAAATGTCTACACTGTACTCTAGTATAAGTCCGCACTATCTCCAGGCGAATGTATATATCCGCACTTATAGACTGTGGTAGGTCCGCAAACCTTCCTGAGGTTTATTCGCACTGAGATGAGGTTTATCTGCACTGCGGTAAATCTTTAAACTTTCCTTAAATTGTAATCTCAGTATATCTGCAATTCGTCTTCTAGTCTTGTCCGCAACACTTGTTGTAGTAGATACACAATTCCTATTGTGGTAGATCTGCAACCCTTTTTCCTGAGATTTTTGTCCGTAAACTTCAGAGGTATATGAGCTTGTTTCTTTTTTTTTGTTCTGCGAAACCCAGTGGGGTATTTATAGTTGTCACAATCTGTAATTTAAGCCAACCAGTGCATGAATAGGTGTGACTATTCTTAAGCCGACTTGTCCAACTGTTTAAGAGGCCGACTTCTTCAAGGAGTATTCCAGCAAGGTGACAATTGTATTTGGAGTTGTCTTAAACGTTGCATTGAGGGATGTAGTGAGCTTATTCCACAAGGTCCTGGAGCATATATCTAGACTTAACTCAAACCTATTGGACATCAAGAAGAAGTCCATCTACTTAATAAATTATGCTCATGAAACCCATGAAGCAAATACAACAATAATGTATATTTATTTTGACTTGTTTTTCATAATTACATAGTCAACATGAAGACCGACCTAGTTACACTTGTCAACACTCCCTCTTAACTAGGGAGGTATTCATACAAGTACATAGTCACTTTCAAACTGAAGAATCTCATAAGAAGAAACGGATCGGTAATCGCATTTGTATAGCATCATATCAACTGGCATTGTCCTAGTGCAAGGCCTTGACTAACAGCTCCATCTCTCAACGAGACAATGAGCTACAATGCTGGCAAGACACATGACTAATAGACACCATAGTCATTGTCTCTCCAAGGTACATACCCCACCTAGGTGTTCCCAGAGTATGACCTTCTTGGACTATTATTCTCTTGGGTGGCCAACTCTCAAAGAATATCGCTCCGCGATTACTCTTATCTTGAATGCCCTATCTCATTCTCAAAGAATATCAAATGCCAGATGATTATCCAATCCTTCATTCTGTCTTCCAGGTGAAGACCAGAATGATGTGTCTATCCATTCTCTTCACATGGCCTTCACTAAGGCTTACGGCTGTTAGTCCTAGTCTAGTGCATGACACATGTAATAGTGAATCACATACATCACTCCCTCTTAACACAGGAAGGACATTTTCAAGTTTCTTCCAAGCAAGAAACTTACGACCAGGCTCCTCATCAACCAGGGCCCTACAGCAGCAATCCAGCTACTCATGAAGAATTCCTCTCCTCGGTGTCATGGATTTCGATATTGAGGAATCTTCAACTTTTGGCTTCATAAGGCATAGATCATCCATCACTTCCAGTCACGAGTCATGTCCAATATCATAAAGTGATTCATCGGTCTTCCTCATCTGGTCCAACGTTGTGCCATGCTGATTTTCCTTCAAATCATCCCCAAGAATCATACATCATTTCTTATGATTAGCAACTCTACACAAATTTATCCAAATAAACCTATACATATGAACCTTTAGAACAAAAGATACCTTAGTGATGATCTTTCACCATGACATCTTCCTGTAGGCATCGGCATCCTTCATACAGATTGACACATCTCCTAATGATATGTTTTTTCAAGGGTCTTCTTCTTTACTAGACTTCTATCAGAGTCTACATATCTTCCCAGGAGATCTCCTAGTCACATCTTTTGGGCTTCCGGATGATAACCGCCTCTTGACATGGTTTCATTTCATGATCTTTTCCTTTCTGCACATTCTCCATTCCCAGGAACTTACAACCTTTCTATTTTCTCGTTCATATACAACCACCTCATATTCCCTGAGGACATATTATGTTGATTTCATCTGTTCGTGCACTGAGAGATACTCCTCCATAGATCATACTTACTAAATAAAGAAGTTCATTACCTGCAACCATATGACATGACTTCACAGCATCCAATGTTAGCATATAAATATATACATACCTCATACCCTTTTCCCTTGAGTCATCCTATAGCAATTTCTCAAGAATGAAGAGCTTCATTCTCTTGGCCTGCTCCATCAATATGTCATCACATCCCAGAAATTTGTTTCCATGATGACCCTTGCTCTTGATGACTGATTTCCATTAGTAATGTTATCAAAGAGGTTTTTCCGGAGTTGATTCACCGGGAGCTCCTACCATGCTTTTATCAGGATGCTACACTGCTTCTTATCATATAACCAACAGAAATCACTTAAAGGAGAAGATGATCTCAATCGTGGTGGAGATCCCTTGCTTCTTCTTTCTTACCAAACTCTTTCCTCATTTCAGAGACATGGGCTTCTTCCCTATTTCTCTTGTCCTTTTTCGGATTAAGGACAATTTCTATTTTAATGCCCAAGTTCATCATATCCAAGGCATCGTGCTTCGTCCACATTTCTTCTTTCAAAACTTACCGAATCTTCCTTTCTTCCTGTACATGGATGCAAAGGCTTGATTCCTTCACTTGATCACGTAACAGCGTTGGCTTTCAATCTTGTTTCCTCTATTTACATAGAGACCCTAAATCGTGGAATGGTGTGACTTCTATCTTCCCGTATAATCCTGAGGTGAAGTTTCCTCATTCTTTTGGCAGAGCATTCAACACCACTATAGTCATCTCATAGTCAAACATTACTTCTCCTAGTTCCTGCAGTTGATCAGAGAGATTGCTTCTCCTGCAGTACTCACGGAAAATAGCTCCACCAATTTCTCATATATTCCTTTTGATGATTCTAGATTTGGTAGATTGGAGATGATAGAGTCTTTTATGGATTCTGTAAGAATCCTTTGGGCTCTTATATCTCCCTCCATGAATTTGGCATGACTTCATTGTCCTTGTCTTCTATGCAAGAAAGTTTGAAACCCTAACCAGTTTGTTTCTTTCTTTGCTAAGAAGACATTCTAATAGATTCATATGAAGTCATAGATATACTTACTTGAGTAGATGTTTTTCTTCTTCTATCAGCGTGATTACTTTGAAGATGGTTGAAGCTTCCTTTGAATGGTTTTTCTTCCAAATTAAAATTCCTTCAATGAAGGAGATTGCTCCTTTTATGATGTCAAAGCTTTTAGATCTCACTTCCCTTTTGATGGTGATTGATGAGGATGTTCTGCTACTTCCTTGAAAGATCAAGAATTATAGGTAACTTGCCTTGAAGCTTTTGATGGCAATACTTTGAGATGGCAATGAACTGTTGGCACATTTAAGACGGTACTATCATACTGCCTTCAATGCCAAACTGTCTTATTTCTTTCATTGTGGAAAACTGACCTTTCTTCTAATCAAATCCTTGCTTTGTATACTGTGATCCAATGTTGTTCATTAATACAAAGATCCTAACTGTTGTGTAGACTTCCTTCTTTGGTTTTGATTCTTCAATATTTCACCTTGCTTTCATGCCTTCCATGAAATATGATCCTTGACTCTCTATCCCCTTTCTAGCACCTTAGCTCTGATACCATGTTGAGAATTTGGAAGGCTGGAGATTAATACAAATTCTCTTCTTGATAATTACTTGTGAATTTACTTGTGTTAGTTATGTCTTCTCTTAGTTAATCTTTCATCAAGTCAATTATCGAAATGCACAAGAAACAAAAGTTAGGCTCCCAGAGCCAGGGCAAAACCTCTCCCAACTGGAGAGGAAAACCCACAAAGAATTCTTCCTATATATCTTCAAATGACAAGTACCATGACCCAGACTTAGACCCTTAACCTAGATGTGCTTCCAAGACCTTGATCTTCACCTTGTTATCACAGCCCTTGCAAATTGTCCTTGATCATTTGTTGACTGTCCTTGACTATCTGCAATCTTCCTTCCTGCACTTGTCCACACTCAGATGCTGCCCTATTTCACTGATCTGTCCGCACTTCTTGACTCCCTCTATATCTGCAATTATTCCTGAGATTTGATCCACAAAATGTCTGCAATGTACTCTGGTATAAGTTCGCACTATATCCAGGTGAATGTATATATCCGCACTTATAGACTGTGGTAGGTCCGCAAACCTTCCTGAAGTTTATTCACACTGAAATGAGGTTTATCCCACTGTGGTAAATCTTTAAACTTTCCTTAATTGTAATCTCAGTATATCTACAATCCTTCTTCTAGTCTTGTCTGCAACACTTGTTGTAGTAGATACGCATTTCCTCTCTCAGTATATCCGCAATCCTTCTTCTAGTCTTTTCAGCAACACTTGCTGTAGTAGATACACAATTCCTGCTGTGGTAGATCCGCAACCCTTTTTCCTGAGAGTTTTGTCTGTAAACTTCAGAGGTATACGAGCTTGTTTCTTTTTCTTTTGTTCTGCGTAACCCGGTGGGGTATTTATAGTTGTCACAATCTGTAATTTAAGCCGACCAGTGCATGAATAGGTGTGACTATTCTTAAGCCGACTTGTCCAACTGTTTAAGAGGCCGACTTCTTCAAGGAGTATTCCAGCAAGGTGACAATTGTATTTGAAGTTGTCTTCAACGTTGCATTGAGGGTTGTAGTGAGCTTATTCCACAAGGTCCTTGAGCATATAGCTAAACTTAACTCAAACCTATTGGACATCAAGAAGAAGTCCATCTACTTAATAAATTATGCTCATGAAACCCATGAAGCAAATACAACAATAATATATATTTATTTTGACTTCTTCTTTTTCATAATTACATAGTCAACATGAAGACCGACCTAGTTACACTTTTCAACAACAAGCAGTTATCAAGTAAAGGGAATTAATTATAATCATTGCCCTATAGAATTCCCAACATGGTATCAGAGCTAAGTTTGGCTAAGGGCATTATGAAGATCTCCAATACATTGAAGAAGTTCATCAAGAAGTGTTCAAAGGTAGCAAGATATCTCAAGAAAAGCATCAAGGAAGCTGGAATCTCCTATTCGCTACAAAGAAGGAAGTAATCAAGGCAAAAGATGAAGGTCTCTTCTCAACACTCATTGGTACATTCCAAGACGGGAGCATTTGGGTAATTGATAGCGGTGTATCTAGACACGACTGGTCATCATAAACAATTGAAGACATTATCAAAGGGAAAATCTTCTTACTCAATGGAACTTAATGATAATAAGAGCTATCACGTAAGAGGAATTGGATCGAGTCATGACCTCTATAGAACTAGAAAATGGAAGCAACATTCATCTCAACAACGTCCTATTTGTTCCAGGTTTGCATAAGAATTTGCTTTCCATTTCAAGTCTAGAAAATAAAGGTGATATAGTAGCTTTCATCAATGGAAAGGTTGTAGTATGGAGTAAAAACTCAAGCATAGAGAATGCTAGAGTAATTGGTGTCCGAAAAGGAAGACTCTACAGGTTGATATCTCCTCTAGCTCAAGCTTTGGTTCACATTGAAATCAGCCTGTGTGAACTCTGGCATAGAAGATTTGGTCATCTTCTTTTCAAAATTCTTCCAACTTTAAGCTCCAAAGTAGATGGAATACCTGAATTGAAAGAAGATCACGGACGAGTATATAAGGGATGTGCATTGGGTAAGAATACCAAGAGACCATTTGGAAGCAGTGCTTCACGGTCAAAAAAACCTTGGATCTCATTCACTCTAATTTATGTGGCCCTATGACAACTAAATCACTTGGAGTTCATCTATATTATGTCACATTTATGGATGATCATTCAAGAAAGACCTAGGTTTACTTAATGACAACCAAGGACGAAGTATTTACAAAATTTCAAGAATTCAAATTTGAAGTGGAGAACCTTACAGAAAGGAGAATCAACATACTAAGATCCGATAATGGAGGAGATTATAGCATTCTGTAAGGAGTTTGGGATTAAGAGGGAGTTCATAGTCCTATATAATCCCGAACAAAATGGAGTTGCAGAACGAAAGAACCTATCCATTGAAGAGAGTGTTAAAGCGATGTTACAAGATCAAGATCTACCAAAATTTCTGTGGGGAGAAGCCATGAAAACAGCAATATATATTCAAAATCGAAGTCCCCAGAGTCGCTAGACAACAAGACTCCCGAAGAAGAATTCACTGGGAAGAAACCCACTGTAGACCATCCATCAAGGCATATGATTGGATCACAAGAAGTATCAATCATGGTTAATTGATAGCAGAGCATCAAGGCATATGATTGGATCACAAGAAGTATTTGAGACTCTAACTGAATGGGACTCTAAACTACACATGGAGGTTGGCAATAAGAGTCAGAAGACTGTCAGAGGGTGAGGTATGGTGCCTTCAAGATGAAGTCAGGAGAGTTGCTATGAGTCCAAGATGTACTATGGGTACCGGAGCTCAAGTGCAACATGTTGTCTGTCTCAACGATTGAGGCTAAGGGGTTTGAAGTATTGTTCCAGGATGGAAAGGTGATGCTCAAGCCCAGAGGCTCTAACTCCACAAGAGCAATTATTGGAGTTACAGTGAGTGGTTTATACAAGATGAAGGGAAAGCCTATAGATCAAGGGAAGAAGAAGGTTTATGAGACTTAGAGGGAGTCGAGTTCAAGTGAGAGTTTGCAAAGACAAAGGGAGATTTCACAACCCAAGAAGAGTGCATGGTCAATGGGAAGAAAGGAGACTTCTAAAATTGGCAAGAAGAAACCTTGGAATGGCTTGGAGGCCTATTAGGAAAAGAAGAAGCGAGAGGCTTATGGTGGTAGGGACACGTCCGAGGAGAGTGTTGCTCATACTATGAAAATTCCAAATCTAACTTTGATCTAGACTTATTACAATTAACTGGTAATCATTCACCTTTCTTTTAATAAATTATTTGTCTCAACAAAATATTTACTGCAAATATTGAATAAAAACACTACTGCAATATTCACCAATTAAAAATTCATAGGTCTGAGAAAACCACACACAAAAAAATAGACACTAGGATTTTTGGACAAATTGTCCTTAGAAAACCCCCAGTGTGGGGAAAGTCAGTTCTGCAGATGAGGGTTATTCTTCAACAAATCCGTTATTGATAAATAATACAACTACTTCTCATAAATTGGCAAAGCTCCAGCAATATATTGTTCTCCAAGTACCAGCACATCAAAAATACTTAGAAGGAACTCGGCCTTGTTGAGAATTAGGTAGGGCCACGTTTAATTCAAATTCTCTACCTGATAATTACTTGTGAGCTTACTCATGTCTTCTCTTCTTAGCTTATTATGTCTTTCATCAAGTCAATTACCAAAACATAGGAGACACAAATTTAGGCTCTTCGAGCCAAGGCCAAAACCTCTCCCTCTTAGTGAGGAAAACCCACAAGAAATTCTTCTTATAGAATTTCAGTTGACAAGAACCATGACCATGACACACACCCTTGACCCTTGTATGCCTCTAAGACCTTTTCATTGCTTCTTCCTTGACTCCTTAAGTTGATCCTTCTTTTTTGCACCGTCCTGCACCTTTTCTGCACCAGGACTAGAGAACTCGATCTCTAACTGTATTCTTCTTTCTTTCTACACTTCTTGACCCTAGGAAATCTCAGTTCCTAGATAACTTCTTTTCTCCTAGACTCGATTGCCTTCCTCTTTAAGCTATATATGATTCTTACTGAGATATCAACACCTTGTCATAGATTGTCCTGTGCACACCTTGCACCTCTGCTTAACCTTGTTGGTTGGTCTTCAACCTGCAGACTAATCTTCACACGTCTTGTCTCTTCCTGCAACTATCCTGGGCCTTCCTAAGGTGACTATGGTGCAAGTGATCAAAACAAAGGCGCGAGATAGCCTCTTTTCTTACGATGTCTATACTTCTTTCCTTTTTTTATTTATACCTCTTTCTTTGTTGTCTATACCGCACCAAAAACACAGACCTTGTCGTTGTAATATAGCCTCAGATATGTCTGAAAAACTCAGACTAATCCGAACTGTTCTATGTGTTTTCTATGCAGTCCAGTGGGTTATTTATAGTGGTCATGCCCTGTAATAAGTCGGCCTGACCATGAATAGGTGTGACAGTTCATGAGCTGAAATGTACACTGCTTGTAAGCTGACATTGCTTGTCGTTTATAGGTCGACTATGAGAGGTATTCCAACGATGATCTGATTTAGAGTATCATCATTATTTTGAGTCGTGCCTTCAAGCTTATTTGACAAGGTCTTTGAGGCATACATCACTGCCTTTGACACTTCATATACATGACCCTTAATTAATACATTTATGACAAGATGACAAATCCTAAAAGACATCAAGAAGAAGTCTTTGACGTATAATAAAATCCTTGCTCATGAAACCCATGAAGCAAGCTCAAAAATACATTTTATTATCATTGTCTTATTCATTAAATAAATACATAATTTCATAGTCAATATGAAGACCGAACCTAGTTACACTTTCAACAGTCCCTCTTAACTAGGGAGGTATTCATAATGGTACATGGTTACTTTCAATATGAAGAATCTCATAAGAAGAATCAGATTGGTAATCGCATCTGTATAGAATCATATCAACCAGCATTGTCCTAGTGCAAGGCATTGACTAACAGCCCCATCTCTCAACGAGGCAATGGGCTACAATGTTGTCGAGACACATGACTTATTGACACCATCGTCATTGTCTCTCTAAGGTACATACTCCACTTGGGTGTTCCCAGAGTGACCTTCTTGGACTATTCTTCTCTTGGGTAGCCAGCCCTCAAAGAATATTGGTCCACGACTACTCTTATCTTGAATGCCCTATCTCATTCTCAAAGAGTATCGGATGCCAAATGATTACCCAATCCTCCATTCGGTCTTCCCAGTTGAAGATCATAATGATGTGTCTATCTCTCCCTCTCAGCCAGGGAGGACCTATTCCACAAGGGAATGCACTCATTCCTATACAAGGAATGTACCTAAGCTCACTCTTAGGAATTACCAAGTTTCTTCCAAGTAAGAAACTTACCACCAAGCTCCCTCTTAACCAGGGACCTACAGCAGCAATGGTAAGACACCCAGCTGCTCATGAAGAATTCCTCCCCTCGATGTCATGGATTTCGATATTGAGAAATCTTCAACTTTAGCTTCATAGGCCACAAATCATCCATAACTTTCATCCATGAGTCATGTCATCTACCAGAAAGTGATTCATTAGCCTTTCTCATCTGGTCCACCTTTATGCAATGTTGCTTTCCTTCGAACCATCTCCCAAGGATCTTACATCCTTCCACATGGTTGGCAGCCCTACATATACTTATCCAGATAGACATATACATAAGAACTTTTAACTCAAAAGTTACCTCAGTGATGATCTTTCACCATGACATCTTCCTGTAGGCATCAGCATCTTTTATTCAGATTGACACATCTCCTAAAGATATGTATTTTCAAGGGTCTTCTTCTTTACCAGACTTCTTTCAAAGTCTACATATCTTCTCAGGAGATCTTCTAGTCACATCTTCTTGGCTTCCGGATGATAATCGCCTCTTGACATGGTTGCACTTTATGATCTCTTCCTTTCTTTCTCCACACAGTTTCATTTATTCTCAAGAACTTCCAACATACAGTTCCTTGTTTGTATACAACCACCTCATATTCCATATGAAGATATATTTGATTTCATCTGTTAATGACAACTTGTGTACCAGGAGAGATCCTCCTTTCTTTAATCATACTTCTAAAGATAAAGGTCCATTACCAGCAACCATATGACATGACTTCACAACATCCAGTGTTAGCATATATGTATTTTATCTTTATCCATTTAAGTCATCCTGTAGCAATTTCCTTAAAATGAAGAATTTCATTCCCTTGACCTGCTTCATCAATATGTCATCATATCCTAATCCGAGAATTCTGCAAGATAGAATTCCCGATGAAACCTTTTTGCTTTCTTTCTAACCAGTGATTCCAAGCAGGACTCCATTAGAAAGTGCCAGCACCTGTTTCATAGATGACCCTTGATTCAGATGACTATCTTCCATCAATGTTGTTATCAGTGAGGTTCCCAGGAGCCACTTCTTCTAAGACAAGTACTCCTTCCATGCTTCTATCCTGATGCTATTAATATACAATGCTTCCTATCATACTATTTTACAACCAACAGAAATCACTTAAAGAGAAAGATGATCTCAATCATAATAGAAATCTTTCACTTCTTCTTTCTTAGATTTCTTTGCATCAAGTTCTTCCCTTTCATCTGTGACATGGGCTTCTTCCTTTTTCCTCTTGTCCTTTCCAGATTTAGGACAATCCCTTTTATAATTCCCAAATTCATTACATCCAAAGCATCGTACTTTGTCCATATTTCTTCTTTTATTCTGAGGACCAAATTTACCAAATCTTCCTTTCTTCCTAGACATGGCTGCAAAGGCTTGATTCCCTTCACTTGATCCTATATCAACTTTGGCTTTCAATCTTGTTTCCTTTATTTTACATAGAGACCATAGATCCTGGAATGGTGTTGCTTCTTTCTTCCCGTATAAGCTTGAAGTGAAGTTTCCCCGTTCTTCCGGTAGAGCATTTAGCACCACTGTAGTCATTTCACTATCAGACATTACTTCTCCCAATTCCTACAGTTGGTCTCGTATTTTGGAAATCCTCAAAATATGAAGTGATTCCTTCCTCTCTTGACAATTTCATCTTGTATAGCTCTTGTCTCAGAGAGATTATTTCTCCTGAAGTACCCACGGAGAATAGCTCCACCAATTTCTCATATATTTCTTTTGCAGTTTCTAGTTTTTATACATAGGGTATGAGTGAGTCCTTAATGGATTCTATGAGAATCCTCTGGGCTCTGATTTCTCCTTTCACGTACATGGCATGAGCTGGAGCATCTTCTTTTGAGGGTTGAGTTGTAGATCCTTTGATGTAGCCCATAACTTCATCTTCGATTAGATTCAAATTTGTCCTATTCTTCCATGCACTAAAGTTTGATAACTCAACCAATTTGTTGCTCTCTTTGCAATAATTCATTTTGACAGATTCAAAAGAGATCATAGAAATACTTACTTGAGTAGAGTGACTTCCTCCTTCTATCATATTCCTTGATGATGATGATGAAGATGATGATAAGAACTCCTTAGATTGAATTCTCCAACGTAGGTGACCTTGAATCCTTGATGATAAAGGATGTCTTCAAGGGTGTTGGATAATGTTGGATGGTGCTTGATGATGTGTCTTCCAACAATGTCTTCAATGTCATGAATCTTTGATGGCAAAGATTATCTCCTTAATGTGTGGATCCTTTAAATGAGATTGAAGGTCTTCTTGAGATGGCTTGAGAATATTCCTTGCAAAATGATTTGACTTTTCAATGTAGACTTTGACTTTGACTTTGATTCTTTCTTCTTTTGATCCTTAAGTGTCTCCTTGTCAAGTAGCCCTTTGTCTTCAGCACCTTAGCTCTAATACCATGTTGAGAATTAGGTAGGGCTAGGTTTAATTCAAATTCTCTACTTGATAATTACTTGTGAGCTTACTTATGTCTTCTCTTCTTAGCTTATTATGTCTTTCATCAAGTCAATACCAAAACACAAGAGACACAAATTTAAGCTCTTCGAGCCAGGGCCAAAACCTCTCCCTCTTGGTGAGGAAAACCCACAAGAAATTCTTCTTATAGACTTTCAGTTCACAAGTACCATGACCATGACACAGACCCTTGACCCTTGTATGCCTCCAAGACCTTGTCACAGCTTCTTCCTTGACTCCTTAAGCTAATCCTTCTTTTCTGCATCGTCTTGCACCTTTCTGCACCAACACTGGAGAACTCGGTCTCTAACTGTACTCTTCCATCTTTTTGCACTTCTTGACCCTAGGAAATCTCAGTTCCTAGATAACTTCTTTTCTCCTAAACTCGATTGCCTTCCTCTTTAAGTTGTATATGTTTCTTACTAAGATATCAACACCTTGTCATAGACTGTCCTGTGCACATCTTGCACCACTACTTAACCTTGTTGGTTGGTCTTCAACCTACACATTGATCTTCACACGTCATGTCTCTTCCTGCAACTGTCCTCGACCTTCCTGAGGTGACTGTGGTGCAATTGATCAAAACAGAGACCCGAGGTAGCCTCAAATCTTACGTTCTCTGTACTTCTTTCCTTTGTTATTTATACCTCTTTCTTTGTTGTCTATACCACACCAAAAACACAGACCTTGTCGCTGTAATATAGCCTCAGATATGTCCGAAAAACTCAGACTGATCTGAACTGTTCTATATATTTTATGCGCAGTCCAGTGGGCTATTTATAGTGGTCAGGCCCTGTAATAAGTCGACCTGACCATGAATAGGTGTGACGGTTCATGAGCCGACACGTACACTGCTTGTAAGCCAACATTGCTTGTTGTTTATAGGCCGACTAGGAGAGGTATTCCAACTTTGATCTGATCAGCAGTATCGTCATTATTTTCGGCAGTATCGTCATTATTTTGAGCCATGTCTTCAAGCTTATTTGACAAGGTCTTTGAGGCATATATCACTGACTTTGACACTTCATATACATGACTCTTAATTAATACATTTATGATAAGATGACAAATCCTAAAAGACATCAAGAAGAAGTCTTTGACCTATAATAAAATCCTTGCTCATGAAACCCATGAAGCAAGCTCAAAAATACATCTTATTATCTTTGTCTTCTTCATTACATAAATAAATAATTACATAGTCAATATGAAGACCGAACCTAGTTACACTTTCAACAGGCCTCCCTCTGAGAAATTCTCGACCCTCCCGCGCAAGCGTACGGCCTCCACACGTGTGGCCTCTGATTAAGGAAATATGGCCTCACAACCCCTAGCAAAGCCGGCCTCCGCCAACAAACAACTCAGGCTGACCTCTAGACCTTCCGATATGCCTTGTCCTCCATGAATCGGACATCTCTCCTGACAATTATCCTCTTAGTCCCTGGAATATATATCTGATATGCCTTTGAAGTGTCACTATACCCAACAAATTACCCCTTCTCTGTAGTTTGATCCAACTTGGTACGTGTTTCCCCTAGAATATCACAATAAGCCAAGCTGGCAAATATCCTAAAGTGGCTGACATTTGGATTTTTCCTTGTAAACGCTTCCTCTAGTGTCATCTTTCCCAATGCCTTATGTGGGACCATGTTCTAAATATACACCATAGTACTACATGCCTCTGCCAATAAGTATCTTGGCATATCCTCGTCATACAACATGGCCCTCATTGCCTCTGATATGGCACAGTTCTTTCTCCCAACAACCCCATTCTGTTGTGGATTGTAAGGAACTGTCCACTCTTGATGCCCTCCCTAGTACAAAACTCCTAGAAGGCTTTTCCTGTGTACTCACCTCCATTATTTGACTGAAGAACCTTCACCCTCCTGCCTGTCGTATTCTCTACAAGAGGTTTGAACTCTTGCAAGCAATAAAAGACCTCATCCTTGGTCTTCAAGAAGTAAATTTGGGTCTTCCTGAATAAATCATCAATAAAGGTAATGAAATATTCATACCCTTTGAGAGACCGAGTCGATATCAGACAACATATATCAGAATGAATCATATCTAATGCACCATTGGATCTTGTATCACTCCTTGGAAAAGTTGGCTTAGCAAACTTCCCCAATTCACATTCCTTGCACACATCATCGTGCTTTGTGCTCACCTCTAAAACACCTACCACTGTCTCCCTGAGCAACTTAAGTGCCCCGTGATGCATATGGCCCATCCTCCTATGCCAAAGTTGTCCCTGGTCTCTCAAACAATTGTTACTTATTAGTGCCTTTGGAGTATCCATCTGCAGCCTGTAAAGTCTATCACTCCCAATTCCAATTACTATGGGTGACTTCCACTCATGGCATTTAATTAACACCTTACGCCCTTTAAAGAGTACATTGTACCCCTTATCTTGAAGAATAGAAACGCAAATCAAATTCATCCCCATTCCTGGCACATGCAACACATCGTGGATTGGAATAGGCTTGCCAAAATCCCTCTGAAATAGGACAATCCCCCTCCCAACTAGAGAACATTGATTTATTACCCATCTAAATTTGGAATCTTATTTCTTCCTCCTTGTAGCTGGAGAAGTATTCTCTAACTCCTTTCATATGGATTGACGCCCCACTATCTATGTACCAAACACCCTGTGAGGTTGAGCTAGTAAAGCAAGCTATGAGTGTGAACTCATGTTCCATCCGACTAGAAAGATCATCTGCATTCACTAAAGTTGTTGTCTGCTTCTTATCTTTCTTGTTACCTTTCTTTATATGTGGGCAATTGCAGACATAGAGGCCAAATTCATGAAAGCCATAACACTTGACCTTTGACAGGTCCTTCTTCATTTCCCTCTTTGAGTTGGACCTTTTGTTGGATCCCTTCTTTACTTTGTTCTTCCTTGCAAGAGCCATGTTTTCTTGTTCTCCCTCACCCTTTTGGCGACTGTTGTTACTGACACTAACAAGACTCCTCCTAAGCTCTTCCTGGGTAAAATTTGGCCATTGTATTTCCCAATCTGGAAGACCCTACCTTCCTATAATAACATGTACGAAGACATCCCACTCCTTAGTAAACACATTGAAGGTTGTCCTGACGAGCTCATCGTCTTCAGTTTTCTCACCAACACCTGCCAATTCTTCCTTGATATGTTTCACTCTAGTAAGGTAAGATACAAATGTTTCGCCCTTGCTTTGTTTAGTGCATCAAAGTTTATCCCTCGAGATCAGGTTCATGTTCACAATGGAATCTTGATAGAGTTTACAAACTGCATCCCACATCTTTTCCTGATATATTCCTCTGCTATATGAGGCACGATGTGTTCCTTGACCCCATCTAGAATAATGCGCCTGGTTTTGGTTTTGTTGTAGGCTCATAGAGGACTTCAAGCCTTTTCCAATGAGCATTTACTTGCCCCCTAACTCCTATTCGTTGAGGAGATTTTCAATTTTCAAGTTGAAAAACCACATTTCGTCAAGCTTGCATAAGCCTACGTAAGTCGGCCTGCATGAAGTCAAGTCAGCCCCCTCTCCAATGGACGTGTCTCTTTAAATTATGGACGAACAAGTAAAAATAAAAGCTATGCTCCTCCATTTCACCCAGCCACTCAATCAAGCAAGCACAAAAGAATTCAGATCTGAGGCAAGGAGTTCACAACTCATGAACCAAGAGGCTAATCAAGGAAGGTAAGACGAAGACTGTATTTGATGTTTTCTGTTGGGTAAGTTCTTTGTGTTTTTTTTGTGATTTCTTGGATCATTTGAACAAGTATACTTGGCACCTTACAGCTCTCTCTTGAAGATAGTTTCAGCCTTCCTTTGGAGTGGATTACAGGCCTGTGATTGGGTCTTTGTTTGACTAGGATTTTGGCCTCTTGATAGACCAACCCTCGACCCCTTAAACAGTCATCCTGTAGCAACTCAAACCTATGAAGATTGATGATTTCGGCCCTGTGTAAAGAAGGTTCAGTTCTGTTTTTCGGCCTTGTGGAAGGCCTGTAACAGACCTCAGTGATTCTGGCCCCCTATCGCCTGTTCAGGCCTCGGTTCTGTGGAAAAATTCAACCTGTGCCTTGTAAAAAGGGCTCAGTCCTGAAGCATATCTTGAACAGAACTCGTTTGTTTTGTAGAGTAGACTTTGGCTTATTGGATCAGTTTTGTTGAACAGACTTACTAGGTTGGAGCAAACTTACCAGACTAATAGAAGTTCATAGTTACTTTGGAGCAGTTTTCAACCCACCTTGAGAGGAAACAGTGACACTTCCTTGAAGCAGATTTCATTCCTTTTGAAAGTCAGCATTGAGGTTATTTGGAAGCTGCATTTGGGCCTTATAAAGCAGATATTTGAAGTTGATCTAGACCACTTGAAGAAAACATCCGTGAAGTCTCTTTGGAGCGGGAAATCTTGAAGCATTGTTGAAGCACATCCTTTGGAGCAGCCTTGTTAAAGCACATCCTTTGGAGCAACCTCGTTGAAGCATTATTGAAGACCTTCTTGGAGCATTATTAAAGACATCTTGGAAGCATTTTTGAAGTAAGTATTCTTGTAAAATTTTGATTTGACCAAGTTGGAGCTTGGAGTTGAAAGGATTTGAATCCAGAATTTTGACCATGTTGGAGCTTGGAAGGTCTTGAAAGGAATGGAGTCTAGAATTCTGACCAAGTTGGAGCATGGAAGTCATTGAAAGGATTGGAATCCAAAATTTTGACCAAGTTGGATCTTGGAAGTCGTTGTGAGGATTGGAGTCCTCATTTTGACTAAGTAGGAGCTTCGATCTGTTCAAGGTTGGAGGGTTGAAAAGTCAAAGATATTATTTTACAGGTTGGAGCATAATTTGTTGTACTGGAGGATTGGAGTCCTCACTATTTTGATCAATAAAATTATTTTTTGTTTTATCTCTTGTATTCTGGTCTATTTTGTGCTAAAAATCTTAATTGGCATAAAATAACAATTGAAAGAAATATTGATTCACCCCCCCCCCTCAGTATTTCCAATAGCCTCCACACGTGCAGCCTCTAATGAAGGAAATATGGCCTCCCGACCCTTGGAAAACTCGGCCTCCTCCAACAAACAACTCAGCCTAACCTCTCGGCCTTCCCTGGAAGAATTTGACCTCTAGAACGATCTCACTCTCGCACACGTGCTAACACTGTAAACTCAGCCCTCCAGAAAACCCTTGTGTACTAGAAGAAAATCTCAACCTCCTGCAATAAAACCGCACTAGCAATCTCTCCTCCTCTATTTCTCAAAAACTGGAAGAGGATCGATGAAGAAATTCTTCGGAAATGCTTCTCGCTCAATCATTGTTAAAACCCTTGTTGGTGTCAACCCACACACTATCATAGCGCCCTTGCTCATTCACTATGTGTCTCTAAGATGCCCGTCAACTTCCTCTTATAATCTCTCATTGAGAAATAAACAGCCAAGATCTAATCTCGATCGATGGCTAAGATCATCTTGACTCCATCAAACAGTTTTTCTAGAAGTCACTAGAGAGAAATCAACTTGTCTCAATTAATACTGCTTAATTAACATGTATTCCTAAGTTAGACTTGAGAAAATAATTAAAATTGGTTAATAATCTAATTAAGACCCCTTAGAAAAATTTCTTGGGCTTGGCGATAATTTATTCTCTTGTGCTCTTAGCCTCATTGACACATCCTGAGACTAGAACACTTGTCCGAGCTACAAAATCTAACACATATTATAGTTTATGCAGCAATGATGGATGTCATGACAGAGGATTGTGTTCCAAATGAGTTACTTTTGTGGAATGGAAGTACCTCCCTTGCTAAGATGGAGTGTTGAAAATAGTATAGCTTGGGAGGTACTCCCACAAGTCCTGGGTGCGTGACTTCTATGGAGAAAACCCACATTGTGGGCAAGGTACCCATTCCTGGGGGGTTTTGGACCTAAAGTTGTGAGCTTAGAATCCAAAGAAATTAATATCTCATTCTAATTGTTGTGGAGGACACCTTTAATGGACTAAAGGGGCTCCTAAGACAACATTAGAGAGCTATATGTATTGGAGACAAATGGAGAGGTATCACATCAATAGCAATTCATCTTGTGAGAACAACAAGCCAAGAGAAAAAACCACAGATCTCAAAGGAGGGACGAGTAGCGATGACGTCGAGTTGCTTCTCTGCATATTGGAGGAAGAAAATGTTGTTTTTCCACGGCACTGGAGAATCTAGGTTAGGGTCTTAGAATCTCTGACACTACCAATCCAAATGCCACAACAAACTACTTTGCACAGCAGAACAAACACAACAATAAATCAACTAGTACACAAAATAGACAACTTTTTACAATTTTTCAATAACCCAACTTCATTATATTAACAGATTGTAATACAACTGTCTAGGGCTCCCGTACCAGGGTGGAGCTAATTCATGTATCAGTGATTGTATGAGGGCCATGATCCATGGGCTAATGGTGGAACAAGAAGGGGGTATTGATTAGCAAATGCATTCCAGAGTTGCTTATTTTGAAAATCTGCATTACTATCTTCTTGATGATGAGGGGAATCGGTTTTTTCCTGATGCTCATGAAAATATAACACAGGGATCATGACCCTCATACAATCACTGATACATGAATACAAACTAGGGATTGGTGTCAACTACTATGATAACCATTATAACCTGAACAAAGTACAATTGACTGTCTAACTAATGTTGCGCACCATCACAACTTCTCTTGGTCGTACCTAGATCACGTCTGTTGGTCCTTTTGCTCCCAATTTGCAGCTATGCCTTTATCAATGGTCCTGCTCCTTTAGGTCAATGAACATGGATCTCTAACTTTCCTCTAGCTGATCATTTGTACGTCAATGACTCAACACATAGGGACTCTTGTTGAGTTGTTCACGACTCCATTTGTGAACAACTCGGAGGTTGCCCATTGTCGCTCCTCAACACTTTGGGACTTCTTCCCTCTATTTCCTTCTAGTGTTGCTCCAATGAGGCAAACTTAGGGCATGGAGGGTTGCCCTCTATCACTGTAAGACGTCCTTCTCTTCAACAAACTTGGGCTAATCAAACTGCTCCACTTGATTGCCTTCTTTCATCACTTCAAAAATCAGTCCCTCAAGCTTCACTTCCTACCTCTCCTAGCATATCTGAAGTCCTTCTTTGGTTTGCACTTAGGACTCAACAGAACACCTTCTTGTTGTTGTCCTAACAACCACAAGATATCTTCCAACAATTCTCCTAAACTAGGACACTCATCCTCTAGCAACAAACCAACTTCAACAACATACCTTTTATACTTCACTGGGTTTGTGCATCTGTTGTAGAACTCAGTCTAGTTAGGGTTGCTTATCAGTCCACTACAATCCCAACAATTTGCTCTAAGACTCCTCCTTTACCTACAGCTTCCTTCCTCCCTTAATCCTCTTCCCTTCATTAGGTGCTAGGGTTGTTTCTAGGCCTTTCGACCCTCCTTAAATCAGTAGTTCAGAGCTCAGCCCTTCTTTCCTAGCTTGCATAGAACTCGGCCTAATTTCAGAGAGGTTCCACCACAAAAAACTCACACCAGAATCTGCCCAGAACTCCTTTCCTTGACTCGGCCTGCACTTCTACTCCTACTCGGACCTGTGCCAAACACCAAAAGACCCAAAACAAATCCCTTAACCCTTTCGGCCTTGTCCTCTTGAGTTGTGGCTGCTCCAGATGATGTCTTCCTATGATTCATTGCACTCAGATGGAGAGAATCAGGGCTCTCCTCTCCTCCTTTTATCTGTTTTCTTAGGGTGTGCAACAACTAGCCCTTGGGGGCTTATTTCATGTTGAGCCTACATTAAACTCTCTTTGCAAATCAACATAAAACACACACAAAAAAATTTCTCAACTTCTACAAGGCCTCTCTTGGTGCTTCAAGTGGCTCTTTGCTCCTCTAAGGGCGCCCAACAATCTCCAAGTGCTAAGTGTCCAGATATCCTCATGGATTCACACCCACAAGCTTCGGTGCAAAGCCCACAACTTGGGTTCTTAGCCCACAAAACCCTTTTATGGTGCCAATTCCTCCACAACCCTGAACCCTAGGGTTTGGAGTACATCCCAAGCTACAAATCTCAATAGAAGAAAGGTTGTCAAAGTATCCTTTTGTCTGTTGTGTGAAATTTTGTTCAAGCGTCGAGTTCTGTTTTGTTCTTGGAAGAGGGTCAAAGCCCTAGGAGGAGGCCGAGATGCCTCAGGAAGTTGCAAAAGGGCCGAAAAGGCCTCAAAACCAAGCACAGAAGGATATGTGAGGGCTGCAACTGAGATAAGGCATGTCTGAGGTAGGCCGCAGGCAGAGGAGAGGGGTTGAGAAGCCTCAAAGGCTTGGGAGGCAGGGCCAAGGTGTTTCAAACCTTGGAAGAAGTCAACGAAGGAGGTTAAGGGTCATTTTTCAGTGAAGTAGGGTTGTTGAGTGTTAATATGAAGTTTGTTTAGTGAAGGGAGCTCTAAACAACATGTTTAGAGGTTGATAATTACAATGAGCTGAAGGAAACTATCCATTGTGACCAGTTGGTTGTGCAGGAAAATCAAAGGAGCTATTTCCCTGTGAGTTAATGTGGCAGTGGACTACTAGCACAGCGGACTAATGGAGCATATCTTTTGTGGACAACAGGACTGAAAGGATTGATTGAAAAGGGAGCTCAACTGGCAAGTAAGTTGTGATGTTTGTCTTTGATTTATTGGCAGATTGAAGGTCTAAAGGAGCTGACCTCAATCCCTACTTGTATACTGTGTATACTAGTTAATATCAGGTTTCATGAAGGGCCATGATCCCTGGTACAGGAGCCCTGTGATTGTTTATTGAAGGACTAATAAAACAATTTTTGGGCCATATATGTGTGTGTGTGTGTGTGTGCTTTATTGTTTCACTGTTATATTTCCGTTGTGCAAAGTGTTTTTGTGTTGGGCTTCTCTAGTGTGTTGTGTTCCTAGCTAGGGCACATCCTAGACCTAGAGGGTAAGGAATTTCAACATGAGGGAGGTTGTGGCCCGCAAGGCCATAACCGAGCCCAACAGCAAACCCATGAGGTTGCTAAAACCTTCCACTCATCCCCCCAGAAACCTGTAATGAAATTCGGCACTTCGAAACCCTGACAGTTGGAGTTAGGCAAGCCTTCTCAAACTCAGAGATAATGGAAGATAATGAACAGTGGGTTTCTGACCTTAGTCATACCAAGGGAAGGAAAAAGCAGTATTTTCATGCCTTAACCCTGTACTGGCAAATTAAGACCCTGTTGGGCAGAGTCCTTGGTGAGATATGGGCTAAAAGATATAATGTATTTGCAAGCCTTGCGGATGTGACATGTGTTCAGAGAAATCAACAGGTTTGTCTTGCGAGAATGGATGCTCGCTTGGCTCGTATTTAGCATCATATTCCATGTATTACTGCTACATAAGCTCCTCGAGGATCTAGTGCACATGGTCTGGCACTGCTTACATTCTTTGATTCCTAGCTTTTGAAATGTTTGCGGGCAATTTTGTGTTTTTCGATTATGCAATAGAGACTATAATTATTCTATAAGCAAGTGGTCAAAAATATATGGTTTCTTGCAAGGCAAATTGGGACCACCTGCCGAAAAGATTGTCATAGATGGATGGTTGAATGATGTACTAGATAACATGTTGATGTGAGGCAATACATTATTAGCTTACAAAAAAAAATAATAATGATGATTCATATTCATAACCATATAAAAATTCACTATTTACAATAAGCGTTTTTTCAAATTTATCTATTTACCTACATGTATCATCAATGTTATGCATATCACATTAGAAAAATAAATTATTAAATTATTAAACATCTCAAAGAAAAATGCCATATGTATATGTAATTATATGCATTATCAGGGTTTTAATAAAATTAAAAACAAGAATATTTATATGTATAAATATGTGAAATTTATATAAATATAAATAATATTACTAAGAACCTAAGACACTGCATTCGTGTTTGTGTTCAAGTTCGACGATTTTGAAATTCGAATAAATTTGTCATACTAGAAATTTGACATATATATATATAGAGAGAGAGAGAGAGAGATAACAGAAAACTCTTAATTAAATATCCATAATGAAGGGGCTTAGGGGTGCAAGAGGGAAAATCATTAAAATAAATCAAAATGAGTAAGAGAGAAAATCTCTAAAATAAATCAAAATGAATTGAATGAGCAGGAGAGAAAATCGTTACGGTTTGAAATAGTTATTGGACTGAAATTGTTGTTATTGCACTGATCATTCCAAGAGGCGAAATCATTATTGGTTTGATACGAAATTATTTATTCCGCATTGAAGTTAGCGTTTATATTAATAACTTTATCAAATTTCTTATGCTGATATTATAATTCCATGTATAATGAAAGCAAACGAAATGCTTTATTGTTTTGTCTTAAATAGAACATGGTCACATAGGCGGCAGGGGTCGAGTGTAGACGCAGGCGACACTGTGGCAAGAATCGAGAGTGGAGTGAGAGCCTTGATGCGCCGCAGCTTTAGGGTTTTAATTTTTTTATTTTTTTTAATTATAAATAACCAAAATAACTAGAACCCGCAGTGGAACTTAATCGAAAATAAGGCGAATTTGTTTACTGTGTTCGAGTTCTTGATTGTGTTCAGCATCCAATTTGGTTCGTGTTCAAGTTCACTTTTATGTTCAACGAACCAAAACGAATAAATTTGAATTGCTTTTAAGTTCAACGAACTTTGAATTTGAAATATTTTGTTCACCGAACACAGTGACTTAGCTAAGAACCAGCATAGATCCATCTTAACTCCAAATTTACAAAGTGCTAAGAGGAATCAAATCTCTCAAGGTGCAAACCTTTCCTCTAGTTTTGCACTCAAAAAGAGGTTTGCACATTGAGAGATTTGATCTGTCCCGATGTTGGGTAGATACGAAGTTAAGATGGATCTATCAATTTTAGATGAACCATTTAGAAACTTTATTGGCAATTTTTCAACCATGTCTTCATCAAAGTTCAGTTCAAAAGTTTCAGATTGAAGATTGCAATGATAATTGTTTAAGCATTAGTTATTGTTGTCCTACTAGTAAAATTATTCAGAGTAGTGATTGAGAAGGTGGGGATGTTATACTATGAGTCCCTAGACAATCACAAATTCTGAGGCCACCTACTTAAGAGTTGTAATCCTTATCTATTGATGAGATGTTGTCATGATCCATTAATGATTTATAATTGAGATCTAGATCTAGAAGTGGTCAAATCAATGTACTATATATTGACATCTTGAGATGAATACAAAAGGGTAGAGAATGGTCGAAAGCCTTTATCGCTAGTACTTGTCTTACTTGTTCACTAATTACTAACACTCCATAACTAGTGTCCCAAGAACTACTCCTTCTATTAGGGGTTGGCACATGTAATAAGGTTTGATGTTGTCCCTATCATGTTTTAACTTGGAAAATTATATAAATTCTTAAGAGTTATTGCGAAGTTACAAGATGATACATAATGTTTCTCTACCTACTTGCATTAGCATTTTGACATGACTCACTATTTATGTTGCATTGGGATTTGTGTACATGCCTCCATAGTCATGTACTTGCATTGGGATCTGTGTACTACATTGATATCCATGGTTGTTTTGGGATTTGTGACACATGCCTCAAGATCTATGACTACCTTGGAATCTTGTGAGCCTTGTCTTGGGCAATGTATATTGCATGGATTATTATGATATCTTGAATGGATCGTTGAGCTTGCATGGGAGACTATGACAAGGCTACTACACACTTTATGGAGGCCGCTTGCACTTTTGGAGAAGGTCTTTAGACCATTTATGGGGATCGCTCCACTTCTTGAGGAGGTCATTGCATGATTTTGAGTGACCCACCTTGGGAGGCATCTACCTCACACATGTGGACACCTTGAGCACTTTTGAGAGTATTCTGAAGGGATGACCCTCCATTGTTGTTGGATTCACACATATGAGAGATATATACAACATTTTGTGTACATATTCTATTACTTATATGAGGTCAACCTTCCTAGATGAGAGAATCCATTGTATGTTGACCATGTGTATCTCACTTTTGATGAGGAGTCTACTTGAAGAGATTTCAGTACATATTTTGAGGGCAGTCAGCGTCAGGAGAAGTTATCTTTTGACATAATGATGAAAATTCCACCAAAACAATGCTATCAAATGCAAAAAGGCCACGGGATTTCTAAAACATGGTCATGATAGAAATTCAGGCAGAAAATGACACAGTTATGGTGCTCTTAAAAGCTATTGGGGGAGATTATCACCAATATTTTGACCACTGTTTGCACATTTGGAGGAAGTTGTTGAGGCCATTCAGGTGGTCATGTTACCTTACGACGGGATCATTCCACTTGTTGAGGGAATCATTGCACATTGGAGACCATTTCATGCCTTGATTTAAGCTTGCTATGGGTCTTTTGACTCATTACTCATGTAGCATGGACATCATTGTATAGGTAACATAACCACCTCATATTTTACTCATTGTTGACCATATCTTCATGGTTTATTGAGGAGATAATTATAGCTTGTCTTTCTAGGCTAGATCTAAAAGAATACTAGTTTATATTGAGAGGGTTGTAATAACTCATCTATAAAAAGGGAAACACCCATCACTATAAATTCATTGCTAAAACTCGTGGAAAAAACTCCCTTTCTATTTCATGGATTATGTCATAGATGGCTAGCTAGAGCACTCTCTTGGGATTGTCTTGTGGATGCTTTGCAAATTGATGGATGTTCATGAATCAACGGTTTTGGTGAAACAATTTGATGAGTAAAGGGTCTCTTTAAATATTTTGTGGAATTGTTGCAAGTGTGGTTGTGCTTCTCTAGCATTGGTGGTGCTCCCTCTTTCTCTCTTCTTGATAGGCCACTTCTTAAAGACACTAGAGGATTTCTAGTGGAGAATCTTCCCCTTGATCATCTTGAAACTTGTAAGGCACTACGATGATTTGCTAGGGTTCGTAGTGGACAACCCTAACTATCACCCCATTTTAACTTACATTTTCTCAAAAGGAGCCTTAGTTAACCCCATATGCCCAATAAATCAAGCGGGCACTAATTTATTCATCTAGTCAATCACAAATTTAAAAATCCAAAATTTTACCTTTTTTGTTATAAGTAAATCTAAATTTTGTAGCTTCCACTTAATATTTCAAACACAAAAGACATTTTGGCTGATTTTGCATGTGTTTCGCTTGAAAGTCATCTAACTTGTAAAATTTGCTTTTCTTTAGAGTGAAACTTCTTGGTTTTATTGGCTGTTATGTGTTGGAAAGTGTAACTAGGTTCGGTCTTCATAATGACTATGTAATTATGAATTTATGTAATGAAGAAGACAAATATAATAAAATGTATTTTTGTAAAGCTTGCTTCATGGGTTTCATGAGCAAGGAGTTTTTATTATAGGTCAAATACTTCTTCTTGATGTCTTTTAGGGATTTGTCATCTTGTCATAAATGTATAATTTAGAGTCATGTATATGAAGTGCTGTTACACTTGTAAAGGTCATTCATTGACGTAATTATATGCCTCCAAGACCAGGTAAAATACACTACTCCAAGTCGGCTCAAAGTATGATGTATATACTCTTTGTAGAAGTCGGGCTATATCTTGTCGGCTCACTGAAATAAGACACAATTGTACACTGGGTCAGGTTAGCTAATAAACAGTGGCAAACCACTATAAATACCCCAGTGACTTCGCATAAATGATAGCAACAAAATTTTGGATCAGTCTGAGGTAGAAATGCAAGGTACAGTCTGCGGTTTGAAGCATAGTTTGAAGATAGGTCAGTGAAGAAGAATAGAGGAATTCCTACCTCTGTCTTGGATCAACTACACCATGGTCACCTCAGGAAGACTGAGGGTAATTGCAGGAAGTACAGGACATGTCTAGGATCAAAAGAAGGAATAGTCTACGAGTTAGAGAAGACAAGTACAGTAGGGAAGGAAGACCATTCAGCGAAGATAAAAGGAGGTTGATATATCTCTGTTTTGGGCTAAGTTCTATGATGATATTATGTGGTTCAGAACTACAGTAAGTGTGAAGATAGTGCGAGAATCTCAACAAGGAATAGATTGAGAAGGTCTACAATATCGTGTGAAGGAAAGGTGACTTGACAGCGTGAGAAATATCTCTGCAAGGAGTGCAGATAATGAGGTCTAGGGCATCATACATGCTGGAATGAAAGACGAGTTCAGTCCATCAAAGAGAAGCACATCAGTTAGAGACCGAGTTCTCTAGTATTGGTGCAAAACAGTGCAGAACAGGAGATTAGCATAAGGAGCCAAGAAAAGAGCAGTGAGAAGGTCTTGGAGGCATACAAGGGTCAAGGGTTTGTGTCATGGTCATGGTACTTGTCAACTGAAAGTCTATAAGAAGAATTACTTGTGGGTTTTCCTCTCCAAGAGGGAGAGGTTTCGGCCCTGGCTTGAAGAGCCTAAAACTTGTGTCTCTTGTGTTTTGATAATTGACTTGATGAAAGAAATAATAAGCAAATGAAGAGAAGATCTAAGTAAGAGAAATAAGTTCACAAGTAATTATCAAGTAGAGAATTGAATTAAACTATGCCCTTCAAAATTCTCAACATGGTATCAGAGCTAAGGTGTTGAAGGCAAAGGGTACTTGACAAGGAGACACTCAAGGATCAAAGAACAAGAATCAATTTTCTAGAAAGCACCAAAGCAAAAGTCAACATTGAAAATTCAAATTAGTTTGCAAGGAAACCCTCAAGCCATCTCAAGGAGACCTTCAACCTTATTCAAAGGATCCACACATCGAGGGGGTAATCTTTGTGTAAATTTTTGTAGATGTTCTATGCTTGATGCAACTTTACTTTTATTACAGCAATCACACAAACAGTTAAGTAAAATGCTGATAGAACATACCAGTAGATCTATGGAAGACAAACCAGAAACAGGAGAATGTGTTGGTGCGTTACGGCGGTCAGCAGGATGCTTCAACCAGCAAAGTCTTCTTTGTCAGCCAACCCAGAATGTGTCACAACAGTCCTCAAAACAGTCACCCAGTCAACTCAAAGTCAACCCAGAAAAGTCAACGAAGTCCAGAAAAAGTCAACACAGGGCAGCAGCAATAAAGTCAACGCAGCTCCAACTTCGGTCAACCTTTTGACCTCGGTTCTTGTTCCAATGTGTACGGCCTCCCAAAATCGAAGTCTCCACCAATTTTCAGCCTCTTTGGACCATGCGTTGACCAAAGTCAACGCTGGTCAAACTTGCGTGGAAACCCTAGCTGCAGTAAAATTCATCCTTCTTCCTGGCTACAGTAATTCGTCCTTCTTCCCACGTGTGAATCGAAATTGTCTCCAAGGAGCTCGTACTAAATCAGAAGAGGAGAAGAGATGTGATGAGTGAGTGAAATGCTCTTCAATGTTGACGGTATTTATATCCATCATTAAGGTGTGTGACACATCTGCTGGGGGTGTAAACCTTAAGGCCGACCTGCACATATAATTTATTATAAATAATAAATTCAAAATAAATGTTCTGCTCATCGGATTAAGATCAATTTTATATCGATCTTACACCTCTCTGAAAGAGGAACCCAATAAAAATATCGGCATCTTCATCTGAGCATTACAACATGGAGTTTGAACCTAGTTGTCCAATTTTAACACTCCCTCTCAACTAGGGAGAACTCCATCCACCTGTGCAAACAAACATCGTGCGTCATCCCACCGTAACTTGCTTTGCTGGCCTCTTTATTTCAGAACAGAAGTGGGTCAGTCACAAAGACATCATCCCCCGGCTGACAAATTCAGCCTAGAGGTCCGAAACCTCTATCAGACTCACAAAGAGTCTCCAAATCCAACCCGAAGTTGGTTCATCCGACCCGAAGTCAGGCGGAGGTCCGAGACCTCACTAGACGTGATCCTAGATCAAGTGGTTGGACTGTGCCATCCTAGATAGAGAGTACGACAATCTTTGATGCGTCGATCAGTCTTTGCTACTAGTCTTTAGCTTTTCCCACCTCATTGGCCAAATGAGAGGTAATTCCCATGAGCCCTGAACTCAATGGGTAGGATGCATACGGAGCACATATAATGAGAGGTGAACCAACTCAATAATCACAACTTGCAAGGTATACCACAAGGTTCTAAGAACCCTAGCCCCGTGGATTGCTTATAGCTCCGAGAAGCTATCCCCAAAGGCCCCCAGAGCTCCCAGAGCTCATCGTCCAACAGGACCCACATCATAGGGTCTTTCCACGACACCAAGACTCTCACGGAAGGTTAGGAACTTGACCTTCCCCTGGGGCTTAGTGAGAATATCCGCGACCTGCTCATCAGTTCCTATATGATCGAGCCTTACGGCGCCTCGCTGTACCATATCCCGGATAAAGTGGTACCTGATATCAATATGCTTGACGGCCGTGGAACACGGATTCTACGTTTAATCCCACTGCTATCACATCACTAAGTGGTATCTGGAAGACATGTAAACAAATAAGACTAAAGACCCCCCCCTTTCGCAACCAACCGCTTCACCAACAAGCCATACTTGCCGCAATGTGGAGCCCGCCCGCGTGCTCAAAGCCACCGGGACTTCGCCCCCCCCCCGCTTCATCCATGAGATCGGCTGCAACTTTGACAGCGCATCCCGATGTGCTCTTATGCATCCACCACACTACCACCTAACGGCATCGCATATCCAAGGAGTGTCACGCTCCCTAGTAGGGTGTATCTCACAGCCCCATGGTTTATCGTGGCCCCGAAGGTATCTTAGAAGATCTCCGGTACCAACTCCAAAGGAAAGGCGATGAGGCTCAACGACTGGTTGACTCAAAGTGTTCACCGCAAAACATATATCCGGACGAGGTTCACTAAGAACATCGGAGCCCCTACGAGTTGACGATACTTAGTAGGATTAGCCAATACGGGCCCAGCAGCGCTGCCACTCAACTTCTTGAAGTTGAATTCCGTTGGTGTTGACACGGACTTGCAATCCACCATACCAAATCTTACCAGAAGTTTCACAATATATTTTCCTTGAGAAAGGAAAATCTCTCCAGGTCTCTGCCAGACCTCCAGGCCTAGGAAGTAGTGCATCAGTCATAGGTCGTTCATCTCGAACTCAGCAGTGAGCTCCTTCTTGTATTGATGAATGAGAGGGTCAGCACCTGTCAGGAAGAGGTCATCCACATACAGCACCAGAATGAGAGACTTCCCCCGGACAACCTTGAAGTAAAGGTTCGTATGAGCATTACTTCGAGTGAAGCCCAGCTTCATCAAGTAGCTATCTATCCTCTCGTACCAAGCTCTGGGTGCTTGCTTCAACCCATAGAGGGCTTTCTTCAACCTATAGACATGAGTGTCCCGATCCTGGACTTCAAACCCCAGAGGTTGTTCTACATACACCTCTTCTTTTATTGCACCATGCATAAAAGTGATCTTGACATCCATCCGATGAAGACTCCATCCTTGCGTAGCAGCAAGGGCTATGATTGATCGAATGGTGTTATATCGTGCCACAAGTGCAAATATGTCATCATAATCTATTCCTTCCATTTGAGAGAAGCCATGGGCAACAAATCTTGCCTTGAACTTTTCAGCACTTCCATCAGATCCATGCTTGATCTTGTAGAGCCATTTCGCGATGACAACTAATTTGTCCTTCAAACCTTGAACTTTGCTCCTGCATTACGATTCTTCATGGCCAAAATTATGGACTCATTCTTCGTGCATAGCATCCTTCCACTTGATGCTTTACTTCTGCCTCCTCAAAAGATCCGTGTTCAGATTGTATGATAGACAATAGTACTCATGGCGCCTAGATACCCTTGGTATCTACACGGCTTCTTGCTTTCTGAATGTCCCCTTTCATCTTGGGTGATGTCCCCCCCCCCCCCCCCCTGAGCCATGATGGTCTCTTTCCTAGTGAAGGAGGTGGATCAATCGGGTCCATCGGTCCTTCAATATCAGGCATTGTTTCATCCTTTGGTTCCTCTTGATTTCCAGGCCTTGCTTCATTATCTTCCTCAGATCTCGGAAGATTGACTACTTTCCAGGGAAGTAGCTTCGTCAAAGGTGACATCGTGGCATATCTCCACTTCCTTTTGACCAAACACATAGACTCTATAGGCCTTCGAAGTTTCACTATAGCCCACAAACATTCCTTCCCGTACATCCAGCGGTTTCTTCTTTCTAAGATGAAAGTATAAATGTGACATTGGCAGGTTTCTTACCGAGAAAACTGTGTTTTGGAGTCTGTGAGCACTCTGTGGGCATCGGTTTTGAATGTACACAGCAGTATTTGCAGCTTCTCCCCACAGAAACTTCGGTAGACCCCGGTCACATAGCATGGCACGGGCAGCTTCCACAATAGTCCTATTCTTGCGTTCAGCAACACCATTCTGCTCAGGAGTATATGCAGTGGTAGTCTCCCTCTTAATGCCAGCTTCTCTGCAAAAGTCTTTGAACTCATTTGACTCATATTCAATGCCATTGTCAGTCCTCAAAATCTTGATCTTCTTTCCGGTCATATTTTCCACCAAGGCTTTGAATGTACGGAACCACATGAAAGCCTCATCCTTCTTCTTCAAGAAATATATCCATGTTTTGCGAGAGAAGTCATCAGTAAATGTCATATAGTAAGAACATCCGTGATGTCACGGTAGCATACAGATAGATCAAATGGACCAAATATAAAATATCAGATGTCTTTGTGACACTTGAGGGGAAAGTTCCCCTTGTATGCTTTCCTTCGGCACAACCCTTACATACACCTTCATGATTATTTCCAAAATCAGGCATCCCTGTCACCACTTTCCTTGCTTCGGGAAGGGCCTTATAATGAAGGTGTCCAAACCTCCGGTGCCATAGTTCGGTTTGTCAAATAGTATCACATGTCATTGCTCCCAACGGACTTCCTCCAACCTAGTAGAGTGTGCCAACTCTAAACCCAATCGAGATAGCTTCCTTGAAGCTCTTCTTCCACATGAGCACCTTTCCATCAGTGAATGTCACATTGAACCCTTTGTCTTCCATGGCCGATATAGACACAAGGTTCTTCTTCAAATTTGGTACATAGAGTACATCTTGTAAATGTAGGACTTGTCCTTGAGACAAGTGGAGGGTCACAGTCCCTGTCCCTTTCACGGGATAAGTGGCATTATCTCCAAGGATAATTTCCAGATTAGTATCCTTCTCAACCATGTTAGAGTGTGCTTCCTTGAACCCAGTGATGTGTCTTGAGGCACCACTATCTATCAGCCAGACATCCATAGTGTCGGGTGGGGATGCAGCAGAGAGGGCAGATACAAGAATGTATTCATTTCTTTTATCAACAACATTTGACTTCTCATACCTGGAGTTTCTAGACCTTTTGAAAGGTTGATTGTTTCCGCCAGAGGGAGCCTTCCTCTTTCCTTTGGACCTGTCGTTTCTTTGATTTCCATTCCTCCGGTTGTTGTTGTTGTCATCACTATCGGGAGAATCCTTCTTGAAGGGACATTCTCTAGCATAGTGACCAGGCCTATGACAAGTGAAACACTTACCCTTCTTTCCTTGGGCCCTTGTTCTTCCTTTGTTCTTAGGACCACCAGAGTTCTTCTTCCTAGAATGAGCAGCATAGGCAGCATTTCTGTCATTTTCATATTCCTTCATTCTTGTCTCTTCTTGCATGCCTCTGGACAGTAGCTCGTCAAAGTTAGGAATAGTACTATTATTGAGAATGGTAGTGGTGAATACTTGCCATTCATATGGGAGTCCTCCAAGTGCGGTGAGTACCATTTCACGATCGGCTATTGTCTCCCCAATAGCCAGCAGATTGTTCCTAATCTCGGTCAATTTCGGAAAGAATGTTTGGACAGACTCATCCCTGCCTTTCTTCAGATTCTTCAATTGATTCTTGAAGAATAGCACTTGGTTTACATTGTTTACCTTGAACATTAGGATCAATTTATCATACATCTCTTTGGATGTACCCAACTCAGAGATGTAGGCCACCAGGCTTTTATGAATGGATTCCCTGATCATCAGCTTTGCTTTGACCTCCCCCTTCTTATACTTGGTTTTAGCAACAGCAGTAGCATTGGATGGAGGTTCTTGTATCTTACCTAGTACATGGTCCATGAGATCATGGTCTTCCAATTTGAGATCTAATATCATCTTCCAAGCATGGAAGTCATCCCTTCCAGTCAGCTTGTCATTCTCCTTGAATTCATAACTTGTGGAACCCATTTTCTTAGATGGTGATTGCTAAAGTTAGGGCTTGTCTTCACCTTAGCTCTGATACCATGTAAATTTTTGTAGATGTTCTATGCTTGATGCAACTTTACTTTTATTACAGCAATCACACAAACAGTTAAGTAAAATGTTGATAGAACATACCAGTAGATCTATGGAAGACAAACCAGAAACAGGAGAATGTGTTGGTGCATTACGGCGGTCAGCAGGATGCTTCAACTAGCAAATTCTTCTTGGTCAGCCAACCCAGAATGTGTCACAACAGTCCTCAAAACAGTCACCCAGTCAACTCAAAGTCAACCCAGAAATGTCAACGCAGTCCAAAAAAAGTCAACGCAGGGTAGCAGCAATAAAGTCAATGCAGCTCCAACTTCGATCAACCTTTTGACCTCAGTTCTTGTGCCAATGTGTACGGCCTCCCAAAATCGAAGTCTCCACCAATTTTCAGCCTCTTTGGACCATGCATTGACCATAGTCAACGCTGGTCAAACTTGCGTGGAAACCCTAGTTGCAGTAAAATTCGTCCTTCTTCCTAGCTGCAGTAATTCGTCCTTCCCACGTGTGAATCGAAATTGTCTCCAAGGAGCTCGTACTAAATCAGAAGAGGAGAAGAGATGTGATGAGTGAGTGAAATGCTCTTCAATGTTGACTGTATTTATATCCATCATTGAGGTGTGTGACACATCTGCTGGGGGTGTAAAACCTTAAGGCCGACCTGCACATATAATTTATTAAAAATAATAAATTCAAAATAAATGTTCTGCTCATCGGATTAAGATCAATTTTATATCGATCTTACACCTCTCTGAAAGAGGAACCCAATAAAAATATCGGCATCTTCATCTGAGCATTACAACATGGAGTTTGGACCTAGTTGTCCAATTTTAACACTTTGCCATCAAAGATTCTTGATATTGAAGCCTAATCAACATTGTTGAAAGACACATCATCAAGCACCATCCAACACTATTGAACACATCACTCTGAAGAATCATCAAGTCATCCGTGATCATCAAGGATCCAAGATCACTGACTTTGAAGAAATCAATCTAAGAGGGATTCCCTGCCATCATCTTCATCATCATTATCAAGGAAGTTGATAGAAGGAAGAAATCAATCTACACAAGTAAGTATTTCTATGACCTCATTTGAATCTGTCAAAATGACTTATTGCAAAGAAAGCAACAAATTGGCTGGGTCATCAAACTTTCATGCATGGAAGAAAATGATAGATTTGAATCTAATTGAAAATGAAGTTATGGGCTACATCAAAGGATCTACAACTCAACCTTCAAAAGAAGATGCTCTAGCTCATGCCAAGTACATGAAGGGAGAAATAAGACGCTAGAGGGTTCAAATAGAATCCATTAAGGGCTCACTCATACCTTATGTATCAAAACTAGAAACCGCAAAAGAAATATATGAAAAGTTGGTGGAGCTATTCTCTGTAAGTACTGCAGGAGAAGTATTCTCTCTGAGACAAGAACTATACAGGATGAAATTGTCAAGAGAGGAAGGAATCACTTGATATTTTATGAGGATTTCTTAAATACAAGACCAACTACAGGAATTGGGAGAAGTAATGTCTGATAGTAAAATGACTACAGTGGTGTTAAATGCTCTACCGGAAGAATGGGGTAACTTCACTTCAAGCCTAAGTTGCAGGAAACGCTAGCAGGAGGCCCTTTCATTGAGAAAACGAAGCGGAAACGCGTACCGTACGGCCGGGAAACACGGAAACGCGTACCGTACGGCCAGGAAACGCGTTTCTGGCCGGTACGCGTTTCCGGCCGTACTGGTACGTTTCCCGTACGGGAAACAGTACCTGTACGGCCAGAAACGCATTTCCCAGCCATACAGCATCGTTTCCTGTTCCGTTCAGCGTAAATTTTGAAATTTTTTTAATTTTTTCTTTGTTTATGCAATTTAATAATATTTAATTGTTTTTATTAGGTATTGGAGGCCTCTAGAAGTTTTTCTAAAGTTATAAAAAGAGGCTTAGCCTCATTCTCTCATCACACAAATTCAGCAAGTCGATTCACTTGGTGAAGAGCGATTTTGGAGAGGAGGAAGGAGAAAGGAGGAAGAGAGTAGTGCTTCAGCTTGGGTGTTTTCACCATTGAGCAAAGGAGATTTCAGCAGCAAGAGAAAGAGATTTGAGGAGCAGATTTGGAGTGCGAAGTTTCCAGCTACGGCATTCTTGGTTTTTGGCTTAGCTACAACCAAATTTCTCTTGTTTTTTTCTGGCATTTTGGGGTAGCTTCAGCTACAGAAAATTATTTTGGGTAAGAAGCATTCAATTTCTTTGTTTTTTCTCATTGTTTTGTCTATTTTTCAAGGGTTTGTGCTGCGAAAATTTTAAAAAACGTTTTTTATTTATAGATTTGTTTTTTTTTTTTTTTTTTTGCAGCAATGGCTTCTTCCATCCAAGGTTCAAGTGCAAACCCCAAGGTCAACCCAAGGGCTGAATATTATCCTCTTTGGAGGCATGTTGAGAAGCTGCAAAGATGTGGAGGTGGTGGCTCATGGGAATGGCGGTGTACTCTTTGCAATAATTGTTACAAGGGCTCTTACCCAAGAGTGAAGGCACATCTTTTGCATGGAGGAGGACAAGGGATTGCAGGTTGCATGAAAACATCTGACCCTATAGCAAGGAGGGAATATCAAAGAGAGCAAGATCAGGCTGATGGAATCAAAAGAAAGCATGATGATTTTAGTCAAGCAGCTAAAAATCAAGCAAACAGTGAGCCAAGGATTGTAATTGAAGCAAGGAAGAGGAGAGGCAGTGGCACTCAACAACCAGAACAACCACCATCCAGAGGGGCATCTGGTACTATTCAAGATAGCAGGATTGCTAAGCTGGTGAATGTGCAAGGAAGAGAAGAAGTTGATTCCAGAGTGGCTCGGTGCATCTATGCATGTGGTCTCCCATTCAATGTTGTTCGCTCCCCTTACTGGCAAGATATGATAAGGGCAGTTAACAAAGCTCCTCAAGGGTACAAGGGGCCCAACTATGAGAAAGTTAGAACTCAACTTCTAAAAAATGAGAAGGATCTTGTGGAGGATGTGCTATCACCAATTCGTTCTTCTTGGACTAGCTCTGGGGTTACCATAGTCTCAGATGGATGGACAGATACAAGGCGTAGACCATTGATAAACATCATTGCCACTTCACTAAAAGGAGTAATGTTTCTAAAGGCAAAAGACTGCTCGGGAGAGGTAAAAGATGCACAATTCATTGTTGATGTCATTATCAAATCTATTGAACAGGTTGGTCCTAACAGGGTGGTGCAAGTTATCACGGATAACGCACTGGTATGCAAAGCTGCAAGTTTGATTATTGAGGGGAGGTATGACCACATCTTTTGGACACCCTACATTGTCCACAATCTGAATCTGATCTTAGAGGAGATCGACAATAAAGTTCCATGGATAAAGGAACTCACAAGGGAAGCAAGGGAAATTGTGAAATTCATCACCAACCACCACCAATCTCAAGCAATATTCCGAGAGTACTCCAAATTGGAGTTGTTAAAAGTTGCTGAGACAAGATATGCCTCAAACTTCATAATGTTGCGCCGCCTTGTTGAGGTTAAGCAAGCATTAGTGTCTATGGTGGTGAGTCAGCTTTGGGTTGAGTGGAGACAAGCAGATTCAGAGCGGGGAACTGCGGTGCGTAGAATGTGCCTTGATGAGGATTGGTGGAGCAAGGTAGATTTCTTGCTACTGTTCACAACCCCTGCATTTGAGCTTCTTCGGCATGTTGACACCGACCAACCTTTCTTAGGAGAGGTATATGATGGCATGGATTCCATGGTTGAGAAAACTATGGAAATTATTTCACAGGAGTCACCACAACTTTTGTTTGTAGATGGTCAGTTTGCCGAATTAATCAAGAGAATCATTGTTGACAGGTGGAACAATTTCAACACTCCATTGAACCCAAATTTTATGATGAGGAACTTATTGCTCAAAGCAATGGGAAGAGGAAGGCACCCCATAAGGATAGAGAGGTGGCTAATGGGGTGAAAAAAGCCCTTATGAGAATTTTTCCAGCTCATCTACACAGGGACGTGAAGGAAGAATTTGCCAATTTTGCTGCAGGTATAGATGATTATTTAGATATATCATCTTTGGAGGAGAGAAGCACCATAAATCCAGTTAGGTGGTGGATTTGTCATGGAGCAAATGGTGTACATTTGCAAAACCTTGCCATTCGCATCCTTTCGCAAGTGGCAAGCTCTTCATCAGCAGAAAGGAATTGGAGCACCTATGGTTTTATTCATTCTATGAAGCGCAACAGGTTGGGCTCACAGAAGGCAGAGGATCTTGTTTATGTGCACTCCAACCTTCGGCTTGCATCTCGTAGGGATCCAGAATATGGCAATGGTCCTTCTAAGGAGTGGGATGTGGAACCAGAAAATCCTGATTTGGATCTCTCTCTTGCTGCCTTGAACATTGAGGACCAAGATCATAGAAGTGGAATTGGCCAAACATCTTCTTCAGCTACACCACCCACTGCTGAGCATGCTACTGCTGCTATATTTTATGAGGATTCTGATAATGAGTATTAGTCTTTTGACTTTATTGTACTTGCAACCTCATATATATAATGAACGCTGATTTTGACATTTTGATATATAATAAAGGTTGGTTTTGGAGGTTCCAATATTGCTATTTTCGTTATGTGTCTGTTATCAATGATCATTCATGAGTAAATGTGTTGTAACTTGTAAATTTGTAATAGTTTATGCTTTGATTTTATGATTTATCATGTATGTTTTAAACAGTAAACTTGTAAACTTGTATGATTTCACATAACATTTCTTAAATGTCCTAAATTATAATATAGATTTAAATTATATATATATATATATATATATACCGCGTTTTCCCGTTTCCAAAATTTGGGGAGGTCGCGTTTCGCTTTGCTTCCCGTTTCGGAAACTCGTTTCCATTTCTCCATTTCGTGCAACCTTGCTTCAAGCTTATATGGGAAGAAAGAAGCAACACCATTCCAGGATCGATGATCTCTATGTTAAATAGAGGAAACAAGATTGAAAGCAAAAGTTGATACAGGACCAAGTGAAGAAAATCAAGCCTTTGCAACCAAGTCGGGGAAGAAAGGAAGATTTGGTAAATTTGATCCTCAGAATAAAAGGAGAAATATGGACAAAGTACGATGATTTGGATGTAATGAACTTGGTCATTATAAAAGGGATTGTCCTAAATCTAGAAAGGACAAGAGGAAAAAGGAAGAAGCCCATGTCACAGAAGAAAGGGAAGATGTAAATTTATGTAGATGTTCTATGCTTGATGCAATTTTACTTTCTCTTCAATATTTAGACAGCAATCACATAAACAATAAAGTAAAATGTTGATAGAACATACCAGTAGATCAACAGAAGACAAACTAGAAACATATAAGTGTGATGGTGCGTTACGGCATTCAACAGGATGCTTCAACCAGCAAAGTCTCGATATGGTCAGCGAACCAGCAATGTCACACAACCCTCAGGACAGCCAAACAGTCAAATCAAAAGTCAACGTTATTAGTCAACGGTCAACGCAAACAGTAGCAGCAGCTAGGTCAACACTGAAAATTCAAAGTCAACGTTTTGCCTCGAAAATAGTGCCAGAAAATGCGAATTAGGGAAATCGAGATTTTGGGAGAGTTTCGAGTCGATTTGACCTTGCATTGACCAAAGTCAACGCTGGTCAAAATTTGTTGTAGTTGTTGCAGAAACCGTAGACCGAAAACCAGAAATTGCTGTTGCCAGATTTCCCACATGTAGAGAGAGAAGAGACTCCAAGTGATCGAACCAATCAGATGAGGAGAGAGAATGTGTGAGGATGAGATGAGTCAAATGTTCTCCAACGTTGACCTTATTTATATCCATCAGTGAGAGTGTGTGACACATCTGCTGGGGTACAAAACCTTAAAGCCGACCTGCACATATTTTGAATAGATTAAGAAATAAATTCAAAATAAATGTTTTTCTCATCGGATCAAGATGATCTTTAGATCGATCTTGCACCTCTCCGAAAGATGAACCCAATAAAAATATTGGTATCTTCATCTTAGCATCATAACATGGAGTTTGGACCTAGTTGTCCAAAATTAACACTCCCTCTCAACTAGGGAGAACTCCATCCACCTGTGCAATCCAACATCGTGCATCATTCCGCTGTAATTTGCTTTGCTGGCACTTTATTTCAAAACAGAAGTGGGTCAGTCACAAAGGCATCATTCCCGGCTGACAGATTCAGCCCAAAGATCTGAAACCTCTATAGGACTCACAAAGAGTCTCAGACCAACCAGAAGTTGATTTATCTGACCCGAAGTCAGTAGGAGGTCTGAAACCTCACTAGACTTGATCCCAGATCAAGTGATTGGACCGTGCCATCCTAGATAGAGAATACGACAATCTCTGATAGGTCCATCAGTCTTTGCTACTAGTCTCTAGCTTTTCCCACCTCACTGGCCAAATAAGAGGTACTTCCCATGAGCCCTGAACTCAATGGGTAGGATGCATATGGGGCACAGATAATGAGAGGTGAACCAACTCAATCATCACAATGGTGGGGCCGAAGCACACCAACAAGGTTCAGCAAGCCTAGCCCTGTGGTTGCTTATAGCTCCGAGAAGCTATCCCCAAAGCCCCCTACAGCTCCCAAAGCTCATCGTCCAACAGGACCCTCATCATAGGTTCGTTCCACGATGCCAAGACTCTCACGAAAGGTTAGGAACTTGACCTCCCCTATGGGGCTTTGTGAGAATATCCGCGACCTGCTCATCAGTTCCTATATGATCGAGCCTTAGGCGCCTCGCCGCACCATATCCCAGATAAAGTGGTACCTGATATCAATATGCTTGGATCGATCGTGGAACACGGGATTCTCAGACAAGTGAATCCCACTCTGGTTATCACAGAGTATCACGGTGGTATCTAGTACACGCCCGAACAACTCATTGAAGAGCTTTCGCAACCAAACAACTTCACAACAGGCCATACTCGCTACAATGTATTCGGCCTCCGCGGCGCTCAAAGCCACCGACTTCTACTTCCTACTCATCCATGATATTGAAGCAGATCAAAGTGTGAAGCAGCATCCCAATGTGCTTTTACGATCCACCACACTGCCAACCCAATTGCATCAGTATATCCAAGGAGTGTCACGCTCCCGGCAGTGTATCTCAACCCATGGTTTATCGTACCCCGAAGATATCTCAGAAGATTCTTGGCACCAACCCAGTGAGTGTGATGAGGCTCAACCATCTGTTGACTCAAAGTGTTCACTGCAAAACATATATTTGGACGGGTGTTCACTAAGAACATTAGGGCCCCTACGATGTGACGATACTCAGTATGATTTGCTAACACGGGCCTAGCGACTCTGCCACTCAACTTCTTGAAGTTGAGCTCCATCGGTGTCGACACGGACTTGCAGTCCACCATACTAAATCTTTCCAGAAGCTTCACAATGTATTTTCCTTGAGAAAGGAAAATCTCGCCAGGTCTCTGCCAGACCTCCAAGCCTAGGAAGTAGTGCATCAGTCCTAGGTCCTTCATCTCAAACTCAGCAGCGAGCTCCCTCTTGCACTGATGAATGAGAGGGTCAGCATCTATCAGGAAGAGGTCATCCACATACAGCACCAGAATGAAAGGCTTCTCTCTATCAACCTTGATGTAAAGGTTCGGATCAGCATTACTACGAGTGAAGCCCAGCTTCGTCAGGTAGCTATCTATCCTCTCGTACCAAGCTCTGGGTGCTTGCTTCAGCCCATAAAGGGCTTTCTTCAACCTGCAGACATGGGTGTCCCGATCCTGGACTTCGAACCCCAGAGGTTGCTCTACATACACCTCTTCCTTTATCGCACCATGCAGAAATGCAGTCTTCACATCCATCTGATGAAGACTCCATCCTTGCATAGCAGCAAGGGCTATGATAGATCGAATGGTGGTATATTGGGCCACAGGTGCAAATATGGCATCATAGTCTATACCTTTCTTTTGAGAGAAGCCACGGTTAACGAATCTTGCCTTGAACTTTTCAACACTTCCATCAGATCCATGCTTGTTCTTGTAGAGCCATTTCGAGGTGACAACTGCTTTGTCCTCCGGTCTTGGAACCACATCCCAGACATCATTCTTCAATATGGACTCATACTCTTCGTGCATAGCATCCTTCCATACTTGATGCTTTATGGCTTCCTCAAAAGATCCAGGCTCAGATTGTATAATAGTACTCATGGCTGCTAGATACCCTTGGTATCTACTCGGCTTCTTGCTTTCACGGAATGTCCCCCTTGGGGCCATATGTCCCTCGGCATCCTTGAGAGTATCCCTGAGCCATGATGGTCTCTTCCCCAATGAAGGAGGTGGATCAATTGGGTCCATCGGTCCTTCAGTATAGGGCATCGTCTCATCCTTCGGTTCTTCTTGATTTCTAGGCCTTACTTCACGTTCTTCCTCAGATCTCGGAAGATGGACTACTTTCTTCAGGGAAGTATCTTCGTCAAAAGTGACATCATGGTATATCTCCACTTCCCTTTGACCAGGCACATAGACTCTATAGGCCTTCGAAGTTTCGTTGTAGCCCACAAACATTCCCTTCTTCCCATAAGCATCTAGCTTGCTCATCTTCTCTTTCGGCACATGAAAATAAACAGGACATCCAAAAACCCTAAAATGTGAGACGTCAGGTTTCTTACCAGTGAAAACCTCTTCGGGAGTTTTGGAGTCCAAAGCGAAATGTGGGCATCGGTTTTGTATGTACACAGCAGTGTTTGCAGCTTCTCCCCACAAAAACTTCGGTAGACCCTGGTCACATAGCATGGCACAGGCAACTTCCACAATGGTCCTGTTCTTTCGTTCAGCAACGCCATTCTACTCAGGAGTATAGACAATTGTGGTCTCCCTCTTGATGTCAGCTTCTCTGCAAAAAAATTTGAACTCGTTCGTCTCATATTCAGTGCCATTATCGGTCCTCAAAGTCTTGATCTTCTTTCCTGTTAAATTTTCCACCAAGGCTTTGAAGGTACGGAACCACATGAAAGCCTCATCCTTCTTCTTCAAGAAGTATATCCAGGTTTTGCGAGAGAAGTCATCTATGAACGTCATATAATAAGAACATCTTCCCAAGGATGTCATGGGCAGCATACTAGACAAATCAGAATGTACTAATTGCAAGACATCAGATGTCTTTGAGATGCTTGTGGGGAAAGGTCCCCTTGTATGCTTTCTTTCGGCACAACCCTAACATACACCTTCATGACTATTTGAGAACTCGGGCATCCCCGTCGCCACCTACCTTGCTTCGGGAAGGGCCTTGTAGTGAAGGTGTCCAAACCTCCGGTGCCATAGTTCAGTCTGTCGGATAGTATCACATGTCATCGCTCCCAATGGACTTCCTCCAACCTGGTAAAGTGTATCAACTCTAAACCCAATCGTGATAGCTTCCTTGAAGCTCTTCTTCCACATGCGCACCTTTCCATCAAGGAATGCCACATTGAAACCTTTGTCTTCCATGGCCGATATAGACACAAGGTTCTTCTTCAAATTAGGTACATAGAATACATCCTGCAAGCAGAGGACTTGACCTTGAGACAAATGGAGGGTCACAGTCCCTGTTCCTTTCACGGGATATGTGGCATTATCTCCAAGGATAGTTCCAGATTAGTATCCTTCTCAACCATATCAAAGAGTACTTCCTTGAACCCAGTGATGTGCCTTGAGGCACCACTATCTATCAACCAAACATCCATAGTGTCGGGTGGAGATGCAGCAAAGAGGGCAGATACAAGAATGAATTCATTTCTTTTATCAACAACATTTGATTCCTCATACCTGGAGTTTCTCGACCTTTTGAAAGGTTGACCATTTCCGCTGGAGGGAGCCTTCCTCTTTCCCTTGAACCTATTGTTCCTTTGATTGCCATTCCTCCGGTTGTTGTTGTTGTCATCGCCATCAAGAGAATCCTTCTTGAAAGGGCATTCTCTAGCATAGTGACCGGGCCTATTACAAGTGTAACACTTGCCCTTCTTTCCTTGGGCCCCTGCTTTTCCTTTATTCTTTGGACCACCAAAGTTCTTCTTTCTAGAATGAGCAGCGTAGGCAGCATTTCCTTCATTTTCATACTCCTTCATTCTTGTCTCTTCTTGAACACATCTCGATAGTCTCTTCATGCAGGGTTGCCAAACATATGGAAGGATGAAAGATCCTTGGAAGATGGTTCGAAGGAAAGCAGCATAGCATGTAGATGGACTAGATGAGAAAGACTGATGAAGGGTTTCTGGGCAAGTTTGACCAGCGTTGACTTTGGTCAACGCATGGTCCGTTTGAGCTGAAATTTTGTGGAGAGTTCGATTTTTGTAGGCCGTACTCATTGGCACAAAAATCGAGGTCAAAAAGTTGACCGAAGTTGGAGCTGAGTTGACTTTCTTGTTGCTACCTGCGTTGACTTGTTCTGAACTGCGTTGACTTTTCTGGGGTTGACTTTGAGTTGACTGGGTGACTGATTTGAGGATTGTTGTGACACATTCTGGGTTGGCTGACCAAGAAGACTTTGCTGGTTGAAGCATCCTGCTGACCGCCGTAACGCACCAACACATTCCTCTGTTTCTGGTTTGTCTTCTATAGATCCACTGGTATGTTCTATCAGCATTTTACTTAACTGTTTGTGTGATTGTTGTAATAAAAGTAAAGTTGCATCAAGCATAGAACATCTACAAAATTTTACATGGTATCGGAGCTGAGGTGAAGACAAGCCCTAACTTATAGCAATCACCAACTAAGAAAAATGGGTTCCACAAGTTATGGTTTCAAGGAGGATGACAAGCTGACTGGAAGGGATGACTTCCATGCTTGGAAGATGATATTAGATCTCAAATTGGAAGACCATGATCTCATGGACTATGTACTAGGTAAGATACAAGAACCTCCATCCACTGCTACCGCTGCAGCTAAAACCAAGTATAAGAAAAGGAGATCAAAGCAAAGCTAATGATCAGGGAATCCATACATAAAAGTCTGGTTGCCCACATATCTGAGCTAGGCACATCCAAGGAGATGTATGATAAGCTGATACAAATGTTCAAGGTAAACAATGCAAACCAAGTGCTATTCTTCAAGAATCAATTGAAGAATCTAAAGAAAGGCAGGGATGAGTCTGTCCAAACATACTTTCTGAAATTGACTGAGATCAGGAACAATCTGCTGGCTATTGGGGAGACAATAGCCGATCGTGAGATGGTACTCACCGCACTTGGAGGGCTCCCACATGAATGGCAAGTATTCAACACTACCATTCTCAATAATAATACAATTCCTAACTTTGACGAGCTATTGTCCAGATGCATGCAAGAAGAGACAAGAATGAAGGAATGCGAAAATGACAGAAATGCTGCCTACGCTGCTCATTCTAGAAAGAAGAACTCTGGTGGTCCTAAGAACAAAGGAAGAGCAAGGGCCCAAGGAAAGAAGGGCAAGTGTTTCACTTGTCATAGGCCTGGTCACTATGCTAGAGAATGTCCCTTCAAGAAGGATTCTCCCGATAGTGATGACAATAACAACAACCGGAGGAATGGAAATCAAAGAAACGACAGGTCCAAAGGAAAGAGGAAAGCTCCCTCTGGCGGAAACAATCAACCTTTCAAAAGGTCTAGAAACTCCAGGTATGAGGAGTCAAATGTTGTTGATAAAAAAAATGAATACATTCTTGTATCTGCCCTCTCTGCTGCATCCCCGCTCGACACTATGGATGTCTGGCTGATAGATAGTGGTGCCTCAAGACACATCACTAGGTTCAAGGAAGCACTCTCTGACATGGTTGAGAAGGATACGAATCTGGAAATTACCCTTGGAGATAATGCCACATATCCCGTGAAAGGGACAGGGACTGTGACCCTCCACTTGTCTCAAGGACAAGTCCTACATTTGCAGGATGTACTCTATGTACCAAAATTGAAGAAGAACCTTGTGTCTATATCAGCCATCAAAGACAAAGGCTTCAATGTGGCATTCACTAATGGAAAGGTGTGCATGTGGAAGAAGAATCTCAAGAAAGCTATCGTGATTGGTTTTAGAGTTGGAACACTCTACCAGGTTGAAGGAAGTCCACTAGGAGCTATGACATGTGATACTGTCCGACAAACTGAACTATGGCACCAGAGGTTTGAACACCTTCATTATAAGGCCCTTCCCGAAGCAAGGAAGGTGGTGACAGGGATGCCCGATTTTGGAAATAATCATGAAGGTGTATGTAAGGGTTGTGCCGAAGGAAAGCATACAAGGGGACCTTTCCCCTCAAGTGTCACAAAGACATCTGATATTTTGCAACTGGTCCATTCTGATCTATCTGGTATGCTACCCGTGACATCCCTGGGAGGATGTTCTTACTATATGACATTCACTGATGAATTCTCCCGCAAAACCTAGATATACTTCTTGAAAAAGAAGGATGAGGCTTTCATGTGGTTCCGTACTTTCAAAGCCTTGGTGGAAAATATGACAAGGAAGAAGATCAAGATTTTGAGGACCAACAATGGCACTGAATATGAGTCAAATGAGTTTAAGGACTTTTGCAGAGAAGCTGGCATTAAGAGGGAGACTACTACTGCCTACACTCCTGAGCAGAATGGCGTTGCTGAACGAAAGAACAGGACCATTGTGGAAGCTGCCCGTGCCATGCTATGTGACCAGGATCTATCAAAGTTTTTGTGGGGAGACGCTGTGAATACTGCTGTATACATTCAAAACCGATGCCCACATTTCGCTCTAGACTCCAAAACACCCGAAGAGGTTTTCTCTAGTAAGAAACCTGACGTTTCACATTTTAGAGTTTTTGGATGTCCTGTTTACTTTCATGTGCCGAAAGAAAAGAGAAGCAAGTTGGACGCTTCTGGGAAGAAAGAAATATTTGTGGGCTATAGTGAAACTTCGAAGGCCTATAGAGTCCGAGATCTGAGGAAAATCATGAAGCAAGGCCTGGAAATCAAGAAGAACCGCAGGATGAGACAATGCCTGATGTTGAAGGACCAATGGACCCAATAGATCCATCTCCTCAACTGAGAAAGAGACCATCATGGCTCAGGGACACCCTCGAAGATGCTGAGGGACATGCTGCCCCAAGGGGGACATTCCGAGAAAGCAAGAAGCCATGTAGATACCAAGGGTATCTAGCTGCCATGAGTACTATTGTACAATCTGAAACTGGATCTTTTGAGGAAGCCGTAAAGCATCAAGTCTGGAAGGATGCTATGCACGAAGAATGAGTCTATAATGAAGAATGATGTATGGGATGTGGTTCCAAGACCGAAGGACAAATCAGTTGTCACCGCGAAATGGCTCTACAAGATCAAGCATGGATCTGATGGAAGTGCTGAAAAGTTCAAGGCAAGATTTGTTGCCCATGGCTTCTCTCAAAAAGGAAAGGAATAGACTATGATGACATATTTGCACCGTGGCACGATATACCACCATTCGATATATTATAGCCCTTGCCGTTACGCAAGGATGGAGTCTTGATCAAAGGGATGTGAATACCGCATTTCTGCATGGTGCGATAAAAGAATAGGTGTATGTAGAGCAACCTCTGGGGTTCGAAGTCCAGGATTGGGACACACATGTCTGCAAGTTGAAGAAAGCCCTCTATGGGTTGAAGCAAGCACCCAAAACTTGGTACGAGAGGATAGATAGCTACCTGATGAAGCTGGGCTTCACTCGGGGTAATGCTGATCCAAACCTTTACTTCAAGGTTGATAGAGAAAGGCTTCTCATTCTGATATTGTATGTGGACAACCTCTTCCTGACAGGTGTTGACCCTCTCATTCATCAGTGCAAGAGGGAGCTCGCTGCTGAGTTCGAGATGAAGGACCTAGGACCGATGCACTACTTCCTAGGCCTGAAGGTCTCGCAGAGACCTGGAGAGATTTTCCTTTCTCAAGGAAAATATATTGTGAAACTTCTGGAAAGATTTGGTATGGTGGATTGCAAGTCCGTGTCAACACCAATGGAACTAAACTTCAAGAAGTTGAGTGGCAGTGTTGCTGGGCCCGTATTGGCAAATCCTACTGAGTATCGTCAACTCGTAGGGGCTTTGATGTTCTTAGTGAACACCCGTCCAGATATATGTTTTGCAATGAACACTTTGAGTCAACAGATGGTTGAGCATCATCACTTTCACTGGGTTGTTGCCGTAACTGTAACAACTAAGCCGTAGATTTGGTTACCGAGTTTAAGACTTGTATGCTTGTTGACTTTGATATGAATAGCTTTAATTATAAAAATACACAAGAGGTATTTATAATAATAATATTTTATTGATAAGATATGACATGATTGAATGATTACAATGAGGTCCCGCTTTTATACCCATGCAGGTACCTTTTCACGAATGGGCATGTCCTTTAGACATGCCTTTTCATAAACCTAATGACTATTTAACATAATCCTAATTGATTAGTTAGTAATTACATTTATTCTATTTTATTCTATTAATAACTATATTTATTACTTTAGTTATGAATTAGATTCATAACATTGCCTCCTTCTTCGAAAAGCTTTGTCCTCAAAGCTTAACTTTTCGACACTTCCCTTTACTTGAATTTATCTGCTAAGCATGTCTTAAATCACTGGTACCTTCCTTGTGCTTTCCACATCGTCCTAAATCCATGTTCTCATTTTTTTTCCTTCCTTAAGACGGAACTTGAATATATATATATTTAGTATTTAACTCCTTTATATATATAATTTATCTTCTTCCTTCTTTTTTTTTCATTAATTTAATTAATTAAATAGTACTTTTAATTAATTAAATTAATAAAAAAATTTTAAATTAATATTATTATATAATTATATTAATAATATTATGTCACACACACACACACACACACATATATATATATACAACCATAATATTATATATATACACATGTAATTATCAATAATCAAATGAGCTTGGAAAATTCACGCTGATTTGACACGTCTGCTCGAACCTTGATACGCTATTGCTGTAAGCCTCCAGCCGGCAGATTGACGGACATCTCTAGCACCTTTGAAAACTGCTCGTGAATGCAGCGCAGAGCAATAGGCTATGAAGATATCATGACAGAACAGCGATTTGGTTGGACGGTCCGTGAATTTCAACCCTTCTCTAACGCAGGCCTGGTCATGAAAGCGGAAGTTTCGGGAATTGAATTCCAGGTTGGAGATCTTGCGCTGGAACCTCCATGACACGTAATACGAATTGAAAATTCCTTCGCCGAGAAAATCGCGGAAGGCATTCTGGAATTCTATGCCTTTGGGATAGTTAGCGAAATTGGTTTCGATAGCATATTCGATATTGCCAGGGTCACCTGTCATCACGTTCTGCATACTACTTTTCCATGGACCTACCATCGACTTCATAAAGGCCTTTCTTAGCATCCAGCTCTGTAATTTTGGATTGACCTCCACCCTTAAAAAGCGCAGTTGCCATGGCGATTCCCATTGGAGAAAAATCGAACGAGATGCTGCAGGTGAGATTTTGAGATTATACTCCAATTCAGAATCAGGTAATTTCTCCTGAGATTCAGGATGTTTATCCTTGGTGTCCTTTTGTTGGAAGATATGCTTTATTTGAAGTTTTCCAGGAGAAGACAACTTCAACAATTTCCAAAAAATGCAGCCTGTTCCCCATATGTCTACTCCTGAGTCATAGTTTCCAGGTGATATGATAAGTTCTGGAGCATGATAAGTAGGTGTCCTAACAGATATTGAATAACATCTTTGATTGTTTTCATCGCTGGTTACTTCTTGGATTGGGCGCGAAAGATTGAAGTCACAAATCTTGACAGTCAAGGGTGACATTACCAATACATTTCCAGCTTTTATATCCCTGTGCCAGACATTGCAGAAATGCATATATTTAAGCCCCTCCAGTATCTGCCGCATGAGATGCTTGACATCATCAGGACATAGTGGACCTTGCAAATCCAGAATAGAACCTCTATCAGCAAATTGTGACACAATGTACAAGTCAGTTTTATCATTTTTGTCTTCAGGGCTATTCAGAAAAACGCCCATCAAGGAGAGTATGTTAGGGTGAGATAGTCGATGCATAATGCAAACTTCCCGAAGAACGCCCTTCAAGACGGACTCAGATTGCATCGCATCTTCCACCATCTTAACAGCAACAAACTCCCCAGTTCTTTTGTCTTGCGCTTTACAGACTTGGCCGTATGCTCCCCCTCGCAGAAATTCGAGTATCTTGTATCTGCTTCTCGTCTACGAGGAAATATTTAAACAGAACAGAACATAAGAAATGCCCTTTCCTCTGCTATTTTGAGGATCTCTAATAACCCGAATAGATTCAACACTCTCCAAATGTTTAATCCCAAGGAATAGCTGATATAGCTCTTCCTCCTTCACATCAAAAGGAAGATTCCGAACAAATACAATCCGCTTATAATCATAAGTAAAATGGTTTTCACCTTTAAGTTTCTTACAAGGTGGATATGCTCTATCCACACGAATATGGTTTCCACCAAGCTCTGCCAGGTTGTGTGGCAAAGTAGCATTTGCTGATTCTTTATCTTTGAAAACAGCATAGGCACGGAGACTATTATGAGGGTCAGCAATCCGCCCCTTGAGGATTGCATTCTTTCTTGGCAATTTACTATCTAAAATTGGAACAGAACGCAACCTAACTGAATCCACTTCTTCAAACTGAGAAAATTCCTTTATCAGTTGTTTCCTTTTGCATTCATAGAGCTCCACAGTGGTGTTAATTATGGTGTCCTGATTAATGTCATACTCTCCCACACAGCTCTGCGCTTGTATGCATACCTTATTGTCTTGCTTCAACTGGTAGTCATCAATGGAAATGGATTCCATTTGCTTCCATTGTTGCCTATTTGCTTCTTTAATAGTTTCCCGGCTAGTAGAAACTTTTTTACATTTAACATCTACATCATCATTATAATCTGCTTCACAGTTATAAGGTTTTTGGATTGCACACTTATGTCCTGTGAAATATTTGTCTCCACACTTCCAACAATTCTCTTCCTTTTTACTTTTATTACGCATTGGTGGGGGAATATATTTGGTTGAATTTACCATGGATATTTTACTTGATTTCCCCTTGACATAACTAACTGCTTTCTCCTTTTTACAACATTTTCATCTTTTTGTTTGTCATGAGTTTCTTCTCTATTACGAGAAATTTTTTTAAGATCTGCAGAAATTTTTTTACAACTGTTTGTGACTTTTGCCCAAGAATTCTCTAATTTCTGAAGCTTTTCTTGAGCTTTCCTAATCTTCTCAATTATTTCTTCTCGTAATGACACATAGTGTGGTAGTTTATGTCCATAGGCTTGTAAACTACGTTCATAGGCTTGTAAAACAATGTTGTGTGCCATTGCTTGAACTTGTCCTTAATATGGCTCCTTAATATGGCTTTGATACCACTGTAACAACGGAAGCTGTAGATTTGGTTACTGTAGCAGAAAACTTGTATGCTTGTTGACTTTGATAGCAGAAATAGCTTTAATTATAAAAATACACAAGAGGTATTTATAATAATAATATTTTATTGATAAGATATGACATGATTGAATGATTACAATGAGGTCCCGCTTTTATACCCATGCAGGTACCTTTTCACGAATGGGCATGTCTTTTAGACATGCCTTTTCATAAACCTAATGACTATTTAACATAATCCTAATTGATTAGTTAGTAATTACATTTATTCTATTTTATTCTATTAATAACTATATTTATTACTTTAGTTATGAATTAGATTCATAACAGAATCTTCTGAGATACCTTCGGGGCACGATAAACCATGGGCTGAGATACACTACCAGGAGCGTGACACTCCTTGGATATACTGATGTCGATTGGGCTGGCAGTGTGGTGGATCGTAAGAGCACATCGGGATGCTGCTTCAATCTTGGTTCTGCTTCGATCTCATGGATGAGCAGGAAGCAGAAGTCGATGGCTTTGAGCACCGCAGAGGCCGAATACATTGCTGCTAGTATGGCCTGTTGTGAAGCAGTTTGGTTGCGAAAGCTCTTTAGTGAGCTGTTTGGACATGTGCTAGATACCACTGTGATACTCTGTGATAATCAGAGTGGGATTCGTATGACTGAGAATCCTGTGTTCCACGACCGATCCAAGCATATTGATATCAGGTACCACTTTATCCGGGATATGGTACAGCGAGGCGCCGTAAGGCTCGATCATATAGGAACTGATGAGCAGGTCGCGGATATTCTCACTAAGCCCCTGGGGAGGGTCAAGTTCCTAACCTTCCGTGAGAGTCTTGGTATCGTGGAACGACCCTATGATGTGGGTCCTGTTGGACGATGAGCTCTGGGAGCTCTGGGGGGCTTTGGGGATAGCTTCTCGGAGCTATAAGCAACCACAAGGCTAGGCTTGCCGAACCTTGTTGGTGTGTTTGGGCCCCACCGTTGTGATTTTGAGTTGGTTCACCTCTCATTATCTGTGCCCCGTATGCATCCTACCCATTGAGTTCAGGGCTCATGGGAAGTACCTCTCATTTGGCCAATGAGGTGGGAAAAGCTAAAGACTATTAGCAAAGACTGATGGACGCATCAGAGATTGCCGTACTCTCTATCTAGGATGGCACGGCCCAACCACTTGATCTGGGATCAAGTTTAGTGAGGTCTGGGACCTCTGCCTGACTTCGGGTCAGATGAACCAACTTTGGGTTGGTTGGATACTCTTTATGAGTTTGATAGAGGTTTTGAACCTCTGGACTGATTATGTCAGTCGGGGGATGATGTCTTTGTGACTGACCCACTTCTGTTCTGAAATAAAGAGGCCAGCAAAGCAAGTTACGGCGAGATGACGCACGATGTTTGATTGCACTGGTGGATGGAGTTCTCCCTAGTTGAGAGGGAGTGTTAAAATTGGACAACTAGGTCCAAACTCCATGTTGTGATGCTCAGATGAAGATACCGATATTTTTATTGGGTTCCTCTTTCGGAGAGGTGTAAGATCGATATAAAGTTGATCTTAATCCGATGAGCAGAACATTTATTTTGAATTTATTATTTATAATAAATTATATGTGCAGGTCGGCCTTAAGGTTTTACACCCCCAGCAGATGTGTCACACACCTCAATGATGGATATAAATACAGTCAACGTTGGAGAGCTTTTCACTCATCTCATCACACATCTTCTCCTCTGATTATCTACAAGCATTTGAGTAGCAGTTTCATCTCCCACGTGAGAAGAAGGACGAAATCTACTGCAGCTAAAGGATGAAATTTACTGCAGCAAATTTTCTGCAGTTAGGGTTTTTGGGCAAGTTTGACCAGCGTTGACTCTGGTCAACGCATGGTCCGTTTGAGCTGAAATTTTGTGGAGTTCGATTTTTGTAGGTCGTAGTCATTGGCACAAAAATCGAGGTCAAAAAGTTGACTGAAGTTGGAGCTGCGTTGACTTTCTTGTTGCTGCCTGCATTGACTTTTTCTGGACTACGTTGACTTTTCTGGGTTGACTTTGAGTTGACTGGGTGACTGATTTGAGGATTGTTGTGATACATTCTGGGTTGGCTGACCAAGAAGACTTTGCTGGTTGAAGCATCCTGTTGACCGCCGTAACGCACCAACACATTCCTCTGTTTCTAGTTTGTCTTCTATAGATCCACTGGTATGTTCTATCAGCATTTTACTTAACTGTTTGTGTGATTGCTGTAATAAAAGTAAAGTTGCATCAAGCATAGAACATCTTCAAAAATTTACAATGCAGCACGTCAAAGATGATTGAAGCATTCTCAATCAAGGACAGGAAGCTGCTAAAGAAAGTCTAGATGACCAAAGAAGAAAAGAGGGATGTATGCATATGTTTAATGAGTCAAGTCATGTCATTATATAGTAAGGATGCATGTTGTACTTCATGAGTATGATCAAAGGAAAGGGATCTCTCTTATTAAAAGGATGCATAAATGCATGGTTCACATATTTACGAGATGAAATCAACATAATATGTCCTCATATGGAATATGAGGTGGTTGACAAAAATGAAGGAACTACGACTGGAAGTTCTTGGGGAAACAATGTGCGAATAAAGAGATCATGAAAGATACAACTATGAAGAAGGCAATCAACATCCAATAACTAATAGATTTGACTATGATATCTCCGTGGGAAATATATGAAGACCCTGATGAAGATAATAAAAGAAGGAGACCCTTGACATTGTATATCTTGGAGATGTGTCAAATATATGTGCGGGATGTTAAAATTGCAAGCAAACAGATGTCATGATGAAGAGCCATCACAAAAGGTAATTTTGATTTAATATTCATTTTTAGCTTTTGAATAACATCTGGATGGGTTAATGTAGGGCTACCAGAAAAATAGTTGTGGATGTCGTGTACAACTAGCAATCATGTGGTGGGATGGAAAATCCTAAAGGAAACATGATATAGAAGAGGTAGTTGTATGAAGGAAAGCCAGATGTGGACTAGAAAATCACTTTCAGATAAAAGGAAGGATGACATCACTGACTTGAGGAAAGTGATGGATGGTCGATGCCCTACAAAGATGAAGGCTCTATAATATCAAAGATAAAAATTCATGACATCGAATGGAGCGCTATAAGAAGCTGAATGTCCCATGATATCCACCACTAAATAAAAGGTTGTTGTTGGAAACAAGTCCCTAGTTAAGAGGGAGCCTGGAAACAAGTTTCTAACTTGGTAGAAACTTGGAAGCAAGTCCCTAGTCAAGAGAGAGCTTGGTCAAGTCCCTGATTAAGAGGGAGCTTGTGTACATTCCTTTTATAGGAATGGGTACATTCCTTCATTGGAATGAGTATATCCTCCCTAGTTGAGAGGGAGAGATAGACACATCATTCTTGTCTTCACTTGGGAAGAAAGAATGGAGGATTGGGTAAGCATCTGGCATCTGATACTCTTTGAGGATGTGATCGGACATCCAAGATAAGAGTAGTCATAGAGGACCGATATTTTTTGAGAACTGTGAATCCAAGATAAGAATACTCCTGGTGGAACATACTCTGAGAGAACCTGAGGTGGGGTATGTTCCGAGAGAGACAATGATGAGGGTGTCTGAAAATCATTGGTCTCGCCAGCATTGTGCTCTGATCTTGTGGAGAGATAGAGTTGTTAGTCAGGGCCTTGCTATATGACAATGTTGGATGATGTGATGCTATACAAATGGGTTACCAATCCGACTTTTCTTATGAGAATTCTTTAGATTGAGAATTTCCAAGTACCTTGTATGGATTATGAATACCTCCTTAGTTAAGAGGGAGTGTTGAAATATGTAACTAGGTTTGGTCTTCATAAAGACATATGTAATCATGATTTTATGAAAAGAGAAAAATATATTTATTATTGTTATTCTTGGGGCATGGGTTTCATGCTCGAGGGAAATTTATTTTTAGGTCAAGCACCCATTGAGTGCTTCTAGGTTTGTCATAAAGTCAATTGAGTCATTGTCATGTATTGAAGACCCATTTGGGCATGCTAAAAATTGTAAAGAAAATTTTATTTGAGTCAAAATAGAGTCAAAAGACCCTCCAAGACCTCGTCATGACACAAAGATCAAGTCGCCCTACATGAAGGAACAAGTCGACCTAATGAGAGCAATCCATACCCCTCACAAGCCTATAAATAAGAAGAAACTCAGCCTCATTTGCTTACTCACTCAAGCAAGTTCGATCTTCTCAAGATAGAAGTTGAAAAAGGACGAAAAAGAAGGAGAAGAACTAGATTGAAGTTTTTGGGCCTCTCTCTCTCTCTCGTGTTAGGGTTTCTACATTTGTTGGGGAGAAGAATTTGTTGGACAAAAGAATTTGCTGGACAGGTCGAAGTTGCAGAAGAATTTGCTGGGCAGGTCGAAGTTATAGAAGAATTTGCTGGGCAAGTCGAAGTTGCAAATGACTTTGTTGGGCAGATCGAAGTTGCTAAATAATTTGCTGGGTAGGTCGAAATTCCAGAAGAACCTGTTGAACCAGTCGAAATTGCAAAAGTTGCTGGAATCAAAGTTTGACTTGGTCTTGGAGGATCTTGGTCAAGGGTCATAGGTCTTGAAATTCGTCAATTGAAGTTATATGAGAAGAGAAGAATTCTTGTGGGTTTTCCTCTCGGTTGGAGAGGTTTTGGCCCTGGTTGATCGCCTACATCTTGTGTCCTATTGTCGCATTGATTTTATTGTTTGGTATCTGTTTAATGATAAACAACACTAATAATAATCAATTGTAAGAAGAAGCTAATCAAGTTAAGTAAAAATACATCACAAGCAGTTACCAAAGTAAGAGAAATCACCTAATCTAGATGCCCCTAGATTTCTCAACAGGATGAAGATAAATCTACTCCATCACTGTCTTCAGTGGATGATTTGCAGGTTGGAGGACAAACAGAGATGGAAGAAGACAGTATTGTGCAGAGAAAAACTAGACAAACTCACAAAGATGCAAAAACTCAAGAGTAGACATGAATTCAAAAATCCAAGAGAAGATATTGAGCTGTTTCATATTTGCCAAAAAAGAACAAAATCCCGGAAAGGCCAAATGGTATACTCTGCAGCAGGTAGACGATCAATTGTCTCACTTTTAACCAAAATAAATCAGTATCGAGGACCAAAAACCCCTACATTGGGAGGTTCCATATGGATCCTTGTATTTCACTTCTTCTTTTCCACTTTGGATAAGTGTGGGCTAATGAGAAATATTTTACTTTCCAAACCTTATCAAAAAAATAATCACTATTAAAACATTTAAAGGTCACAGTAGGGTTTTGGGAACGAGAACAAGAGTCACCCTCTGTTAATGGGGATCAAACCATCTGCAAGGAGACACAGTAGTTGAATGTACTCAAGAGGGAGTAACCACTGCGATTCTGAGACAGGGGAACTCTGTAACTTGTAACCTTCATTAATAAAAGATGAGGTTTTTTTATGCAGTAGAGGTTTTTATACCCAAAGAGGGTTTTCTCCACGTGAATTTTTTCTGTCCCTGTATGAATAAGATAACACTGTTCTTCTGTTTGATTCACCCGTTAATTATGCTCATTAGATTGATTGAAAGTAGATAACCGAGGCAAGAAATATTGCATACTCCTGGTAATGCAGAGAAAATAAATGATAAGAAAAACTCAGCAAGCTGAAGAGATGAAACATTCTGAGGGATCGTTGCTGTAATTCGGATCAATTTCGAATTTATTGATCGTAAATTATTCTACCAAAAAAATAAATTATAATATCTTGTCAGAAATTTCTTAGAGTGCTTGACAAGTTAAAATGTGTTTTAAAAGCACGGAACCTGAATCAACTTATCATTGACAGATGCTGAATGAAGTTAATAAAAGCAACGAATGAGTTTATATTTAATTTACCTACCAGTGGGAAGTAGACGCAGGTCGTGGAATCCAACCAAAATCAACCACAAAAAAACCTATTGGTACAAAAAAATAGTTGATTGAAACACCCTAACGACTTAGTTTGAAAACTTTCAATTTGGCTCCAAATCTTTCCTACCACAAAAAGACGCATGTTTTCAGAAAGTTCTGCTGTGTGAAGAGACATTCCATAGAGATCATATATATAAATAAGAAATGAGGTTCGGTTTCAAAAACTCGCCCCGTAGAGCAAAGGATACCATGTAAAAGTTTTGAAGGACAACTGTCTCAAAAGGAAAATGAGTTTTGTGTGGGGAAAAAGAGGGTACCCAGTAACATGAACATCCCGAACGTCTCTGGCATGAGCTTTGTAGGTTTTGATGTGAAGACCCCTGTGGGGATTCCAGAGGCGAATAGTCCTGTCTTTGCCGCAACTGAGACAGTAATTGCCATCCGTATTGAAGCGCACGGCCAACACTGCACCTTCATGCCCCTTCAGAACGCTCGTCTCCTTCGTTGGCATGGCATTGCTGGTGGAGGATGAACTCGCCATTCAGAGACTTCTCTGACTCCTCGTGCATGATCTAAGTTTTATTTCATATGTCACCTTCCCACCAAATCATGTCCATAAATGAGCTCAAATCATGTCAGCTTCCATCCAGCATGCTCTTAAAAGGTTGTATATATGTCTTGGAGTTTTCCTATTAAATTTATAATTAATAATACTAAATCTATAATTTAGATTATTTTTATTAATTGCAAAATATATGTTCGTATCAAAGTTGTACATTATGTTATGATATTTTTTTTTTATCTACATACTCATGAACCAAAACTATTTTTGGAAGAGGAATACAATTGGTACTAAGCATATACGGGTCTATGAAGGTGAATATTTTCAATAGAGTCCCAAAATTAAACAAAACTTGCAGTACATATAGCTTTCTTTAAAATATAATCCTTGATTACAACATATTTCCCCGGATCCATGTTGACTAGTAAGCCTCCCCAATTTTTTTGATATTTGAACATAATATTCATGCTTAATCCAATAATGGAGGATGGTCTTAATTGGCTATTAACCATCAACTCTCCAAATTTCAAATTTAAACCTTGGTTGGCGCATTGATTTAATCCTTGGTTATTGTCCCTTAGAATGTGTTTGAAACTCATCATTGGGATATCTGTTGATATCTTCTTATTCTGGTTCATGAGATTATCCAAAACTTTGTCTCTAGGGGAAGATCCTTTAACCAAATACTAAATTATTAAAAAGGAGTCACCTAACACAATGAGAGAAGAGACCTTTGGTGAGAAGAATGCCTTGGAGTAAACCATAGGCTTTTGCTTAATTATTTGTCATATTCCCCAAGCCCTATGAGTACTCTAAAAGTTTGAAATTTTTGGGCCATAAAGGACCCCTCCCCCTCCTGCCATTCTTGGATTTCCTTTTGATGCACCATCGAAGCTGAGAATGTAGTTAGAAAAGGCTTGCTTCCAACTTTTAAAGTTCATCCATTGAAGACAAAGCTTCAATGCCTCCACATATGACTTGTTAACAACACCCGAAATTTGAGATTTAACTAAATAAAAGGAAAATTTGAGAGACATGCAACTTCAAAAGGATCCATTCCATTGTTGGAAAGATTTCTAGACATCTTGTTGAACCAAAATTATGAGCACAAGTACAATGCTTTCGATGCAACTGACTAGGGGGCTCCTTTTAATCATTAAAAATACACTTATTTGAGTAACCAAACTTTCCAACAAACTATCTATGGCAATGCCTCCTAGATTTGCTTGAGAAAGAGCCTTTGAATGAATCTTCTAGCATATTTTGAGTCTCGGGAAGAGAAGAATCCAAAGGTCAAATCCAACCAGATTAATCTATCAAATAGAGGAGACAAAGCCCAAGACCAAACTTCCCTAATGAAAGAGCATTCTAAGAAAATATGTTGTATGGTCTATTCATTTTCTTTATGCAAGGGGCATTGGGAAGGACCCTCGATACCTCTTTTTTTCAAGTTTTATGTTGTTAAAATCTTCTTGTGAACCAACAAAATGAGATTATTTTAGGGAGGTAGTTTGGAATCCATACATTGGACCAGCAATGCGATTTTGGTGGAACCCCTCGGGGGAAAAGGAGGGAGGAGTAGCCTTCACAAACTGAATAAGTTGAAGACATCCATCCACCCCCATATTCAACATCCTACTTCTAAGGAACACATCTAGCTAGGAGGCTACAAAGCTTTGGCAGGAGGCACTGCAAAGGGGGAGGGATGAAGTCTAATTTCCAATTGCTCCAATTACCTTCAACATCCCTGCTTGAAATTCCTACATGTGTGTATTTGTTGATGATTGTGAATACTTCCTTAATAGGCACAAGTTCATTTTCTCTTTCTAAAGGATGTTTATTCGTATTTTTATCAGACCAAATATTAATGCACATGCCATTCCTAGGCTTCCAAAATATATTTGAATTAATGAGAGAGGCAAAAGACACAAAGAGCTTCTAAACTAAAGAAGTTTCGTGTTGTAGATGAAGAAAATCCAAATAGAGAGAGCACCCAAGGAGATTTTTTGCTCGCAACACTTATTTCAACCATTTTTGTTTTGGGGATAAGAACTCCAAACTAGTTTAGCCCAAATAACTTTGTTCATTAACGATGGATTCCTAGTAACAAGTCCTCCATGCAATTCAGGTAGTCAAGCTATGACCTTGTAATTGTGAAATTATTACTGCAGTAATTGATTTATTTCGCCTACTTATTTGATAAGTTATTTACAGATGCTTCAGTAAATTTTGAAATAAATACAGCTGCAATACTTCACTCTAATCAAAAGTAGAATAATAAATTTAACACATATAGCACAATAGAAACAACCACATGAACACAATTATTTTTGAACAATTGTCCCCTGAAAAACCCAATGTGGGAAAACTGATGCAGCAAATGAGGGTTTGTATTTATCTTCAGCAGTGAAAAGATCATTTATAAGAGTCCTTACGAGCAAAATAAAATAGCATACACCTTATGTGAATTTTCCATACAAACCAGAAGAATTCCCAACACATAGGATGACCTCCTGCACCCTCTACGTCAATCTGCGTAGCCTCTCTACGCAGTCCCTGCATGGACTGTGTAATCCTGCGTGGAGGGCTAGTGCTGCTACTCAACGTTGTCGTCCCTACATCCTTCTGCCTTTCTTCTTCTCTGTCTGTTGACTTCTCCCTCCTCCTTCCATCTCTGGAACTCTACCTCTACAAACTCACCCACTGAAATCGAATTCTCTTGCTTCAGAATCGATTTCCTTGGGGTATTGAGAATGTGTCCGACTTGCTTTCCAAATGACCCTCAAGCCTTCTCTTATAGTCTTATCGTTGATGAATCAACAGCCCAGATTATATCCTTAATCAATGGCTCTGATTAAAAGATGACTTGATCTTCATTTTCTATAAGATTCACACTCTTCTTTATTAATACCCTTTAATTATTTAATTTCCCTAAGTTTAGACATAGGGATCACATTAAAATAATTAATTAATTTAATAAATCAAAATCCGAGTGGAATTTCTACAAACGATTTATGGGTTCTCTTAAATACTGTTGTCCAAGCCTCTCCTCAAAATTTGAGACGTGGAACACTTTTCGATGCTTTAAAAATCAACAATCCCTCTCAGTGAGGAAAGTGTTCAAGCAAGGTACTAACTGTGTTGCTTTGATTCTAAAGCATCTGTTGCGTTGTTGATGTCCTGGCTACTATCTCTCAACTCTACGTTGCTACCCTCTGTACTGCTGCTTGTGACACTGTCTCTGCCACTACCTCATCTGTACTACAACTCCCTCTGTCTCTGTAGACCACCCATTCCTTTACTGGAAAGGGTTCCAGACCATCCCCATCTTTTCTCTGAAGTAAGTAAACTTAATCTTACTCAGAGCCTTGGTGAGGATATCTGCCACCTATTCTCCTGTAGGAGTGTACCTCAACTGCACAGCTCCCCATTGGACGTAGTCTCTGATGAAGTGGCACCGAATGTCAATGTTATGAAACCAGCTCCAAAAATAGAAGAAAAGAGAGATCAACGCCTTTAAAATAAGCCACTTCAAGGGGGCAACCTCCTTTACATTACATAAATGAACAATTCTTGGATGATACAAATGAAAAAACCTCCCTTCTATATATAGGATTCCATGGGGCCACAATGTAATCCTAGTTAACCTAACAATAATAATGTAAAGACACAATAATAACAATATGGGGGTTACAGGGGTACAACAATAACAATAAGGAGGTTACACTAACAACAATAAGGGACTATACTAGTAATATAGGGACCTAACATGCTCCTCTCCTTCAAAAAAGTGTTGTCCTCAACGCTTGAGTAGCTGCGGGTGCTTCTGTATAAAATTCTCATCCTCCCATGTAGAATCTTCAGTGGGTAAGTTCTTCCACTTGATGAGATACTCTGAAATTGATCGATTTCATAGCTCTCGAGTTCTTATTTCTGTGATTGCTTCAGGTTCCATTATGGTTTTTCCTTCCTTATCAAGTTCTGGCAATATTGTTTGAACTGGAAGTTTGTCCCCTATAACCTTCTTTAAGCATGAAACATGGAAAACTGGATGCACTCACGAAGAAGCAGGAATCTCCAATTTGTATGCCATAGTACCAATCTTTTGCAACACCTTGTATGGACCATAGTGCTTTGGAAATAATTTATTATCCTTCTTAGCTTGCTCGAGGGACATTTGTTTGTATGGTTGTAACCATAAAAATACCATGTCTCCTACATCAAAACTTCTCTCACTGCGATGTTAATCTGCCTGTTGTTTCATTCGAGTTTGTGCCAAATTTAGGTTATCCTTTAAGAGTTGGAGAACTTCTTGTTGATGCTCGATGTGATATTCCATTGCTTGAACCCTAGAATTTTCCCTTAAAGAAGATGTGATGGATGGTGGATGATATCCATAAAGTGCCATAAATGAGGTCATTTTTGTTATAGTATGGAAGGAAGTGTTATACCACCATTCAGCGAGAGGTAACCACTTGACCCGTTGTGCTTGTTGATCATATACAAAACAACGAAGATATCTTTCCAAACATTTATTCACTATCTCAGTTTAACCATCAGATTGAGGATGATAAGATGAGCTATGAGCTAGTTGAGTACCCAAACAAGAAAATAATTTCGTCCAAAAATTTCCTGTAAAAATGGGATCTCTGTCACTTACAATAATCTTCGAGTTTCCATGTAGCTTTTGAATTGTTTCCATAAATATAGTAGCAATTGTACTTGCTTTAAATGGATGAGATAATGCACAAAAGTGTGCATACTTGGTAAGTCTATCAACTACCACCATGATGACACACTTTCCTTTAGACTTAGGTAAACCTGTGATAAAATCCATTGAAATCTCCTCCCAACGTTAACTTGGAATGGATAAAGGTTGTAGAAGACCCAGGGTCTTAATTGTCTCAACTTTATTTTGCTGGCAAACCAAACATTCCGCCACAAAATTTTGAATATTAGATTTAAGGCCATCCCAAAAAAAATATTTCTTCACCCTGTGGTAAGTTTTTAAAAATCCCTACTGTCCTCCTAAAGGAGAAGTGTGCAATTCCAAAAGAATCTTTTGTTTTAGTTGGGAATTCTTGCAAATATATAAGTGATCTTTGTACCATTAGGAATCATTTTTCCAACTAAATGTATCATATGTACTAGGATCTTGCTACAACTTTTGAATGAGTGTCCACACTTCTTCGTCCTTCTTCCATTCATCCCTTGCTTCAGTTATCCAATCTGGTTTGATAATAGAAATGGCACAAAGCAATGTTTCCACCTCTTCATCCTTTCTTGAGAGTGCATCTGCAACAACATTTAGCTTCCCTTTTTTGTAGATGATTTCAAAGTCATAACCCAAAATATTTGTGACCCATTTTTTCCGCTCTTTTGAAGATAGTCTTTGTTCCAAAAAGTGTTTAAGACTATCATGATCAGTTTTTACCTTTAAGTGTCTTCCCATTAGGTAAGGTCGCCATTTCTTTAGTGCATGTAGTATTGCCAACATTTCCTTCTCATAAATAGCCTTTTGTAAATACTTTCCCTTGATTGGACGACTTTCAAAAGCAATGGGTCTTCCTTCTTGCATTAAAACAACACCAATTCCATTTCTCGAGGCATCACATTCCACAATAAAGGTTTTTGTGAAGTCTGGCATAGCTAAGACTAGTGCTAAGCTCATTGCCTCTTTAAGATGTTCAAAGGCCTTAGTTTCTTCAAGAGTCCATGAAAATGCATCTTTCTTCAATAATGTTGTTAGAGGTGTTGCTATTCTCCCATAATTCTTAACAAACTTGCGATAATACCCTGTTAACCCGAGAAATCCTTGCAACTGTTTTATGGTTGTGGGGACTTTCCATTCCTTAATGGCTTTAATTTTGTTAGGGTCTACTTTAACACCCTCGTGAGATACAATATGACCCAGATATTCCACCTCTTGTACTCCAAAGAAACATTTGGATGTTTTTGCATATAATTGTTTCTCCTGCAATAGTTTGAGCACCCTGTCAACATGTTCAACATGATCCTTCCAAGACCTGCTATAGATTAGTATATCATCAAAAAATACTAGCACAAATTTTATAAGGAAGGGTTTGAAAATGGAATTCATCAACCCTTGAAATGTAGAAGGTGCATTGGTAAGGCCAAAAGGCATGACCAAAAATTCATAATGACCCTCATGAGTTCGAAATGTTGTTTTCAGAATATCTTTAGTCTTCATTATAATTCGATGATATCCTAAACGAAGATCCAACTTGGTAAAATAATTTTCTACATGTAATTCATCCAATAATTCATCAATCACATGAATGGGAAATTCATCTTTAATAGTGAGCTTATTGAGCTGCCTATAATTCTGACACATGCGCCATGATCCATCCTTCGTGTGCACCAATACTACTGGAGAAGAGGAAGAACTTTGACTAGGTTGAATTATACTAGCCTCTAACATTTTTGCAATCATACGTCCAATTTCACTCTTTTGGACATAAGGATATTTGTAAGGCCTGATGTTTGGAGGAACACTTCCTAGAATCAAATGAATACCGTGATCATGATCATGAATAGGTGGGAGTCCTTTGGGAGTTTCAAACACCTTGGAATGATTGTCCAAGGCTTTTTGGAGATCTTGAGAAATAGATGACTTTGATGTTGGAACTTCTAGTAAGCATAACTGTGCAATTACGCCTCGTTGTTCTTTCTTCAGAATCTTTGTCATGACATTAGAGCTTATTATCTTTCCTGGCTTCCCTACGATACCCCGTAATTCAATTTCCTTTCCTTCCGAAAAAAAATTCAAGAAAAAATATTGAAAATTAAAAGCTATCGTCCCCAAAGATTGTAACCATTGTACTCCTAGTACAACATCAACACCTCCTATTGGGATGAAAAACATTGGACTATTCAATACATATTCCCCCATGGATAGCTTGATATTATGGCATTTTCCAAAGCAATTTATAGTTCCTCCATTTGCAACCATCACTTGACATTCTGGTGTTGGGTATAGGAAAAAATTCAATTCCCTGGCTACCTTACAATGAATAAAATTATGGGTACTACCCAAATAAATCAACGCTATTACCTTTTTCTTCTTCATATGTCCTTCTATCTTGAGATTTTGAGGAGTGGTAATTCCTACCAATGCATTACACGATATGGTCAAACTCATTTATTCTTCTTCTAGGGTTGGTTCCTAGTGTAGATCCTCTTCTTTTGAAGTTTATTGTTCATTTTCTTCCCCCTCTTCACAATCTATGTAAAATAATTTCTTCTCAGCACACTTATGACCTTTAGTGTATTTTCTATCACAACTGTAGCAAATCCCTTTTGCTCTTTTTTCTTCCAATTGTTGTGGTGTCAACCTTGTAGGTTGTGTAAGTCTAGGAGTAGCAACACTTCCATCTTTATAGATGTGAGTGGTAGACTTCCTTGTCGCCATAATTTACATTCAATTTTTCTTGCCAACCTGAAGGCCTTCTCCAATGAATTAGGTTCCTAAATGCGAACTTCATGTTGGATGTTATCTTTTAAAGTCCCTATGAAGACATCAATCCTGTGTTCCTCTGGAATATCAGTTACCCTTATATTCAATTTTTGGAAGTCCTCAATGTGCTCCACCATTGAACCCTTTTGTTTGAGATTTATCAACTGGCTAAAGAAGGTGTTGCTCTTTGTATCCTCATAATGTGCTATCATTTCCTCCGTAAAAATTGACCAAGTGACAATTTTTTTATGGGAGTAAAGCCATCGATTCCATACAAATGTATTTTGTTCTAAATGTAAAGTTGTCTTTCTTCCATTTCATGAGCCATAGTAGAGCCTTCTGAAGGCTTAATGGGTGTTGAATTAAATTTAGTGAAAATTTTAGAACCCAATACTAATATCTATTCTACAATATGTCCTTGGAATCAATTTAAATTGATTCTTCAAACAAGACCTATGTAATTCGGAGGAAAAATAATAATAATAATAATAATAATAATAAATTTAAAATTTAAAATTAAAATTAAAATACACACATTTTTCTTGCTTTTGAGGAGCTCGATATTGAAATTGAATTAACTCTGTGATTTCAGATCTTCAATATCTGAAATCACATAGCCCTATAGTAGCACTCTGAATCTTCTTTCGAATGCCACAGGTCTGACCTGATTTGGATTCTTCAAGTCAAAGTTATGCCCAATCTCCCACAATGACCTAATTATGGACTGGTTCAATAGAGCGAACTTCTGTGATGTGCCACATGTCACTGTTTCCTCCTTCAGCTCTAGAATTGATATACAAGAAACTACAGTCCGTGTACTTGCAGCCACTTTTTACAGAATTCCAATTTGATGCTCAGAGAGAGAGTTATGACAATTTTCCCACAGTCGCCTCTTTCAGATGAAATTCAGGAGCCTGAAAAAAACCTAACTTCCACAGATAATGTCTCCGCAAATATTGCGAACCAAGATCTGAAAGTTTTACAGGAGGTTCTTTAGGAGTTCGTCTTTGGTCCGTAAAAATTCTAGCTTCTGAACATGTGTAGAAAAAAAAATTATAGTGCGAATGCCACGATAACCTGTTTTAGGTGAAATTCGGGAGCTCGAAAAACCCTAACTTTCACAGATCATATATCCGAAAATATTGCGAACCAAGATCATAAATTTTTTTTATAGGAGGTTCCTCAGGATTTCGGCTCCGCGCTATAAAAATTTAAGCGTTTGAACCTTCGTAGAACAAAATTTATAGTGAAAATTCCATGATGACTTGTTTGGAGCAGCAAAACCCTAGAATCCAAAGCTCTGATACCAAATGTTATGAAACCAGCTCAAAAAATAGAAGAAAAGAGAGATCAACACCTTATAAATAAGCCACTTCCAGTGGGAAACCTCCTTTACATTACATAAATGAGCAATTCTTAGATGATACAAATGAAAAAACCTCCCTTCTATATATAGGAGTCCATGTGGCCATAATGTAATCCTAGCCGACCTAAAAATAATAATGTAAAGGCACAATAATAACAATATGGGGGTTACAGGGGTACAACAATAACAATAAGGGGGTTACACTAACAACAATAAGGGACTATACTAGTAATATAGGGACCTAACAGTCAATTTGCTTCGACCAGTCATGAAACACAAGGTTCTTAGAGAGCTTGATGCAACTCTAATTATCACACAGAATTTCAGTCGGTTCCATCCTCTTCTTGAGTAATTTTAAGAGAAATTTACAAAGCCATATGGCCTCGCACGAAGCTATGCTTGCTGCCATATACTCTGCCTAGGTTGAGCATAGTGCGACGAACTTATGTTTCCTACTGCACCAGGAAGTCATTCTTGATCTGAGACTGAAACAGTACCCATTGATACTTTTTCGATCCACTTTTCTTCCAACCCAATCTGCGTTTGTAAACCCACTCAATTGGACTTCATTACCCTTAGTGTACTTCAACCCATAATCGACTATCCCCTTCAAATATTTGAGAACATGTTTTGTTGTTTCCCAGTGAGCCCTCCTTGGTTCCACCATGAACTGACTGAGGGTATTCATTGCATAACAAATTTCTGGTCTAGTGTTGACTAGATACATCAATGATCCAATGAGCTGCTTATACAAGGTGGGATCAACCTCATCATCCTCTATCGTGCCTATCTTCTTCTAGTTTGTAATCATTGGAGTAGCCATGGGTCTATAGTCTTCCATATGAAACCTCTTCGGATCTCTGTACTGTATCTCCCTTGCCCAAGGAAGATTTCTCCCTTTTGTTGCCAGACCTTTAAACCAAGAAAATAGTGCATCTGCCCCAGATCCGTCATGTCAAATTCGGTAGAAATATTTTCCTTGCAATATTTGATGAGCTTAGACGATCCAGTAAGGAACAGATCATCTACATATAATACCAAGATTAATGACTCATCCCCTACTCTCAATTAGTAAAAGTTAGGATCTATGTCACTCTTGACGAATCCCATATTTTGCAAATAGATATCAATTCGCCCATACCATGCTCTGGGGGCTTGTTTTAGACCGTAAAAGGCTTTCTTAAGCCTAAAAACATGAGTCTTCTGCTCATGTGCCTCAAATCCCTATGGTTGTTCTATGTACACTTCCTCTTCTATCGCCCCATTCAAGAATGTTGTCTTGACATCCATCTGATGAATCTACATCCCATTTATGCTGCTAGAGAGATGACGGATCTGGTGGAAGTGTATAGAGCTACAGGGGTGAAGGTTTCCTCATAGTCGATCCCTTCTTTCTGTGCATACCCCTTAGCCACAAATATAGCCTTGAACTTCTCCATGCTTCCATCTACAGCATACTTGATCTTGTATATCCACCTCAATCCTACAATTGATATTTCCTATGGTGTAGGGACTACTTCCCATACATCATTTGTCATGATGGAGCTATACTCCTACACCATGGCATCTACCCACACCTGATGCTAAGCTACCTCTCAAAAGCTAGAGGGTTCCTCGACCTATGCTACCAGTGCCTGGTATCTTTCAGGTTGCCTCCGTACCCTCTTCCCATCTCTAGGGGCTCCAAAAAATTCCTCTGCATCCCTCAAAATTTGTTGGAGTTATCTGCTTGGTCTTCCACTGGTGGTGGGTGGTCTTATCTACTCTCCTGCATGCTCTTCTTTGAAGGAACTCTCCTCATAATCCTTGTGTCATGGAGAGGCACTCGACCCATTCTTTGTAGGTCGTAGAGGTTGTCCTAGTGGATCCTCCTCAATCTGTGTATATGTAGCCATTTCCCAAGATCTTCTCAAGGCTCTCTCCTCCATGAATTTAAAGTCCCACCTTACTACGATCTTCCTGTTTTCCAGAATATAGATGCAATATGCCTTCGCATTTTCACTATAGCCCACAAGATAACCCTTCTCTGCAGTTTGATCCAACTTCTTCCTCTTCTCATCTAGTACGTGGCAATACACCATACTACCAAATATCCTTATATGGCTCACCTCAGGCTTGTTGCTCATGAACACACTCTCAAGAGTTACCTTCCCCAATGCTCTATGGGGCACCCTATTCTACACATACACGACTGTATTGCAGGCTCCTGCCCACAAAAATTTGGGCATGTCTTGGTCATATAGCATCGCCCTTGTAGCTTCTATAATGGTCTTGTTCTTCCTTTCTGCAACTCCATTCTGCTCTGGATTGTATGGAGTTGTTCATTCTCTCTTGATGCCTTCCTTTGCGCAGAAACTGGTGAAGTATTTTTCAATATACTCTCCACCATTATCTGATCGCAGCTTCTTGATCCCTTTTCCGATTGAATTTTCTACCAGCGCCTTGAAGTCTTTGAAATGCTCAAAGACTTCATCTTTGGTTTTGAGAAAGCAGATCAAAGTTTTCCTGGAATGGTCATCAATGAATGTAGCAAAATACTTTGCACCACTGAGAGGAATCGTTGACATTGGACTGCAAATATCTGAGTGTATCAACTCCAATACGCTCTTGGCCCCGCTGCTGCTTCTTGGAAATGATTCCTTATCATACTTCCCTAGTACGCACCCCCTATATACCTCATCTTTGCGTGTGATGAGTTATGAAGCTCCTATGACAATCTTCTTGAGAATCTTCAAGGCTCCATGATGTAAATTCCCCATCCTTCTGTGCCATAATTCATTCAAATCCCTTTCATCTATACTGTCGATTAGTGCCATTGGGGACTCAAGCTGGAGCTTATATAATTTGTCGCTTCTTACTCTGATTTGTGTCTTTCTTTTCTAGCTAGGGTGTTTGACATCAACTTTATTTCTAATAAAGTATACGTCATAACCTTTATTCTGGAGCTGCGACACCAAGATTAAATTCATCCCTAAACCTGGTACATACAGAATGTTTGTGGCCTGAATCTTATTTCCAACTTGTATCTGAAATATTATGGCGCCTCTTCCAACAGGGGTACACTTGGCCTTGTTTCCCATTGTGATCTAAAAATTCATCTACTCTTCTTGGTAGCTCGAAAAACATTCTCGAACTCCCATCATATGAGCAGGTTCTCCACTGTTAATGTACCAAACTCCTAGAGAGGTCGTGATTGACACACAAGAGAAATCCTCCTCTAGTCTGGATGCTAGAATAGATATTTCATGCTCCCTCTATTTATCTATTTGCTCTGAGGAACTGCGTAAGTCCTTCCGAGTTGTGTCACTGCCGGATAGTCTTTCTATTGTAGAACCCCATTTTTTATCTTTTGCCTTTAGCTCTGATACCATGTGAAATTATTACTACAGTAATTGATTTATTTCGCCTACTTATTTGATAAGTTATTTACAAATGCTTCAGTAAATTTTGAAATAAATAAAGTTGTTGTAATTCACTCTAATCAAAATCAGAAGAAAAAATTTAACACATATAGCACAATAGAAACAACCACATTAACACAGTTATTTTTGGACAATTATCCCTGGAAAAACCCAATGTGGGAAAATCGGTGCAACAGATGAGGGTTTGTATTTATCTTCAACAGTGAAAAGATCATTTACAGAAGTCTTAACGAGCAAAATAAAATAACATACACCTGATGTGAATTTTCCAAACAATCCAGAAGAATTCCCGACACACGGGATGACCTCTTGCACCCTCTGCGTCAATCTGAATAGCCTCTCTACGTAGTCCCTGCCTGGACTGCACAATCCTGTGTAGAGGGCTAGTTTTGTTGCTTTGCGCTACCTTCCTTGTGTCCTTTTTCCTTTCTTCTTCTCTGTCTACTTACTTCTCCTTCCTCCTTCTGTCTCTGTAACCTTGCCTCTACAAACTCACCCACTGAAATCAAATTCTCTTGCTTCAGAATAGATTTCCTTCGGGTACTAAGAATGTGCCCAACTTGCTTTCCAAATGACCCTCAAGCCTTCTCTTATAGTCTTCTTGTTGATGAATCAACGACCCAGATTATATCCTTAATCAATGGCTTAGATTAAAAGATGACTTGATCTTCATTTTTTAGAAGATTCACACTATGCTTTATTAATGCCCTTTAATTATTTAATTTCCCTAAGTTTAAACTTAAGGATCACATTAAAATAATTAATTATTTTAATAAAGAAAAATCTGAGTGGAATTGCTACAAACGATTTATGGGTTCTCTAGAATACTATTGTCCAAGCCTCTCCTAAAAATTTGAGACCTAGAACACTTTCCGATGTTATAAAAATAAGCAGTAACAACCTCGAGTTAAAGTTTAATGTAATAAAGGATAACGAAGGAAAAATAAGACTAAGGTCATGGGACACGTATTCCAAGTTGAATGTTGGGAAAACACTATAGTGGGCATCACTTTTGGTTTATTTATGGCTATGAAAATTGGCAAATACATTGACAAAGTGGAAATAATTGGCATTTATCTATGAAAATAAAGGAAAATGGGAGAAAAGGAAGGTGAAGTGACACATATTTGCATGCAAGGCAAGATAGAGGAAAAAAGAAGGAAAATGAAGAAAAAAGAGACATCAATAATAAAAAGGCATCAGAGGATCAGTTCACAACTTTTGTCAGTTCAGTTTGGCTCTCTCCTTTCATTCTCTCTCTCATAAACTCCTGCACACTTAAAGTATTCTTGGAGTATTTTGGAATTCACTTGGATTTGGAGAAAGGAAAGCAAGGGAGTGCAAGGAGAAGGTTGTATCAGCAGCTTCAACAGGAGGATTTTGCAAGTAACATGTTGCATGTGTGATTTCCTATTTGAGGTGTGATGCATGGTAACATATATTTGTTTATTTCGTTCATTTTTTGTCATTAGCATGGGTTTTTTCTGGTTTGACAGTGGTTTCAACCTTGCCTTGCCATTTCCTGGATAGTCATAGTGTGATGGGATTCATTCTTGGTTGAGCTTTGGATTGTCGGAAGGTTTTGGAACCAAGTGAGGTGGTCTCAGGAAAATTCCCAAGGGTTGGGGGTGGAGATGGTTTTCTCTGGGAAGCCCTCGACAGGTGGGTGGAGACAGGAAAATTCCTTAAGGTATGGTGAATAAATTATGAGGCATCCAAGCTTGGTTTGGTTTTTGTGATATTGGGGCCAGTTTATATGAAAACACAATAGCTTGAGGGTGGAGGTGGTTTAACCTCTAGAGTCCCTGGTTGATTATGTCTTGGTTTATCCCATGAGATCTCACATTCGTGCTTGGAATATGGCACGGGGGTGATTGGCTGAAAGAATATTTGGTTTTTCCCAAACTATGGTCAGGTGGTACGTGGAAGTCCCTGCCTTGGTTGGTTTTTACATAAGTAAATAAGAGTTATTTTCATATTGTGATCTATGAGAGTTTGTAGTTGTTATTATGTTGATTTAATGGTTGATTTGTCATGGTTAACACTTTAGTTATATGTTGGTTGTAAGCATGGTTCTATGTTGTGATGTAGTTATGGATATTGTTCATGATTTGATAAGTATTTGAATGGTTAATGAATGCATGTGCTAACAAGCATTGTTGCAGCTACTTGAGAAGGGATTATACCTTCTTGGTGATTCTCAGATGAAGTTCATAGTTTTAAGAACATATATGCATTCATGACCTGTAACTTATATGTTTACCATATGTTTGACGAAATTTTTAATGTGTACTAGGTAGTCTAGGTCAAGTTCTTGCTTCAAGGTTGAATGTTTGGCATTTTTATCACCTTAATCATGATTATGGAAAGTTATAGGCAATTTTGGGGAGTCGTATGGAGGTTGGCCTAAAAAAGTGGCTTCGGTCTCGGAACCGTTGGCACTGAACTGGTAAATTTAGGTCATAGCTGCATGGAAGCAGTTGTATGAGTGTGATTATAGCCTCGTAACCACATGCATGTTGTGTTATGGGTGCGGCTGGGATGTTAGGCTTGTGGAAATGCAGTTCCAACTCAGGATATGATCATTAGAGGTTGTGGATTGACTTTTGGGTGATCTAGTGCTCATAAGAGGTATCAATAAGTTTTCGGATTGTAGGCCAAAATTCCATAACTGGAACTTGGAGTTTGGGTCATGTCACAATAACACTCAGCTCACATTTATCCTGGAGAGCTTGTGAAAGCGGGTAAATGTGGGAGGGGGTGTTTACAGACCCATTTAATGATATGAAACTAATAAATCTGTAAATTCCTCCTTCCCAAAGGAATTTACAGATTTATTTTTCCATACTATTAAGAATATTCTTAGGAGAAAATAAGGTAGCAAATTGATAAAGAGGAAGGGTTGTAAGCATAACCTTAATCAAAACTAATTGACCTGTTAAATTGAACTAGTGAGTGCCCTATTTGGAAAGCATGATTTTGAACTTAATAAGTGTCCCTTCCTGGGCCTAAGATGAGTGACTTTTTAGACATATTGGGACGTTGAGATACTTAAATTCTTTCCAGGATTCCACCAAGTGAAATCCTAAAATTCTCATGATTTGATTTTTCTTCCTTGTGTTAATATTCCAAGAATAGATCTATGAATTTCCATAATTGATTTGACCTCTAGATGCATCAAGAAAATTATCTAACACAATTTTAAATATCCTAGAAGTAATGGTTGAAGCTCCACCTAGAAGCAAGGTATCATCTACAAACTAAGAGTGACTGATACTCTTGATTCCCCTTGTATAACGAATACCCATATACAACCATTTTGCATTTAAAACTCCAAACATTTATTTATAAAGTCTACCATAATAATATAGAGGAAGGGGGAAAGGGAACAACCTTGATAGAGACCTCTAGAGGCTCTAAAAAAACTCAACATAGAACCCATTGACCAAGGGCAAGGTTCTAGGTCGTGAAATGCAGAGAGAAACCCACTATGTAAATTTGTTTTCAAAACCAAATATAGAAATTACATTGAAGAGGAAGCTTTGTTGGACATGTTACACAGTAAATTTTCACCTTGCTCACTTCCCGTCCCTGAGCCTGAAGTACCTTGTGAAGAATCTTGTGTAGTATATCCACCTGGGAAAAATACATAAAGACATCCTCTAAAGACTAAAAGAAAGCTGTCTTGAAAGAGCATTGAAGAAACTTAGCTAAACCCCTAAATTCCAGGGTCAATGTGCTTCTATAGTTGCATGCCCATGTTGATGGCAGGCTGACAGCTCGAGCCTAGTGTTGTAAGTGCTCTTTTGACTAAGAAAACTGCGCTGAACCCTTTCTGGCAGTGTTTCCTCAAATGGAGGAGAAGCTTCGACCTCTAGAAGTTTCCAGGACGATGATCTGGATGGTATTCAATGGAGATAGGGTCGAGCTTTCTCATTTAGAGATTTTGATTTTATCAATTGGGGATTATCCCATGAAAAGTGGGCCTTCCTCCTTCTTTCATGGGCTCCTAGCTCCCTCTCCCTTCCTATAAATTGATCCCCATCCTTCCACTATTGGTTGGTCATTGTTGGGTTGGTTTGATCATTTAGTTTCCTTTGAATCCACGTATTGTGATAATGCCTAAGCTATTTGGGAGAAGGAGTGCTTTAAGAACTTCAATGAAGGACTCAGACATCACCAAATGGAGGCCTCCAACACCAAAGCCATGGTTGTAAGCTCTCTCTTTCATATTTATTAATAAAACATCTCGTGTTTGCTTTCTATATTTGTCTAATCTTTTACACAAATATTCTAATGTTCCCTGATCCGTTATATAGATTATGTTCAATGTATGTTTTGTATTGGATTACGTTTGTTGTTGTCTCTTGATCTCATGCAGGTAACCGTACGCCACTAGTAGCGAGGAGCAAGCTTGAGGGACTGTGGATCGAGGCCATCATAAAAGGATTAAACTATAGCATTAGGAAGAGGTAGGCCTATTTCCTTTCTCATCTTGTTTTGAATATTAGCTAAGAAAACTTGCATTAGATAGTCTCGTAAGTTGCTAGACCCACTCTAGGGCTAGAGAGATTACCTTTGTCTGCAGAGGGGATTTATCTTCACAACAAAATTGGCGACTCAACTCCGAAGCTTTAGCCTCTTTGTCTTCCCTTTCCCAGGTTGATTTATGACCAGTTTATACAATCATTAAGATATGAGTATGCCTAAGCCTCTATAGGTATGCATAGGATTTGATAGTTGTTTCAATGTATCTGGTCTGGATTTATTGTGAATTTTGTTTTTGTTTTTTTTTTCTTGTTTTTAGCACTCGACGCTTTTTCTTCCCTTACAGTAGCGCTTACATCATTGTTTTATACAAAACAATCTCATTGCTTTGCCTTTCAACACTGTTCGGATCATCACATACGCACTGATCCTAGAGCTAGGAAAAAGTTAGGGTTTCCCCTTATCTTTCCAGTGTGTCTTGACCCTTGAGAAATGTTGTCGAGTCTGAATGACCCCCTGCCATTGTGTTTTGTTTCTTTATGTTGTTTTAATGGTTGGTTTTGTCTCTTTGACTTGCTTATGGTTAGAGTGAAGTTAAAACGTTTTCTAGGTATTTTCAGTCAATTATCCTTCGGTTGTCACTTGTGTTTATTATGAGAGAGTTAATAGGCTCTACTTTAGAGTTCTATTCCAGTCAGCTCGAACACCATTGCACGCTGCTTCTGGCTTGTTTTGAAGTTGTTTTAATTTGCACTGTTCATCATTTCACTTAGAGATAATCTTAAATTAAGTGTCAAACATAAGATTACAATTGTTTGATTTACAATATTGGAATATCGTGTCTTCTCTAGTTTCCAAATTAAAAAGAGTAAATCAAAAGTGATTTCCATTTTGAAATTTTTATTTGTTTTGTTTTTCATCGTTTTGAAAAAGAGTGAAAGTGATTTTCATTCATGAATTTTTTGAAGTGATGTTGTTTTCCATTCGATAGAAAGAAAAGAGAAAATAGTTATTTTTAATTTCTTCGTTCGTTTGGTTGGTTTTACTTTATTTCACTAATTGCATTTTCATTTTGAGCTTTCATAAAAAAAAATGTGCATCTTAGTGAAAAGAGAAGCAATTTCATTTTTTCAGTAAGTTTGCATCTTGGGGAATAGTGAAAGTGAATTCGATTTTAAAAGTTGCATTTCAATAGTTTTGAACTAGTTTGGGGGCATCATTGTTTGTTGCATTACTTGCACTCTTGTTTTCACTTATTCCCTCATTACTTTAGAATTCATCGAAATGGAAAGTATCTCTTTTAGCATTTAGCTGCAATAGGGTTCATGTTACATCGATATTGAGTCTTAAATGAAGATCAACCTTAAAATTTATTCAATTAACCTTAAGGAGCATTTGAAATTAATGCAAACATTTAGAGGTCTAGGCTAGAGACATGTTCCAACATTGTTAAGCGTAGCAGCTATCGCGAACAGTCTATGTTACATTCTGGAGGTGATATGTCGTCCTGCATATGGAAATATATAGGACTATGCTCCACGTATGAAAAGTATAATGGACGCTCTCATCATAAGGTTATACATTAGACAATGCTACTAAGGACTGGATTCCCACGTACTGTCGAGTATATATTGGGAGACCCCACTAGGTTGCAAACTTGCCATAGGTAACCAATTTGGTTGCCTTATAAACGTAATACACCGAGCACATCATTCAAGGAGATTGGTTTTCGTATGTTAAGTCCTTGGTAAATTTATTTTCTAAGGTGTATATTGTAGTTCATAGATACCTAGTAACCCTTTATGCCTATTTCACCCTTTTTTGTTAATTTTGCATTTAATTTCTAAAATTTACTACCCACGGAATAACATCTTCCCCGTGCACAACTCCTTAGCAAATCTTAGGTTGAGACCAATGAAACAATTCCTAAGTTTACCAATCAAGGAATCCCCTCAAATGGTAATCATGGTCCTTTTCCTTCTTTTGGAAATTTTGGCACCCCCTATATGGCAACGTTGTCCCTCCCAGGATTAACCATTGGTTTGCCAGTTTGGTTATTTTCATCCCCCATGGTTCCAAATGTCCAAGTTGCTTCTCAACTAAGTTCGCCTCCACCTGAACAATGTCAACCTCATGTTTATCCTAAGGTTGACTCCTCACCTTCTTCACCTACTCCTTCACCCCGTTCTTGCTTTTCGCTTGGTGAAAGTCTGAATTTTAGTAACCAGGAAGCTAAGAAGAAGAAGAAGCAAAATAATTAAGGGGGAAACCAAGCGACCATCACTACTGACGCATCTGATGTTGAAAAACCTTCCAATCATCCCTGTAAAGTCAAATTACCTTGCAAGTTATGCAAGGGTGACCACCTCCTTAGGTATTTTCCCGGTATTCCAAGGGTGTTAGAAATGTGGTCTACTGACTCAAATCGACCCTTGTCATAAGCCTCTGGAGATCATGTTGGTGACAAGTCTTCAGCCAGTGATAATAAGGCTCATGGGAAAAAGGTTAAAGTCAAATTTACCTGTAGGTTATGTGAATGGAATCATACCATTCCCCTTTATCCTTATATGGATGAAGCCTCAAAAGTGTTGGAAAACCTTACAGACTCTCAGCCACGACTTTCGGTTGGTTATCGGAAGCTTTTCCCTGATCCTCGGCTATTTGTTCAAGTGATCGATCAAAAGTCATCTATGGTCAATCCCACTCTCTCTGAAAGTGAATCTCATGCATCCGTTCCCGACCAACCATTGGTTGAAAAAACAGTTGAACTGATTCCAACTTCACTTGATCAAGTCTTTCCTTTAGAGAGTGAATCGTATACGCTAATGTTATTCTTGTTTCTTCAGATTCCCATGAATTGGAGGGAAATCCTCTCATTCCCATGGTACAGGAGAAAATCCTCCCATTCCCGTAACACAAGGGGGGATTTTTCCTATTCCCACAACACCCCCCCCCCCCCCCACAAGTAGTCTAGTTGCTTCCTTTGATTGGAGTCCATTGACGAGATATTGTCTTCCTTCTTACGCGCCCTTTGAGATCGCGGTACAAGCCTATAACTTGGACGTACCTAGCACCATAATAGATGAAAGCACATATTTTAGTATTATGCCTTCAACTACTTGGCAAGATTTAAGTTCTCTGCAACTTGTGCTTGTTACCCAGAATCTGTTAGCTTTTAACAAAGGAACCAGTCAAACGTTAGGGATCCTTCCTATGTTGCCTATTAATTTGGGAGGAAAGACTGTCTATATAGACGTGATGGTTGTCAAAGGCCATTTGGACTTTAACTTACTCCTTGGGCATGACTATACTTATGTCATTGGAGCTCTTGTCTCTTCTCTATTTCGTGTGATGTGTTTCCCACATGAAGGAAGAATTGTGACCATTGATCAGTTGTCATTCATTGGTCCTAATATGGCTCCTATCCAACCAACATCCCTAAACATGTTAGTGGTATCATCCTCGCCACAGGTCAATTATGTGGCCACTTTTTCCATTCTTGCGTCTGTGGATGATCTAGTCAGTGATACTATGCACCATGTACTGGGGGAATTGGATCCTGATTTCCAAAGTGTTGTTCTCCCATCTGATGAGAACCTCTTAGAAGCCATGACCTTTTATGGGCCATGATCTGGTTTCAGAGCAGAGTTCCTTTTCTTGTGTCAAGCTCCTTAAAAAATGAAACAAGATTTTAGAGCATAGTTCCTTTTCTTGTGTCAAGCTCCTTAAAAAATGAAACAAGCTCTTTAGATCAAAGTTCCTTTTCTTGTGTCAAGCTCCTTAAAAAATGAAACAAGCTCTACGGATAAGAGTTCCTTTTCTTATGTGAGGCTCCCTAAAAAATGAAACAAGCTCTACGGAGAAGAGTTCCTTTTCTTATGTGAGGCTCCCTAAAAAATGAAACAAGATCTACGGAGAAGAGTTCCTTTTCTTGTGTGAGGCTCCTTAAAAAATGAAACAAGCTCTTCACAACATAGTTCCTTTTCTTGTGTCAAGCTCGTTAAAAAATGAAACAAGGTGTCAGGAGCATAGCTCTTTTACTATGTCAAGCTCATTAAAAAATGAAAGAAATCCTCTTATAATTCGAGTCTCTAATTAGATATTGTAAATTTAGAGTTGAATCTTTCACTTGATCTCGTAAATGAGCCTTCATTCCATCCACCTATTAGTAACCAATCATCTACTTAGGTGAATGAACTAAATCTTTTGGGGCATGTGCCTCGAATTGAGTCATTATGTTGGGGGCATGCAAACCAAATCTAAGCATAGTTTGTCTTTGTTTCACGCTTGTATAAAAACAAAATAATTCTTATACACCTCTCATGATTTCCCTTTTTATCTGCCTCTTCTGTTAGATGAACCTAGGTTTTCTCATTCCATCGTCACCATCTTCTTGGTCGATCACACGTTCTCACTTGATTTTTTTTACCCTTTCCTAAGGAACCGCTACAATGAGTGGTCTTGTTAGCCAACCTCTTAACCTTTGTTTGTTTTGAGCAGTTCCATCATCACCGGAACTAGTTGTTATCCCTTTATACCACTCATTACTCCAGGAGGAGTCATCTTTCAGCTATGTTTTTACTCTCTAAAAATGGAAATATTGATGAGCACTTGTCATTTTGAACTCATTAAAGTAAATGAATTGACGTGGTCTCAGTATATGTTTAACCCTTTTTCGGGCCGAGATTAACTATTTACGAAAAAGGAATACCTTGGTTAAACATGTTTAAGAGGTTCTCTCATATATTGTTTTCTACCTTTCCGAATTCGAGGGACAATTTACAAAAAGGGACATGATGGATTTTTATTTTCTGTTTCCTTTTCAAACTCCCTAAACATGAAAAGGGCACCAAGTTACTCTTCCATCAAACTCATTAAATATTAAACGGCGAAAAACTGGTCACCATGACGAGACCAAGTTCCTCCTTCCTAGGGCTTGTTAAAATTAGTAGGATGGATTCATTCCAAGGATTAACTTACACGCTCAGCATATTCTATCCTCTTCACGCTCGCTATAAAAAAATAAAAGAAGAGATACTCGTTGGCAATAATGGGGGAAAATTGAAAGTAGAACATCCTATGTGTTTTGGGCAGCTTGTCTCTCTTCAACTTGATACTCATCGTCGGGTTGGGGATATCCTTTATTCGTCATTTTTCCTTCCTGGGTTTGGGAAATCCATTTGCCTCACATTTTATCGCCATTTCCGTCATCATGACCTCTGATCCTATTTTTGTCAAATGTTGCCACACTTCGGAGTTGTGTCACCAATACGTTCAAGATAAGTCCTTTTTGTCAAAGGCAAACATCCTCTGCTTATTTGACCCTCTCTACAGTCCATAATCACTCCTATTATCTTGAGATATCTGTTGTTTTGTGTCGATGATGTGGGAATCATTATGGATCTCCTTCGACGAATCACTTCTTGTTGACTTCAACTCATTATCCAGGAAGATGGTTTAGAAACTCCTTTTTCATTACCTTGGAGCTTACATTCCTCAATGGAAAGTTCTTCGCGTTCGACGATAGGTTCACATAATTGGCCTTCGATCAGATGATTTTGGAAGTGTTCGACTTCAAATCATTTATTCACACTTGTAGATTGTGTTTTTGTACCTTGAGGGCCATCCTCATTATTGGTGGTTTCTCTCATGGATATTAATGATTCTCATCATTGACTGGTAAGAAGGTAGCTTCTACCATGTTTGACATCAGAACATCTATTCACATGGCTAGATTCATATGTTGGGTAGATTAAGATCGAGACGAAGACCCTGGATCACATTTTCCATTGTCCAAGTTGCGTGGAGTTATTGGGTATTCATGATTGTACACATGATCATGTCTATACGGATGGCTGCGTCTATGCCATGGACCTATTTCCATGATCTCCTTCAAGAGGACGGATGTGACCATACTGTGGGTTCATGTGTTATTTTCTACCTAGTCCACATACATTTTGTTAGGCATATTCATATTCATAGATGTCATATACTGTGGGTTCAGGTTTCCTAGAAGTATTATGAGTTCTTTGCCTTGTTTCGTAATGAATTTCACCCATCACTTCCTGTTCTTCCTTCATGCTTTAGGGGGAGTCTATTACACAGTAATTTTTCACCCTGCCCACTTCCCATCCCTGATCCTAAAGTACCTTGTGACGAATCTTGTGCAGTATATCCACCTAGGAAAAATACATAAATACATCTTATAAAGACTAAAATAAATCTGTCTTGAAATATCATTGAAGAAAATTAGCTAAAACACTAAATTTATGGGTCGGCGCACTTCTCTAGTTGCCTGCCCGTGCTGATGGCAAGTTGACAGTCCTAGCCTAGCGTTGTCAGCACTCTTTTGACTGAGAAAACCGTTTGAACCCTTTCTGGCAGTGTTTCCTCAAATGGAGGAGAAGCGTCGACCTCTAGAAGTTTCCAGGACGACAAGTTGGATGTTATTCGGTGGAGATAGGGTCGAGCTCTCTTATTTATAACTTTTGATCTTATCAAGGAAGGATTATCCCTTGAAAATTGGGCCTTCCTCCTTCTTTCACGGGCTCTTAACTCCCTCTCCCTTCCTATAAATTGATCCCCATCCTTCCACTATTGGTTGGTCATTGTTGGGTTAGTCTGATCGTTCATTTTCCTTTGCATCCTTGTATTTTGATAACGCCTAAGATATCTAGGGGAAGGAGTGCTTTAAGAGCTTCGGCGAAGGAATCAAACATCACCAAAGGGAGGCCTACAACATCAAGGCCACAATTGTAATCTCTCTCTTTCATATTTATTAATAAAACATCTTGTGTTTTCTTTCTATATTTGCCTAATATTTTAAACAAATAGTATAAAGTTCCTTGATCTGTTAGATAGATTATGTTTAATGTATGTTTTGTATTGGATTGCATTTGTTGTTGTCTCTTTATCTCCTGCAGGTAATCGTACGCCACTAGTAGCGAAGAGCGAGCCTGAGGGACTGTGGATTGAGTCCATCATCAAAGGATTAAAGTATAGCATCAGGAAGAGGTAGCCATATTTCCCTCCTCATCTTGTTTTGAATATTAGCTAAGAAAGCTTGCATTAGACAGTCTCGTAAGTTTCTATACCCACTCTAGGACTAGAGAGGTCGCCTCTGTTTGCAGAGGGGATTTATCTTCACAACTGGACACGATTAAAGGAATTTTACATATCCATTTTTATCATCATTACTTTGTCACTTCTTGATTGACTAGAGTGTATATCTTCCTAGACTAAAATGATGTTGTCAAAGATTTGTTGTTGATGAACAAACACCCCTTGATTTTTGCTAATGATTTTTGGAAGAATAAGCTTGAACGTGGATGCCAAAATCTTAGATATCATTTTATAAGAACATTACACAGTGAAATAGGCCTGAACAGAGTGAAGGAGGAGGGATTAGACTCCTTTAGGTTGAGAGCCAACAAACTTGAGTTAATACCCCCTTCAATACAATTATGTTTGAAGTAATAATCAATCATTTTACAAAGGTATAAAATTAATACATCCCAATACTGCTAATAAAAATGGGCAGAAAACCCATCCGCCCAAGGTCTTTATTCATACTAAATGATAACACAATGGATTTTATTTTTTCTTCATAAACTTCTTTTAAAAGAGAAAGGCTATCCTCCTAAGATATCAATTATAGGATGTGCTTCATGTTGGAAATACTGAGAGGGGGGTGAATCAATATTTATCATCAATTAGTTAACTTTAACTTTCACAAAACATTAATTAATATCAACATCAGATCAAAACATAAATTAGCATCACATCACATGGAAAAATAACAACATCATTCAACAATGCACAACATTCAAGACAACGAACAAGATATTTTAGGTGGAAATTCTTCCGGGAGAAAAACCACTAAACGCTTCTTAATATAGGTCTTCTAAATTTTACATCAATTAGGAAACTCCAACTTCCAATATTTACAATATCAACTGAACGAGGCTCCAACCCCCTTTGTTTACAAGCTCCAACGCTCTGATTTACCAACTATAATTAGAAGGATGCTCCAACACCCTTGTTTACCAGATCCAACAAGAAGGACACCCCAACACCCTGATTTTATTAGCTCTAACTGAAAGGATGATTAAACACCCTGCATAGGCTCTAACCTGCCCTAGCACCATGCTACTTCCTTGAAGTGTTCTCAAGCTCTAACCTGAAGGAGAATCTACTCTCCTACCTTTTACCACTCTTCCACCCTGAATATAGAAGATAAATGATTAGGATTATACTTTACTTACTACTACAAATTTTTCGAGATAGAATAGTGTGTTACTCAACCCTCCAATCTCAACTACCATCTATATGCAAATCACTGGCAAGTTCATTCATCAAAACATTGCAGTCACATTACTCAACTCCAACCAGATTTACCAAGCGCATAGGGAATGCATTTTTTTCCATTAATCATATGGAATCTTGTCTAAACTCATAACAATCATACCTTGTATGTAATTACAAATGTGATTGCTCATAAATCAACCTTTGTTCAGACATCAAACCGCACAAGTAAAATGCACGAACAAAACCGCTTCATCACCCTTAGCAGGCCAACGATCTTTCGATCGATAATTCAAAGACTTAAATAGAAGTAGCAAAGCTGAAACAACCACAATAACATACTAAAGAAAATAGAAGGTTCTAACATTCAAAAGTTCATTAAAAATTGTACTTATCATATTGCTTCATTGGAAAAATTAGGGTTGCACACATTGTAATCAGTGACCATATTGCTTCATCACCAATATCAGGGTTCCACGCATTGTAAACAAACATTTCAGTTGGAAATATGAGAATAAAGGTCAACTACTTATCATATGCTTACGATGTAGTTTATGTATTCTACATTTATATCTCTTCAACCTTCGCATTTGTTGGTTTGAGCATTCATAACCCTAACATAGTAGTTTCAAGGCATTCTAAAATTCGAAATAACCTTGCCTTGACCTTGAACTCGAATTGTGCCACGTAAGATATGTTCTGTCACTAAACTTTGAAGTAGATGAGATCATAACATTTTCCAAATTTTCTTACAATATTTTGTTGTATATATTTTCTCCTAGACCAAAGCAGTGAAAAAAATTCTCAAGAACTACCCAAACATGATCTTTATCAGCTCTGGGATGATAAATCAAATATTAACCTAGGCTTTGATTCAACGCATCAAATTGACATATGCCAAATTCAATTTCAGATAGAACGCTCCTGTTCAAGGTGGAAATGCCACAGAGTTACTTCAAAAGTAGGTTGAAGCTTCTCAACACTTAGAAAATAACCATATCAATAACCAACCCTAAATTCATCCTCAATACTTCAGATAAGGACTCAAATTTCTGCGTAGAGGGCTCAAGAAAATCTTAAAGATGTGTTGCAAATTAGAATCAAAGAGAGTAAAATATGTATATACTTCAACTCCGACCAATAAATCCTCAGAAATCTTGTGTGAGAATACCACAGTCTTGTTTCAACAGGTCTACATGGTCTTCAAGGGTTCATGCATAAGTTACTTAAATTTTGGCTCAAACTAGCTCTATTACAAATGGAAAAATTCCACATAAGAACATCAATATCTAAATGAATCACCATCACGAGAAACAAAATATAAACTCCAACCTAAACATTCAACCTTCTTCAAAGGTTGTAGAGATAAACAGAGATATCATTGTGCAAACCTCAGATCTAGATTTCCTTTTGAGGATGGATCCACCTTTTATATATAGAGAGGTCAAGGTATTTTATAAATTGCAAGTCGACATTTAAAAAGGGAGGGAAACATACTTTTGAAATTTAAAATTTGAATAATCCTTGGAGCCAAAAATTTGGAGGGAGTCGTCCTTGAAATTAAATTTTGAATTTGACTTGGAGACTAAATTAATTTTGGATAGTATGCTCTTGAAAAATCTCCTTTCATGCAACCAAAATTTGACCTCAAAATATTTAATTAGGTCCTTCAATATTTGAGAAAATTTCTAGCCAATGATAGTTACCACATCATCTCATTTTGGGGACTTTGACCACAAGAAGGGGGCTTCAATCTTTGAATGAGTATATCTCTACAACTGAGATGAATCACTAGGCGTCCCATATACCATTGGAATCTACATGATGAGGAGAATCAAAAGATATTGGTCTTGCAATCAAAATAATTGTCCTTTGAATTAGTTTTTGTCAACAAGTGTGAGGCGTATAGGGCTTCCCAAGGCTTATTGTCAATTGGAAATTCTAGTTAATGCATCATTGGATTAATATTAAGAGTGTTCAAGGAGTAATGTTGGCATCAATTACAACACCATTCAACAATCTCCCCCTTTTTCATTGATGGCAACACACATACTACACCCGCGATTATTACTCCCCTTGATTTCATACTTGTGATATTGATTTCTCTCCCCCTTTGAAATCAATGGTGAAGTGTTACTCCCCTTGACAAAATATCTTCATCTCTATTCCTACAATATGCCTTTCTTCCTTGGACTGCTTTTCTCCCCTTTACATGATATGCCTCTCATGGTTTGCTACATTTGATTATATATGTCAAGAAAAACCATGAGTCCTTGTCCATGACTTTGCTTTCCAAAATTTCTACTCCACTAATCTGCCCATAATATTGAATACTTCTCTTACGACTTCTGCGAACTACCATCTACCAACTTGCTAAAAGATAGATCTTCAAATTTGCAACTAGTGCTACTTAGTCTCCCGCTCTTCAACATTCACACGATAGGGAATCATCATGTTGGATTCTTCAAAATAATGCAAGAACCAACTCTATAGTCATATCATATTCCTTCTCATCATTGGATTCATCATGGTGACTTTACAAAAGTTGAGAGCATAACCATTGGGAATTCTTCTTTTACATGTTCCTCTTGGTTTTGCTTTCTTCTTAAAATCTTCTTGTACCTATCGTTAGAGTTCTCCTTCATATTGTATCTGCAATCATGAGTTATATATCCATGGTTATGGGATTTGATGTATAAAATTTATCCAAAAGGGATTCAAACTGATATTGTAATGTACTAAAACATGATACAGAATCCTTCTACAATTTGCAGAGACAAAACATGTTCACACAATCACATAACAAGTAAGAGAAAGAAGTAAATCAATCACACAACACAAGATTTATATGGGGAAAGAAACTGCTCAAAACCCATATATATATATATATATATATATATATATTTCATATGGTTAATATCATGAAATAATACAATTCCATTCCTCACACTGATAAACCTTTGCACACTCTTGTCTGTCTCATTCTGATCTAGCTCGGATCTGACTTGTAATCTAAGCAAAATTGGTCCAATATTTAACCTTTTTCTTGCCTTTTCCTGGCTAGCCTTGCTTACGCATTCCTCGACTAATTGAACCCCTATTAATTAAAAAAATACCAATTAATGATTTCACAATCCTTCAAGGCCTTCCTGATTACCCCATGCATGGCCTGCATAATTTTCTAATAGTACAACTGATATATCTCTTCCCTTTAACCTCGATCTCAACTGAGCCTTTCTTAGAAATGACATGTAAGAACTATTTATAGCGAATTATCAGTTAAATAATTTATCACTACTTGTGAATTAAATCAAATTTAATTCATTGGACCTATCACTAGCTCATCTCTCGGTTAGAACTAGTTAAACTGATTTTAACTCAATGAATTGAGTTAACTAGTTACAACTCACAAATAACTATAACTGGACCCCTAAAATCAGGGAAAGTCCTCTACATGCCTCCTCTTTGACCTCTATCTTGAATTTCCTAAGCTAACTAAGTCTTCCTGACTCATTTAACTAATACAAGTTGTCATGAGATGAAGTTACAATTTTTCTTCCAATTTAATTAAGGGAAAATTAAATCAGAAGCCTCATATGGTGTCATTTTCAATGTTTCTTGTTGTCAATTTCAACACTCCTTCTTAACAAGAAAATAATTCAACTCTATCTCGATCTGGTACCTTTGGAATGTTCTGCATGCAACACTTCTCTAGTGTTGTTTGTTCCTACAACTCTTGAAACTGAATAGCCTCAAAAAAAAAAAAAACTAAATCAGTATGATGCATTTGTCATCAGATTCCTCGACTGTTGCTAGCTACTGCACTATCTACTGGAAACTCTACGCTGCTGTTGAATTTTCATATGTGCCCTCTGAACTGTTGCCAACTATGATCTGCACTCTAATATCTAAAATTTGTCTTCCTGACATCAAACTACATGATTCCTACTTATCCTTCATGCTATTGGGTACTGTGGGCTCCTCGTAGCTAGGTTTGATCCATGAGACAAGCTATCTCAATGCTTCCTGCCAAAATTTCTTCTCTTGGGATTATGTCTCCACATCTCCACACCTCTCACCTAGAGGTATGGCTACATGTGTTCCCTCTGCCCATCTGGCTCGAAATTTCCCCCTTTTGGATGTCTCTGCTCGAGTGGACGCCTCCACTCGGTCTCTTCTCTGCTTGTCCAATTGTGGCTGCTCCACAATCTTCTGAGACTGCTTTTGAGTCTGCATGTTGAGAGGTAATTATGCTCCCTCTCAACCACCAAGTCACTAACCTCTAATTTTCTCCTCAAAGCTTTGCATGCATCTTTTACCTCAAGAGCATACAGGTTCTTGACTCTTGCACCGATTTGTTTCACTCGCACCGTGGTGATGTGTCTAAGGAACACATTTCCTTTTCTAAATATGACATCATAACCACAACCTTCCAATACTGCTATGAAGATAATATTCTTCTTTAGTCCTGGAACATACAAAACATCTATTAGTCTGAGAGGGGAGATAGACTCCCTTTGAAAGGTAACTGTACCTATGTCGGTCGCGCTATACCTCCCGTCATCTCCAAACTATATGTTCTGCTGGAGGTCCTTCTCCTCCAAGTCACTGAAGAGATCTCTATTCCTCGTCATATGGAACGAGGCACTGCTGTCTAGATACCACATGCATCCCATTATAGTGCTGGACATGTATGCAATGAGAGTAAAATCAAGCTCGAACTGTGAAGTTAGCGCTTCACCCACTGCAACTATAGTCTCCTTCTTTCTTGCCTTCTTCTGTGGAAAATTCGAGTAGTGCCCATGCTTGTGACAATGAAAACCCTTGATCTTGGACAAGTATCTATTGCCCTCTTTTCCCTGGGAATTCTTTCCCTTAGCTTTCTTGCCTTTTCTAACTAATGAAAAATCATCTTCTTTGTCTTTGTAGGAGGTCATGCCTCTCGTGCTCTGTCTCATCTCTTCTATTACCAATTCAGATCACAAATGCTCCCAGTCTGTTAGCTTCTCCCTCCCCTTCACAAAATCCTAGTAACTATGCTAGCTCTTGGGAAGGCCTAGAAGAGCTAGGTTCACCAAATTGTCTTGGGCTACTTTCACACCAACACTTCCAAGCTCATCTCGACATTGAGTGAAATTCGTCAAGTATTTTGGTATCGTCTCAACCTCCTCCGTCTTGATATTTCTAAGCTTGTCTGTCAACGACAACTTCCTATGGTCGCTGCTATTCTGAAACAAATCTGTCAAGGCCTTCCACATTGCATATGGAGTCACCTTCCAATGGAGACTTGAGACAATATGATCTCGAACTCCTTCTAACAAGATCCTTCTCGCCTTTGCTACCTTCTTCTTCCATGAATCAAGAAGTTGAGCATCTGCTACTGTGGGCTGGGGAATATCAGTGTCTATGAATTCCTTCAATTCATTGTCCTCAAACACTGCCTCCATCCTATCCTTCCATGCTATGTAATTCAAATTTACCTCAAGGGCATATTCAATTCTTAAGCCATTGAAAGACATCTTGATCTTTTACTGGATCCTGAAGAATAAATCTACAAATTTGAACCTGTTAAAAAACAAACTCAATTTTTTCTCTTCAATTTTGATTCCTGGCGCTTTAATACCATGCAAAAAATTTATCCAAAATGATTAAAACTGATCTTGTAATTTACTAAAACAAGATACTAAATCCTTCTACAATTTGTGAAAACAAACCACGATCACACAATCATGTAACAAGTAAGAGAAAGAAGTAAATCAATTACACAACAAAATATGTATCTAGGGAAATGAATTGCTCAAAACCCCTCTATCTCTATATTGCATATGGTAAATATCATGAAAAAATACGATGTTATTCCTCACACTGAGAAACCTCTACACTCTCCTAACTGTCTCACTTTAATCTAGCTTGGATCTGGTTTGCAATCTAAGCAAAATCGGTCCAATAATTAATCTTTGGCTTGCCTTTTCCTGGCCAGCCTTGCTTACACATTCCTTGGCTAATTGAGCCCCTATTAATTAGGAAAATACCAATTAATGATTGCACAATAATTCAAGGCATTCCCGATGACCTCATGCATGACTTGTGCAATTTTCTAATAGTAGAACTGATAGATTTCTTCCCTTTAACCTCAGTCTCAACTAGGCCTTCCTTAGAACTAACATGCAAAAACTATTTATAGTGAATTATTAGTTAAATTATTGATCACTACTTGTGAATTAAATCAGATTTAATTCACTGGACCTATCACTAGCTCATCTCTCTGTTAGAACTAGTTAAACCGATTTTAACTCAATTAATTGAGTTAGCTAATTACAACTCACAAATAATTGTAATTGGACCCCCTAAAATCATGTAAAGTCTTGTACGTGCCTCCTCTTTGACCTCTAACTCGAATTACCTAAGCTAACTAAGTCTTCCTGACTTATTTAACTAATACAAGTTGTCATGAGATGAAATTACAATTTCTCTTCCAATTTAATTAAGGGAAAATTAAATCTGAAGCCTCATATGGTGCCATTTATGGGTTCCATTTTATGGATTCCATTTATGTTTTCCATTTTCAATGTTTCTTGTTGCCAATTTCAACATTTGAAACACTCTGTGTGGTACCTGAATGACAGAGAAATTGACATATACTTCTGGTGACAAAGTCATTTTGAAATTTGTCATGCGATCCTGCTAACTTGTCTCTAGGGTTTTGATAATGTTTGTAATCCCTAGCCATATGCCTGAAGTTAAAACATGAGAAACAATAACCATTAAACATACTAAGGTACCTTAATGAGATGTCTTGTCTTGACAATATTCTGTAGACATTACTTCTTGGAGGAGGTGTTAGCTCCTTGTAATCAGCAAGATTGGCAAAGTCCGATAGCAGGGAGAACACCGTTTCAACCACTTTGGGATTCTAGGATCTAGCCCTCCTAAATCAGGAGAGGGATCTCTCCAATAAGTGCAAAGATGGATTTATCTTTAAGGTTTTTGGTAATGATATTAGGCTAGTTATGAAGGCCGAGGGTTTTTGTTTGTTTTGGATGGTTGAGCACGATTATTATTTGAGTGGAAAGTTCTAAATGGAAATAGTTTCAAAGGTGAGAAGTTGCAAGCAAGTAGAACAAGCTTTGGCTAAAAAGATGGATGTAATGCTGGTTTTATTCCATTAGGCTATGGAGTCATAATAGGGTTTTAATTGAAACAACCAGGTTCAAGAGTGGTCCATGGGGCAAGTCATCTATGTCTAAGGATCTCTTTAAAGTTGATTTTATGGAGTGAAATGATACAACAAGAAGGGGAATTAAACAAATGAAGAACAAAAAGCAGCCCAAGATGGTAAGTACTTTGAAACGAGCCATCTTTTGACATACATTTAAGAAAAACATAAAAGTAACCTTGGATCTGGTAAGTACTTCGAAACTAGCAAACCTTTGATACACTTTCAAATAGAAAACATTTAAACACAAGGGAAACACAAATTATAACAAAGAATGGTCTAATATCTGGTAAGTACTTTGAAACTAGCCAGCTTTCAACACACTCTTAGGGAAACTTTCAGATAGTTTTTTGGGATAAAACTAGGACCAGGGCTCACCATATCTTCCTTAGTTCATCTCTACTTAACATAAGCTGAAAATAACATTCAAGAATAACAATTAGCCAAGACAGTAGGACGAGGGAACGCCAGCATTCCTAATTGCTCAAACTAAATTAAATCATTCCTAAATAACACAATTTGGAAGAAAACATTTAGATAAAGCTTATCAGTCAGAGAAGGGTATTGATATACAATAAATCCTAACTCTATGCTTGTTGTTCTTTATCAGAGAAGATGAACAAAGTGAAAACAGAAATAAAATAACGATTTACAATAAGAAAAACATCACCGTCGACGTAGACCAGGATCCCATAAATCAGCTTGTATTGATGCTTCAAACTAGTTACAACTTTAAGTCCAGTGTTTCAGTTTAGCAATCATCTTCACTTCTCAGCCTAACTATTCTATCACAAGCAGAGCTTCAAGAGCCTTTGAACTCTATTTACAATCAGAAGTTTCAAGCTCAAGTATATTTCAAAGTTCTGCAACCAACATTTTATCTTCTTCTACAGAAGTATTTATAGAAGGAATGAGGAGGTGGGATCTGATAAAAGATCTCCTGGGTCAATTAATACAAATTTAATAATTCTCGGCCTTTGAGGGGATAAATGGAGAAGAGTACAGATATTTTCACTGTATTAATTGATTTACATTAAAGGATTAAGGTCGGTGGGAGCTTTTGTTGACTTTTAAGGCTCTTTGTCATCTCTGTAGTAACTCAGCAGATATTTTTCAATTAGTTCTTCGGCTGAATTAACTCTTTGGTGTTTGCGAGGCAGATATCCTCTGCTGGTCATTACTTGACCTCTGTTTGAGTGCTTTGAAGCTACAGGTGGCACTGTAGTAGCTGAGAGGAATCAATTTGCCTCTATTGTGGCGGTGGGGGCTTTTCTGTCTGATGATATTTTGATTTGTCTTTAATTATGTTCTAATTTAATTGATTAGGCCTTTGATAATCAATCTTAGCCGTAATCAATCAAACTATGGAATTCATCTTCAATTTTTAATTCTGTTGTGTTTTGTCTTCGACACTGATACTCTTTTGTTCGATTAAATCACACTGTGTCTTGTTGATGTGCAGGGCCGCACAGGGCTCATATGGCATCAATGCCCATGAAGCATTGATGAAACATGGAGACGAACCTGGTGAATGGATTCTCTTTTATGAATCAAAGGCACGAGAATCGTCATTCCCGACCTTTAGCTTTTATTCAATATAATGGAAAACCCATTAAACACCTGCAAAATACAAAACTAATTAAGAAATCCTGCGTTATTGGGTTCAACTGCTTCGGAGGCTGTGGGGAGGAGCGTGGCCGTTGGATGGCAACATCCAATGGTGGAGATCTGTTAGAGGAGGTCAAAAGGAGAGCAGAGGGATCTTTTAAGTCGGATCCGTCGATTTGTAGAGATTCGACGGTCAGGATTAATCGGGAGGAAATAAAGCGAAGGAGTCACTTTATAGAGGAATGGCGAAAATATAAATAAATAAGGTTAAAAACCTTAGGCGGAGGAAAAAATGAATTAAAACACCAAATGGGTTTCGGGAGGAATGTGAGCTGTCGGATGAGATTGGCTCACAAAGATCAACGGTTGAGGAGGCATGCGATGAATTACAAAGGAAAAAAGGGAAAGCAGTTTCAGGAGGTAAAACCACTGGTTTCGCACTGTGACAGGGCAGGAAGGCGGTTTTGCCTTTTTGAACGTGATATGCGTTCCCGTCCGACACGTGTCCTTGGAAAACAACTTATATCGCGTGGCCTTTGGGAAAATAAACTTCGCGCTAAAAGTTACGCGATATGAAATGTGGGTCGTTAGATCTGGGGCCTTAGATCTGACGGAGGAGAATGAGCGCGATATGAGATAGATGCGCGGACGGAAGTGGAGAGGGCGGTTTCAATCTGAGTCGTTGGATGTAGAAGATCGACGGCCAGGATTAAATCTGGGGCAAAAACGAAATAATATATAGGCGGAGAAAGGTTGAAGTACGACCGTTGATCTGCAGAGATCAACGGCTAGGATTGGCCAAAAAACATTATGAGCGGGGCTGCATATTTTTAACCAAAGTCGGGAGATGCGATTTGGACCGTCCGATCTGGACACGTGGACGGCCCAGATGCGATCGGGGCTCGGCGATCGGCGGGGGGAAAGAACTTGTAATGCGCCGATGCAATTGAGCGCTGGTCGTCGATTTGCAGATCAGATCGACGATGGGGAGTGAATCAGAGGGGTTCAAAAGCGGGGGAAAGGTTAATAATCGGAGCAAATATGGGTCGTTAGATCTGGGATATGGCAAATAGATCCAACGACGGAAGATCCATCGGGGAATGTCAATCGGGGAGATTTTGTCAGCTGGGATTTTCCTCAAAATTGGGGTTTTCCAAAGGTAATACTATATGTATTATGCTTATGTTTTGTGTATTGTGTTGCTGGTTGTTTCTGATATTTTTTCTCTCATCAAGTTTAATTTTTCTCTCACGTAAAATTGTAACATTTAGTATCAGAGAAATTTTGGATTCAAGGGGATGCCTTTGTGGCTAAGGGGTTTGGATTAGGCCTGTGGTAGACCCTTTACACTGGGATATTCGCAGAGGGATTCTTGTGGTGAAAAGAAATGGTGAGTAGCTCAAAAATAGAGATCAAGAAATTTAATGGGAAAATTTTTAAGTTGTGGAAGCTAAAAATGCAAGACTTGTTGGTGTACAAAGATCAGTGGATTGTTGTGGATCAAGGTATTGCACTGATGAGGATGTCAATAGAATAATGGAAAAATTTGGATTGAAAGGAAAAGATGAATATATAATTGTGTTTCTCAGATTCAGTATTATTAAATGTGTTAGGGGAAGTAACAAAAAATGATTTGTGGGACAAGTTAAGGGCTTTGTATCAGTGTAAGTCCCTAATGAACAAATTATTTATGTGGAAAAATATGGATAAACTAAGGATGAATGATGGATACTTGGTGATAGATCATATGAATGGCTTCAATACTATGGATAGTCATCTGTTATATGCCGATACTAAAATTTTAGATGAGGATAAGCGCATTAGCATTTTTTGTTCTCTACCGAGCTCATGGGTTATTTTGGTTGTTGCCATAGATAATAATGCAACAACCTTAAATTTTGATGAAACAATCTCATCCTTGTTGTCAGAGGAGATGATACAAAAAAACATGGAGAGCCATAATGAAGATCCATTATTTGTAATAATATTCTCACAAAATAAAAATAGAAATAAGTCATCAAGCATGAGTTCTAAATCTAGAGATGATCTCCAGGAATGTTCGTAAAGGTATGTTGAAGATGTGGGAAAATAAAGGAATTACAAGAAAATCTATAAAGCCAAAATTACAGACAAATAAAAGGGATTTGAATATTTTCCTTTTGTAGAAGAAAATACTTGCTCAAATAAAGGAGGGGATGTGTACTCAGCTTCTTCAAGTACACAAGTAGATCTTGAGGCATCACTAATTGACTAAGGTGCATATTTTCAAATGAATCTCCACAAGGAGTGGTTTTGTGAGTATGAAAGATTCAACAATTGTGATGTTGTCTTAGGATATGACTCAAGAGCCAAAATCATAATATGAGAAAAATTCAAGTTGAAGCTTATGGATGGAAGGATTAGGACACTCCTTGGTGTTCTGTACATTCTAGGATTAACCAAAAAATTGATTTATGTAAGCAAGATGAACAATGCATGTGTGAAAACAATGATTGAAAATGATACTTGTAGGGTGGTTCGAGGAGAAATGGTATTGCTGAGGAGAGCTCAAATTGGAATTATGTATAAGCTATTGGGAAGAACTGTTAATGTTGGGTGCAACAATTTTTATTGAAAGTGGAGTAGAAGGAAAAACTTTCACAACTTCAAGATAAATGATTATGTTGTGGCATCAAATATTGGACACATTGGAGAGAAGGACCTTCGAGTTCTACATGGAAATGGTATGGTAGAATGTATGTCTAATTTCTCTTTGGATTTTTATTTATTTGAATATTTCTTATATGGGAAACAAAATCAGGTGAGATTCTCCTCTGGTGCTAAGAGGGCAAAGGGAATACAACAACTAGTGAACAATGATGTGTTTGGATTCGTGATGGTTCCATCACTAGCTAAATGTATGTAATATGTATCATTTATAGATTAATTCTCAAGGAATACATGGATACATTTCCTGAGGAAGAAATTTGAATTATTTGAAATGTTTAAAGAATTTAAGGCTTTGTTGGAGAATCAAACAGAGAAGAAAATAATGTGTCGAGGAAGGATAATGGTGGAGAGCTACGCGGGAAGGAATTTGAAGAGTTTTGTAAAAAGTGTGGTATATCAGAATATAATACTACCCCATACAAGCCTCAACAAAATGGACTTGCAGAAATGATGAATACGATGTTGATGGATAAAGCAAGGAGCATGCTTAATGGTGCTAGGTTAAGATTGTAATTTCGGGTAGAGGTAGAGGATATTTCATGTTACTTGGTAAATAGATCACCATAATAAACATTGGATGATAAGACTCCACATGAGGCATGGATTGGTAAGAAAATATCTCTCGCACATCTCAGGGTAATTGGATGTGATGCATATGTACATGTTCCAAAGGAAAACATAAATAATTTGGATAACGAATCAAAAGGTGTGTCTTTATTGGTTATAAAGATGGTGTTTTAAATAGTTACAACCTACATTTGGTTTTTCCCTAGAGTTGGGGTTTTCCCGGGGTAAATATTGTGTGCACTGTGTATGTTTCATGTATTGTGTTGCTAGTTGTTTTTGATGTTGTCGCTCCCAGTAAATTTATCTTTTCTCTCATGGCAAAATTTAACAACTAATTTCGTCTCCACACGAAAGAGCCCTGACACTCGACTATAATGTACCTCCTAGATAAGCTTGGTACACTCTCTTGAAGGAACACAAAGATGGCCGAAGTAGCACAAATGTGCATCCTAGAGGTGGAAGGATATAATTTGTTTTCCTACAATAAATGTCTGGTATGCAACAAATTCAGAGTCACTATTGTATAATTGTGGCCACCTAGAAGTCTCATTCCCATAAGAGTAAAGAACTATGGTTAGCACCGTAATTGGCGACTGACTGAGGTAATATACAACATGATTATGACACACCCACCCATTCCTTCTCTCATTTTATTGCACAAAAAAATAGTCCGTTGACTAGAAAAACCCATTCCTTTATGAAATATTCCTTTGAATTCATCAAAAAATAAGAGATTTACACCTTGACATTCTTGACATCATGGTAAGTTTTGATGTGGTCTCCTTATTCACCAAAATCCCCATTTACAAAGCTATAATTCTCATGTCTAATATGGTTGACCCTTAGACCCTCAAACTCATCAACATCTTATTTTCATCCACCTTATTCACCTACAAAGACACCTTCTATGAGAAAACAAATGGTATTGCTATGGGATCCTTTCTATCCCCTGTCATCGCCAATATTTACATGGAACATTTTGAAACCAAAGCTCTAAATAACTTTCAATTCAATCATAAATGCATGTTTATGTTTTTATATGACACCTTTGTAGTTTAGAATATGGTATTCCCACCGTAGAATCCCTTTTTATCCATCTCAATGGCATCCCCCCCCCCCCACATCCAGTTCACCATGGAAATATATGAATTCAATTCACTACCTTTTATAGATGTTATTGTCTCTTGCCAACTTGATTGTTCCCTCTCCCACCAAATCTATAGGAAAAATACCCACACTTAACCGGTACCTCCATGCTAATTATCACCACCCCCTACCCAAAAATTGGATGTTCTTAAAACTTTACTATGCGGGCCTTTCATAATTCAACCCTCTAATTCCTCTAAAAAGAAAAACTCACCTTACTAAATCCTTCTTAGTCAATGGTTACTCCCTTCCTGAAAAAAAATAAAAAATCCCTATATTCTATAGCCCAGCCCAAGTCCTTAAAACAACCTCCCTTCATTCCCCCCATCTAGAATCTCCCTCCCTTTCATCCAAGGTATCACTGATTACATCTCCAATATTATTTTTAAAAATAATATCAAAACTTTATTAAAACCCCACAATATCCTTAATTTTTTTTAGGTCCGCCAAAGAAAAATAAGATGTTATGCTTAGCCCAGGAGTTTACCCTATTCCTAATTCCTATCGAAAAACACACATTGGTCAAATTGGTAGATCCTTTAAGGTTCAACTCAAAGAACATAGTAACTGACACCCATCATAATTTAATATCAAAATCCACTCTAGCTAAACACTCCCATTATACCAATCACCTCATCAAATTTGAAGATTTCAAAATTTTGGTATCATCTCCTTTCTACCGTCCACACATCATCATAAAAACACTTGAAACATAAAAACGTCCCAACAAATTCAATCGTGAAGACGACTATAAGGTTAGCCAATCCTAGAAACCTACAATCCAATTTATCAATAGACACTCCAAAATCTATAACATCTTTTACTAATCCTATCCTTCTACATTTTCTAACCCCAACTGTCCACCCCCACAACCTCCTTCATGCCTCCTCTTCTCCCCTCTTCTCCCCTTTTTATGTTGCTCATCTTCTCATCTAACCTTCTCCCTCGTACATTATTGACTCTTCATCTTATATCCCCTTCCAATCTTCATCCCTTTAGTCTTATCATTTAATCCTTTAATATCTTTTCTATTATTGTCTAAAAGAAATTCCTCTTCCCCTATCCTTTTTTCTTCTATCTCTCCACTCCAACCTATTTTTTAAACACCCCGCCCGGCCACACACCCCCTCCCCTTTTTTTTCTTTAAACCTAATTTTTCTTATTTCGCCATTCCTCATCCACCCTTTCCATTAATAATTCGTTATTACTCAATCTAATTCAAGTTCGTTTTCTCTCATTACCACCATGAATTAGCTAATATCACCCCCTATTAATTCCCCTTTTCATTTCCTAAAATTTTAAAAATAAATAAATTTAATAGTACTTAGTGGACTAGTTAAAAGTTAAAAACGTTTTAATTTATGGTACTAAATAGAGTAGTTAAAAATACCTTTATTATATTAATATTGAAATTCATATTAATAATATTATTATTGATAACATTAATATTTTTAATATAATCAACCTTATTAATATTATTTCACTAACGCTATTACTAACAACAATTTGGTTATTTAATAATATTAATTAATACTAACTACATTACCTTTAATAATAGTACTACAATATCATTAATAATGTTAATATCACTATTATATTAATTTCATATATATATATATATATATATATTTTTTGGTTAAGTTTTTGGAGTTCTTCAGAGATTATATTAGGATTGACCCGTGGCTTGAGAAACTGCGACCCAAGGGAATCTATGCAATCAAAATCACTCGGAGATCGCACCCGGTCTGGGCCACACTGACACTAAGTTAATTAGGTTTAACTTATCTCCTCCCCCTAGCACAAACGCAAAAACCCATTTGATCCTGGGTCACCCTTCTGACAAGGCCCATCCTCAACCGGTTTTGGAGTGTGAAGTGAGACTTGACAAATTTTTAATGATTTTATTAATTAAACATATCACCTATTCATTTTTACTAATAATATTAATAAGAAAAAATTAGTGTTAATATTATATAATTATATTATGATCCTAAGAACTTAAATATTAATGTAATTACTCTAAGATTTCTGATTTCAGCTTAAGGTGGATCAGGATCTCTTAAGTTTTTATTTTTATTTTTTTAATTGACTATCTAGGTTGATTCTCAAGGGAATATGGTCTGAATGCTTATCAACGACTGTAATTCTCAAGGGAATACGGTCTGAATGCTTATCAACGACTGTAATGTGTTAGTCTGAATGCTTATCAACCAATGTAGTGCATTATAGAGTTTGTTAGATTGCAATGGCTTTTAATAAATTAAAAAAAAATTGATGTCTGCCCAACAATTTCCTAGAGTTTTTCAAAGCATACATAATTTTAGAAAAATTTCCTTATATCTTGGTTGTAAATGATAGAAAACCTTCAACACTTCTATTTTTTTATCAAGACATGTGATTCTTAAAGGTTAAGTAAAATCAAAGTTAATAATAACATTTTTGTTGCAATAATTTTTTTGTTATATATTTATCAATGGTATATACAAATAAAGCCTTCAACTATATCAACCCCATTAATATTTTTAATATGGTGGTACTAGTGATAATATTAATTTAACAACATTATTAATAATATTAATAAGATTATTCAAATTAATATTAATATTACTATTTAAATAATATTTATTAAAATTAGTCACATTACCTCCAATAATAATATTATTATACTAATCTTACTATTTTTAATTAAACATATCACCTAATTATCATTATTTTTCTTTGTTTGTCAAGTTGTCCATTTTGACTTCACACTTGATTTGTGGCTTGAGAAATCGAGACCCAATGACATATAAGCTATCAAAATTACCCAAGAATCACACCCGACCTAGGCCACACGAACCGGTGACCTTCACATCACAGAGTGACTTAACATTACACCCAATTTATTATATACCTCATGGGCCACCTCATTATCATTATTAATATCAATAAAAACAAACAAATTAATTACATCAATAGGTGCTCTCCAGACCAATATGGTAGAGATGTTGTAATGTCCTTAGACATTTTGACTTGGTCAAAATAAAATAAGATACAAATAAAAATAACTTCAAACTAAAATAATACTTGAAAAATATATGTTGTTGTTGTTGTTTCTATTATTATTATTATTATTCAATTAGTCAAGTTATCATTGGTTTTTGAATTACAAGTTTATGATAATCCATGGTATTCATGTGGAATATAGTCTATTTAAAGGGGGAAATTAAACTAGTCCAGGTCCATCTTAACTCCAGATCTACCAACAGAGAGGGATCAAATCTCTTTTCACTCTAAAATAGGTTTGCACCTCAAGAGATTTGATCCCTTTTGGGGCTTGGTAGATCTAGAGTTAAGATGGATCTAGACTGGTATTAATAATAATAGTTGCGCCAAGAGGCTCTCTACATCCTAGTATGGGGGCGATGTTGTAGTGGTGTAAATGTTTACCAATTAAAATATAATAAAAGTTTAAAAGTAATATAGAACCTCGTATGGGGAAGAAGTTGTAGTGTCAAAAAATGAGTGTAAACATTTAAATGTTGACTCAATTAATAATAAAAAAATAAAAATACTCAATTTTTAATATTGTAATGTTGTTTTTATTAATAAAATTAAGATCAATTTCTTAGATAAAAGAAAATTATAATATACATATCACATTGAAATATATAAGATATAAATAGTAGCTCTAAATTAAGATACATTTTGTCATAGAAATTGAAATAATGATTTGGTAACCATATTTAAATTTAATTAATAAGTACATAAAAACTTAGTACTTAGATATTCATCCCCACTTTACCATGGACGTTACTTGTAAATAGGATTTGTTACAATACCATGGGTTAATAATATGACTTTATCAATACCACATGCCCAAAAACCATAACTCATTTCACAATTAAAATATTTCAACTTATTTTATTTTAATTTTATTTTATAACATTTTTTTATTGAAATTATTTTCCATAAGAGAACTGTGTATAATAGTTAGTCAGTCCAACTTTAGAGTGAAACTTCACCCATCATCAAGGATTAGTAAACTATGTGATGTCTCAGAGATTGCCAAAAAGTCCTTAAATAGATAATACTTCCCAACAACCATTAGAATACATATTATAAATAATTAGATGATGATCATTAAATGTTATAAATTATTAGATAATTATCATTAAATACTTTTAAATAAAATAAAATAATTAATCAATTAATTAAATAATAACTAGAACAAAGAAGGTCTAAATATTAAAATAATTAATAAATTTCAACATTAAGAGGTTTTAAATATCAAATAAAATAAACCAAGACTAAAGGACAAAGGTCCAAAAGAGAGGTTAATAATGAACCGAAAAATAAAGATCTAAAATAAAATCTAATGGTGAATTCATAATAAGAATCTAAGGTTATTAAAATCTAATATTAAATGAGTTAATGATAAGTATTCAAGATTAGACGTCTAATAAGAGGTAAATTAAGAAAGAAAAGAAAGGGAAGGGGTACACAAAAATCATAATCAAAGTTAGAAGGGAAAAAAGAAATAAAAAAATAAAAAGGATTTTTGAATAATAAGTAAAGAAATATGAAAAATGAGATTATTAGAGAGGGATCAATAGAGAAGATGTGTGGGACATTTATTAAATAAAGGGAATATATGAATGAGTATCTAAAAAAGAAAAGGAAAATGATAAAGGAAAAAGGTGAATGATCATGAAAAAGGAAGGATGAAAATTATTTTAACATCCACGAGGCTAAATATAGCATATGGGACAAATTGCTTCTCCATATGTCTCTTGTACTCAACCCTATTTCTATGAAGTCTCACAATAAATGCTTCAATCCCTCGTTGAATAAATTATCCCAAGAGCTAGTTGCCTAAATATCTACATAACTTACCCTACTGTCTTTGGAGGCCTCACATTCTAAAATGAAATGATTTTCTGTTTCCAATTTTCTAGAAGAGAAAAAAATACACGCTCTTTCCTCCCACACTTCTTTTGGCCTTGGCCTCACATTCTAAAATGAAATGATTTTCTGTTTCCAATTTTCCGGAAGAGAAAAAAATACACACTCTTTCCTCCCACACTTCTTTTGGCCTTTTCCAGTGCCTTGTTTCACAATGGAGTTGATGAGAATTAGTCCCTAGCTGAGCAATAATAATTTTGGCTCTCTAAGAAATATTGGCCCCTATGTACGCTTTTTGTTGATGATTATGAGCGGGATTAAACTCTTCAATATAATAATTTTTCTTTCTCCCTTGCTCCTTCTCCCAAGTACGTTTGTGGAACTCATCCATAAAAAAATCTTTTATCTCTTTACTGTTTGTGGGACACATGTTTAAGAAAATACCCCATTTACTAAAAGGAAGAAGAGAGATATCATGAAAAGGAAAAAATCAAGAGGGAAGAGGAAGAAAGAGAAGGAAATCATTAAAAGAGCTTAGTGGTTATAGGATTATAGGATTGGCTTAGCCTATTACTATCTTCCCTATCACAATTATTGTGGGGCTTCTCTCTCTCTCGAGTTTTCCTGATGATACGAGAATTGGAAAAAAAATAAAGGTAAGGATTTTTGATTGATCAAAGAAAATAAGATGCAAAATGTTATATACGCAAATTTCCAAGATTATATAACATTTTTTTAGTTAAATCTAAAAGAAAAAAGGTTATTATTAATTTTGAGATATATCTAAACCCTCTATCCTCATTACTACTAAAAATATTCCATGAATATTACATATAGATTAAATTAAGGTTTAAATAAAATAAAAAATTAGAATACTTTTATATATAGAGATGTGAAATTTATATAATATAAATATTATTATTAAGCAGTGAATCATGACCCTTATAAGACGGATGAAGACTCGCTGGCCTTGACGAGTCTTATAGCAAAATGAGTCACTTTCATAGAATTTGTGCTTCTTACTCGTACTCGTGTTGACCCGTATTAAAATCGTCTACCCACAAAAACCTCACATTAAACTCGTGAAGACCTGCATAAGACACATCAAGACCCTCAAAATTAAATTTTTGTATTTTTTTATTTTTTGAGACCAGGTGGAGGGAAGAAAATGCTTTATAAAAACCTTCCTCCCTCCCTCCCACCCACCCATTTCTCATTCACTTGTCATTTTAGTGTTTGACTCATTTCTACCAGTGTTGAGTCTTGACTGAAGGAACTAAGTGTCTCCATTGCACAATGAAGGATCTCTTGCAAGAGGATAAAGGAGGCTTCATCACAACTAGGTAGGCTTCATGAAACTTGACTATTTGTTTGAACCTTTTATTTATTTATTTATTTATTTTATTTTAAGTATGGACCCTTGAGGCCCTGTGGTTTAATTCATTAGATGTCAAGTAGACATAGGAGCAATGATTAGTTGTGCAATAGTAAATGCTATTCCAATGTCCATCTTGTTATTGGCAACTGACCCGGGTTTATTTTTAGAGTAGTTAATAAAACTATTATGATAATAAAATAATTTTCTCTTGATTTCCCAATCCTTATAAATGGCTATAATACTAGTGCAAACATATTTTTTTGATGTTGTTTGTGATATCCTTCTTGGACAATAGTTTTTAAGAAGACATAAGCCACTTACTATCGACAATGATGCTATTGTTTTGCATATTCAAGGAAAAGTTGTTAAGGTGGCCTGCAAAATTGATTTTATAATCATAATATTTGATAAGCAACACGATCCTGTTGAGGAATCTATTGAAAAATTGTCTAAACAAACAAGATTTTCAGGCATGCACAACTACATGGGATTGAATAATAAAAGAAATAACTAAGAAGCTTAAAAAAGACCGCACTTCAGAATATATAGATACCTTTTGGTCCCAGGAACAATATTTTGTAGATCTTCCATATAAAGAAGGATTTAGTGGATGACCTTTTAAAAATCATCAAAAAATTCATTGTCACCACAAGAAGTCAAATTATGAAAACAAGAGATCAAAGAATTATTGCAACACAAGTTAATAGATCCAAGTAAAAGCCCTTGGGATTTCCCAAAATTTTATGTAAATAAAAATTCAGAATAGAAAAGAGGAAATAAAAGGCTTGTTATAAATCACAAGGCCTTAAATGAAGCATTAATTTCTATTAGGTATCCCCTTCCTACAAAAGAAATCATATTTGGAAAAATAGGCCAAAATAATATTTTTAACAAGTTTGATTTAAAAAGTGGATTCTGGAAAACATGAATAGTTCCTCAAGATTGATTCAAAACTGCTTTTGTATTCCCCTTTGGACAATACCAATGGTGTGCGATGCCTTTTGGATTGAAGAAATCACCTTCTTAATTCCAAAAGAGGATGGAAGATATATTCAAGATCTTGAATTTGTGATTGCTTATATTGACAACTTACTTGTCTATTCAAAAGATGTTAGAGAACACAAAGATCATTTGAACATTGTCCATATAGAGGATGGAAGATATATTCAAGATCTTGAATTTTTGTTTGCTTATATTGACAACTTACTTCTCTATTCAAAAGATGTTAGAGAACACAAAGATCATTTGAACATTGTCCATATAAGGGTTTATGATCATGGTTTATTCTTGTCCAAATCTCCCTCTAAATTTGTGCTTGTGCCAACCAAGATTGAATATCTTGGTCTGATTCTTACTCAAGGAAGAGTTGAGTTGCAAGAAGATGCTTTGAAAGCTCTCCAAGAATGTTTAGATGAAATAATGGATATAAAGAAAGTACAAATATTTTTTGGTTGCATTAATTATATTAGACAATTCTGTGAAAAAAAGTTGTGGATGTCAAGTGTCTTCAACAAAAATTAAAGCCAGGAATGCAGTGGACTGAGCAGATGAAAAAGGTTGTCCATACCATAAAATAGAAGGTTCAAAACCTCCCAAGCTTTTATCTTCCCGATGTTGTTTTTCCATTTACATTAGAATTTGATGCATCTGATGAAACCTGGGTTGGAGTTCTTTTACAAAAAAAGTCAAAGATTGAAGAAATTTGTATGTATGCATTAGGAACGTTAAAAAATGTAGAAGGAAATCACAGAGTTCTCAGAATGAGTCTTTGATTATATGGATACTAATATACTATTGAATATAAAGATGAGTGAGAAAATTGTGCTGTTGATATATTGCCAAGTGAAGTAATAAAGTCCTCAGATATATAGGTTTTGTCTTGAGAAGATTGGGTCACACTTCCTCCTCCTACTCCATCTTGTTGGCATTAGGTTTTCATATGTCAATCATGTAAATAATATGGTATGTGTTGGTTAGGCATTTTATTGTTTACCATATTTAGCGCTTCATAAAATTTTAACATATTGTGTCAATAAGAGTCTGCATGATGCCTACTGCAGGTCAATTAGATTAATCTGTAGTCATACACATGACCCTGATACCAAATATGTAATTGTTTTTATCCATATATCAGTTATATCGATTACTTCACTTTGTTCAGATATGTAAAAAGGTATAGGTATGCCAATTTGAATATGCCGAGTGGAGAAATTTCAAGTCCCATCTCCCTTTGGAGTCCTTGGTTCCCAATAGTGATTTACATATATTGTCGTAGGGATGACTCAATTCTATCTTTAACTCCGCCACATTTCATATATTTTCTACACCAAGATATGGAGGAAGGTGCAAAATCAAAATAATGGTTCTAGTTCCAAATCAAATATGAAGGATAAAAAATTGAATTAACCCATGAAGAACCACTTGGATATCCTCATTTTAAAGTTAGAAGTAATTTCTTTGGTGAAACTGCAGTCCCATCTGATGAATATGTTTTTAGCATGTACATGTCACCATTTTTCAGAAACTTCAACATGTACGCTCGTCACTGGATAGATGAAAACAATGATCCAAGAGACTTTATCCTAACTTCATCTAATGAGGATGAATAAGGAAGCATGGTGGGATCACTCATCCACTATAATAAAGAGTGCTGTATCAGTTCCCTGGATTATCCTAAACTCCACCCTGTAATATCTTTTTAGATCTATAATACAAGCTTTGGTTATGTGGGTTGTCCTAAACTCCACTGTGTAATGCCTCTTTAGATCTATAATACAAGATTCGGCTGCGTGGGTTGTCCTAAACTCCACTATGTAATATCTCTTTAGATCTATTGTAAAAAATTTGGTTCTGTGGATTTTCCTAAAATCCACTGTGTAAAATAGTTTAAAGATCTAGAGGACAATTTTCTATTACTATGCAAATTTTATTTTTGTAGATTCCAATCTAGTCTCACTAAGCAGGATTATTATGCTAAACAATACAATGCCTAACCAAAACATACAACATTTACATGATTGAAATATTAAAACCCAATTCCAACCAGATGGACGAGGAGGAGGAGGAAGTGTGACCCAATATTCTCAATACAAAACCTTAATATATAAGAACCTTATTCCTTCCCTTGTCAATAGATCAACAACACAAATTTTTCACCTGAATTTATATTCAATAGTAAAGTCATATCCATCTAACCAAACAATCCATCTGAGAACTCTGTGATTTCCTTGTTCAAGCAATATTTTATTGGTTAACACACCTTTCTTATGCTTCAAGTCTACCCTTGCTCTAAAATGAATTAGTTTAAGAAACAACATGAATCTCTTTATCCCATTCTTTATGGAAATGATTTCATTGTGGGCTTGCGTGGATGAGAAACTCATCCACAAGGATTGTGGGCTGAGATTTTCTTAGTCCTCAAGCCTTGTGGCTGAGTTTCTTAACCACACATAGGGCCTAATTATAATTAAATTAAAAGAAAATTAAATTCTCAATTATTATTATTATTTTCCAGATTCCATCACCATGCCACCTAAGGGTAGTAGAAATTCTCATGATCCAACATGGGAACATTATGTCTGACTCATTCCTAGTAATGACCACCATGTAAGTGTAATTATTGCAATGCCACAATGTATGCAATCATAAACAAGCTAAAATGCTGCCTAGCTAGAATTCCTAGGAATGGCGTAGAATGTTGTGAACATTGCCCTCAAGAAGTCACTGTTGAAATGATAAATTCTTTGGAAATAATTAAAGAATAAAGTTCTAAGAGGGAAAGAAGGAAGGTTGAGGTTTATGGGCTAGGTAGATCTGTAATGAACAACATAATCAAACTACAGGAAAATATTCTTCAAGTGTTGTGGAAAACAAGAGTATAACCTCTCCTTATTCGCTCCTCGTAAAACTCCAAGATATTAGCGAGACTTGGAGAGATTTAATGAAAATAAGAGGAAGGAGGAAAATATGGTAGTGAGGAGGTTTTGGTACCATAATAGTATTTCATTCAACTGTGCAAAGTCTTATTTTTATTATACCACGGTGGATGCCATTGAAAGTGTTGGCCCTAGATAAAAATCCCCATCTTATAATTCACTTAGAGGGAAAGATATAGATGAGGAGCTTGTTGGCTTGAGAGGTCCTTGTTGAGATTCAACAAGAAGATCCTAGTGAAAATTAAGCACCTACACTAGGATGGAGCCTCAGGCTATTTTTAGGTGTATGTCTATTTATAGATGTATGTGAAAATTCTATTTATAGAATGCATGTCTATTTATAGATGCATGCCTGCTATTATTATCCCTTAATATTAGTTGGACAATAAACTATATTCTATTCTCAATGAGCACTTGGAAATAGTTAACTGAAGTGGAAAATCAGTTAGCTAAAGGAATTTCAAGTTAAGTAGTTGGTTGGTGGGACATGCAGGTTGACTTAGTTGTAACTGAATGATTTGAAGTTGTAACAGAGTTGGAAGTGCAGTTATGAAAGTTGTAAAGGAGTTTAACTCAGTTAAGTGAGTTAAACTCAGTTGTGCTAGTTGTAACTGAAGATACACTAGTGAGAGATCAATTGAATTAAATATTAATTAATTGACAATCAATGGTCTCACATGCAACTGAATATTTACTCTTATTAACTGCATGCATGTCAGATCCAGTGGAGACCTAGTTGAGTTCTAGGTGAAAGGGAAGTAAACTATCAGTTGTGACATTATTTGGTTGCATAGATGAAACCACACACACATTGGATGTGCCCATGAGGATTGTGCAGTCAAGGCAGGCAAGATTTCATTCATTCAAGGATTTTTATCAACAGGGATTGTGCAGTGGAGGCAGACTGTCTGGACACAATAAATTGGCTAAGAAACTTGCCAATTTTTGTATGACAGTGTGAGACAATTAGCTCATGTACTGAGAGCTCTTGGATTAGAGCTTTGTATGTAATTTTTTCATGATCCATGATATAATATACAATAGAATATAGTGGGGTTTTTAGCTATAAGATTTCCCCGGTAAATTATTTGTGTTGTGTGTGATTGATCTTTCTTCATGATATTGTAATTGGTGTTTGTGTTTCAAATTCAAATATTTGTAGAAGAGATTCTGTATTTAACAGTATACTATTATTATTAGATCGGGATAATCTAGGACAAATATGTATTTTGTATAATTTCTACATGGTATCAGGGCACAGGAAATTGAAAAAGTGAAGCAGGAGCTGAGTTTGGTGGTGGAAAGAATTCAAATTTACAGAAAGGATTTCTTGGTGCTATAGTTGATTCAAGATTGAAATGGATTTCAATGGCTTGAGGTTAGAGTATGCACTCGAGGGTAGCTCGAACTACATTTATTGGAAGGACATGATGGAGGCAGTACTCGAAGATAATGTCTTGAAGGAATTCATTGAAAAGATGTTCCTAATCCAGATGCTGCAGACACTGCCAATCTTGATGCATGGCGAAAGAAAGTGGAAAAGGTGAGGAGGATCATGTTGGAGGGAGTACGAGACCACATTGTCTCAAGCCTCCGTGGGAAATCCACACCATATGCTATGTGGAAGGCTTTGACGGATCTATTCCAAAGTAGCAACGACCATAGGAAATTGGAGCTCAAAGATAAAATCAGAAATATCAAGATGGAAAAGGGTGACACCATTCCAAAGTATCTCACGAAGTTTTTCCAATGTTGGGATGAACTGGGGAGTGCGGGAATAACTGTTGTTGATGATGATTTTGTGAGGTTGGATCTCTTGGGACTTCCTAAGAGTTGGCACAATTATGAAGACTTTGTCAACGGACGGGAAAAATTTCCCGATTGGGAACGACTGTGGTCGGATCTGCTGCAGAAGGAGTTCAGGAGGAACACCAAATATGGCTCTTCATCAAAGCATGATGATGAAGAGGATTGTGCTTTGGCTGTTAAGGAGAAGAAGGGGAAGGGGAAGAAATTCCATTCTAAATCCGAATCTAAAGGCAAGACGCTGGATATGTCCAGGGTGAAGTTTTTTCACTGTCACGAACATGGGCATCTTTCTACTAACTGTTAACAAAAGAGAAGAAAAGGAAGGTTGCTGGAGCTGCAGCTGGTGAGGCCCTTGCCTCACAATTTGAGCTTGAATTCTCCTTGATTTCATGCATGGTGTCAAGTGCATTGGATCAGTGTGGTATTTGGATAGTGGTTCTTCCTTTCACATGATGGAAGATAAGGAAATTTTCAGTGACTTGGAGGAGAAATATCTCCATATGCATATAGAGATGGGCGACAATGGACTATACAGAGCTACCGAGATTGGTACCATTACCTTTCAGAGGGAGTCAGGTAAACCATTTCAATTGAAAGATGTTATGCATGTTCCAGGTTTGAAGAAAAATTTGGTCTCAGTCGCAATGTTGGAGGATAGAGGCTATGACGTTGTTTTTAGAGACGGAAAATATTTCCTGCAACATAAAACAACGGGTCAAGCCAAGAGGATATGGATTTGAGTTAAGAATCTCTACAAGATGGAGGTAGATGGTTGTGCTACCATGATGGGCAAGGCATAAAAAGTGGTGATCCGGGATGAGGGCGAATTATGGCATAGGCGATTGGGCCATCCTCATCATGGAGCCTTGAAATTCATGCAACAAATATCTACTGGACTTCCAATGGGAACACTTGCTCAGTTAGATCAGTGCAAGGGTTGCACCATGGGGAAGTATGTAAAGTCCACCTTTCATGAGAAGGAGAACTGTGCTTCGGGGATCCTTGAGAGAGTTCACACAAATGTGTGTGGACCATTCTTGGTTGCTTCAACAAAAGAACATAAGTACTATGTTATTTATTGATGAATTTTCTCGTAAATTCTGGATCTTCTTCATGCAAAAGAAAGATCAAACATTCTTAAAGTTCTGTTAGTTTAAGGCATTTGTGGAGAAAGAGTCAGGGAAGCAAATGAAGGCTCTTAGGAGCGATAATGGTGGAGAATACATGTCTAACAAATTCAAGAAATTCTGCAGCAAAGAAGTAATTCAAAGAGAACTCATAGCGCCTCATAACCCACAGAAAAATGGGGTCTCGGAGAAGAAGAATAGAACGATCATGGGTGTAGAACGAGCGATGTTGCATGCTATGGCCTACCAATGCATTTTTTGGCGGAAGCATGCAACATTGCGGTTTATGTGCACAATAGTTGTCCTCATAGAGTACTTGGCATGAGTACACCTGAAGAAGCTTTCACTGGTAAGAAACTAGATGTTTCACACTTTAAGATTTTTGGTTCATCTGTTTATGTGCATGTGATCAAGGACGCTAGGAAGAAGCTAGAGCTAACTGTTGAAGTTAGGATTTTTGTGGGGTACAAAGAAACACCCCATAATTATCATATGTATTTTTCAAATAGAAGAATGACTGTTGTGTGACGGGATATAAAATTCGACGAGAGGAAAGCCATGCGGTTGTATCTTGAGAGGGAACTGGACTTGCATGCGGAGGAGGAATTGTTTTTTCCCAAATATGAGTCTCTAGATGTGGATCAACCATAGGAGGAGGTTCATGGAGTTGAGGAGTCCACTCACACAGAGCCATCCATCAGAAATGACAAAAGGCATACCACGGAAGCTAATAGGCTAAGACTTGATGCTGCACACAATGTAGGAGCCCCTACTTCACAGCGTAGACAAAGAAAGTCTCGTGACCGATTTACTGGTACATGGATCTCATGAGAAAATGTATTGTGATTGAACCATCTTCCTTTCAGGAAGTAGTGTAGGAGCCCACATGGGTAGATGCAATGGTGGAGGAGTATGAATCCATTGTCAAAAACAGTGCTTGGGAAATTGTTCCAAGGCTGGTTGATAAATCAGTGGTAGGTTCGAGATGGATCTACAAGGTAAAGCAAGTTGCTGATGGGAGTGTGGAGAAATGCAAGGCCAGATTCATGGCTTGGGTTTTCTCACAAATAGAGGGGATAGATTATGAAGAAATCTTTGCACCTGTCACAAGGTATTCTTCCATAAGATCCATCCTTGCTCTCTCAGCGCAGATGGGCTGGTGCATTCATCAGATGGATCTGAAAACTGTGTTTCTCAATGGGATCATTGAGGAAGAGGTGTACATAGAACAACCTGAAGGTTTCGAGATCTTCAACAGTGAGTCGCATGTGTTCCAACTAAAAATAGCGTTGTATGGGCTGAAGCAAGCACCCCGTGCTTGGTACAATCGGATAGATAGCTATTTCACTAGATTGGGCTTCACCAAAATTGAAGCAGATGAAAACCTATACCAAATTATGTTGGAGGGTAAGCTTTTAATCATTTTTCTTTATGTTGATGATTTAATATTGACTGGTGATGTGAAGTTGATACACTCATGCAATGATGATCTTGCAAGGGAGTTCGAAATGAAGGATATGGGCCTCCTTCATTATTTCCTTGGATTGGAAATTTGGCAGCGAGATGGTGAAATTTTTGTGTCTCAAGGTAAGTATGCAAGGGAGATACTGGGTAAGTTTCACATGGAGGGCTTCAAACCCATGGATACTCCTCTTCCAGGAAACTGGAGGAAAGATGATGCTACTTTTGGAGAGGTAGTGGATGCTACTATTTATCGACAGTTAGTGGGTTTGCTAATGTATCTAGTGAACACGCGACCAAACATTTGCTATGCGGTTAAATAGCTGAGTCAAGCTATGGTTAATCCTACCAAGCTATTTTGGAAGGCGGGTAAGCATGTCCTGAGATACCTGAGGGCACATCAGAGTATGGTTTATGGTACATATAGACAGATGGCGTGAAGTTGCATGGCTTCACAGATGCAGATTGGGCGGGAAGTCCATCAGATAGAAAGAGCACATCAGGGGGGGATCTTTAGTATCAGGTCTACAATTGTTTCTTGGTACAGCAGGAAGCAGAGATTTGTGGCACTCAGTTCAGCAGAAGCGAAATACATGGCAGCGAGTCAAGCTTCATGTCAGGTTATCTGGACGAGAAAGATCTTGGTTGGTTTGTTTGGTTATGATATGGATATGACAATGATTCATTGTGATAATCAGAGTTTCATTAAACTCTCAATTAATCATGTGTTTCATGATAGATTTAAGCATATAGATTGTTAGTATGAATCCTTTGTCGAAGTGTACGAAAAAGGACCACTTTAGCTACGCATAACTAATAGCCCTAACAACAAAAGTGGCTGCCAATATCTTCAGATCTGCGGTTAGTTGAACATAAAAGAGCTGCAAAAACCAGATCTATGCATGGAAAGACATTAAGAAGAAAAAATAAGGGTTTGCTCCATATACCAATAGAAAAGACAAGAACAATTTTTGAAAGAATTTTTATATTAATTGGGCACCTGGGAGGAAAACAAGAAGGCGTATCCAATTCTCCTCAGTGGGATGGGTTCTTGGAAGTCCTCAGCACTTCAGATCTAAGATTTTTCTCTCTTGTTGGTGTAGAAAACCCACACAAAGAATGGAACTCAAAGGGAGCTCACACAACAAATGGTAGAAAAGAGTGACCAAGTGTATAGATCCAGAGTGATCTAATAGGCAACAAAAGGTGAAGAATGGTAGGAAAAACCCTCCTATTTATAACAAAATATTGGGTCATTCTAGACCTTGGTGCATGGGTTAACCAGATCTAGATCCACTTTTTATGGAATATTTTATTATATTTGTTGGAGGGAAAAGGTATTTGACTTGGGTCAAATCCCTTAATTTGTCAAAAAATAAATAAATAAATGATTTATTTATCTTTTTAAGGAAGCGGTTAGAAGATAATCAAATAAATAATGATTTATTTAATTATTTAAGGAAGTGATTGAAAGATAATTAAATAAATAATGATTTATTTAATTATTTGTGGGTGATTTGGTCATATTTAACAAGGAATATTATCTAAATAAGATTTAAATAATTATTCCTTGAAAATAATAAGATAAATAAAGGTTTATCTAATTAATTTCTTTGTTTTTGGGTTAAACATGACTGGGAATAATAATTAAATTATGGTTTAATTAATTATTCCATGAGGAAAATCAAACAAATATAGGTTTGTTTAATATTTCCTTTTTGGGGTTTCCTGTTTTAACATAGTGAAGGCAATTTTACTTAGGGTAAAATTGGTCTTACATGGTGTACTTGGGTCCATCTAATGATAATAGGTTAGATGACCAAAAAATGGTGTAACAGATTTCCCCCCAGCGTGCGAGTGTGAGGAGCAAATCGTATGACCGAATTACGTTGTAAGAACTCAATCACCAGACAACAAAAGGGAAGTCAGAGAGAGAAATGCAAGGTAGATAGTGTGTTGAAGAACTAGACCCTGAGGAGACGAGACTCGCAGGGGCAACAAGTCTCTTTTTATGAGAGGGTACCTGTGCTGAAGGCAGCGGGGGAGGCATACCTATGCCCGCCGAGACAAAGTACAAAAGAATAGTGTGTCCAATAAACAAGGGACCGAACCATAAAGTACAGCCGGCATAATCATGAGCCAGATAAAAATACAATGAGGAATCCCACATACATGTTGTGCCTGGGATAACAGCCAGGACTGATACAATAATATCTGAGTATATGAGATACAAATACAACCCAAATGCCCCCTGTAAATGGGGAAGGGCTCACAAAATCTGACTGATACATGCAAATCAAAGAGGCGCTGCAAGTGGCTAAGGCCAACATCATCAAATATCTGGAGCTGCATCGAAGGCTGCAAGGAAGAGGACGTCCGGGCATGTGGGGGGCTACCTGCAGGGCCACCCCCTCACGAGGGTTGAGACATCTCACACACACCCGGGAATCATCAAGAGCTACTGCTGGATCACTGGACCATCAAGTATACAGATCTCGATCATGTTGAAAGGAGCTGGAGAAACAATCAAGTCAAAGGGGAACGAGAGATCCCTTTGCCTGATCTGAGGCACCGAACAAGAGTGGAAGCTGGAACCAAGGTACACCGCCCTCTAGACCTGGCTTCTGGAAGGAATGAGCTGATGTCGACAGAAGCAGGTCCGCCATAGGTGAGGCAATGAGACATCCTCAAATAAGGCACGAGAGAAAATAGTGGAGCGACGGACAGACTGACACTAATGATGATAGGGAAATGGAACAGACTGAGTAGCGAATGGACGACTTCCCTTGTTAGAGCATAAAGGGCATGAATGACCTGGCAGCGACTGACACAATATCATAAGGGATAGGGGACAGTGGGACTGAAGGTCATAAGGTGCGACACAAGAGAGAGACCAAGCAATGAAGGATGGAGGGCTATATCGGGGTACAAAGGGACTCAGGATAGACTACATAAATGCGATGATGACTCAACTTGGATGCTCTAAACAAGGGAAACTTAATGGTGCTGCCACATAGGAAAGGCCCAATGGGGGACCATGAAAACATGAGTACAAGAAGGTAACTCATGACGAAGATCGACACGAACAAAGCCAAGTAAGGAGGCAAAATGGTGCCCTAAGTATAAGTATCGTAAGTGAGGAAATTCGATTTTAAGGGGAGATGAAGTGACCCTTCTTGGACAAAATGTGTCCTGGTGAAGTGTTAAACACAAAAAGCGAAAAAAAGAAGATGCTGGCTATCTAAAAGAAAATAAAACATGCATTTCAGAAGGGAAATGCTAAGGGTAATATTTCTTAAGATAGAGTGCATTGCGAGGATTAGGAAGGGGGTTGCCTTCGAAATCTTCTAAGAGGTATGCCCCCTTACCGAGATCCTTACTGATGATGTAAGGGCCTAGCCATAATGAGTCAAACTTCCCATGACCAAGGACATCATGGGCCTGGTTATAGACTAGAACAAGGTCGCCTTCGTGAAAAGTGCGAGGTTGGACTTTTCGGTCATACTAGGCTTTGGTGCGTTTCTTGGCCGCTTCCATGGTTTGCAAGGCAACACGGCGGTCTTCGGAAGCGCGCTCGAGCATGATAAGTCGTTGTTCTAGAGGTTGGGTGTCAGGGAGAAGTTCGACGGCCAGATGCAAGGAAGGGATTTCACACTCGATTGGTAAGACTGCCTCCTCTCCAAAAACGAGGTGGAAAGGAGTGAATTCGGTGGCGGTTTTAACAGAAGTCCGATAGGCCCATAAAGCAGGGAAGAGCATGAGGTGCCAGTTGGTTTTGTGCTTATTCACCGTCTGTTGAAGCATAGTCTTGAGAATTTTGTTGACTGCTTCAACTTGACCATTACCTTGGGGGTAATAGGAGGAGGAATATTGGTGCTCAAAACCCAACAGTGAGGATAGCTCGTGCCATATCTCATCTTCAAAATGTCTGCCATGGTCAGAGACCAGTTGTTTCGGAACTCTGAATCAAGCGATAACGTGGTTAAAGAAAAAGAGGGATGTGGTAGCTGCCGTGTTGTTAAATGTAGGCATGGCCTCGGCCCATTTTGTGAAATAGTCGACCGCCACGATGATATATTTGTGGTTACCAGCGGATGGTGGGCGACACTCCATAAAGTCGATGGCCCATTTACAGAAGGGACCAGTGGAGACGATCGGATGGAGGGGAGCTGGGGGAGCTCGCGCCTTAGGGGCGAAATGTTGGCAATTGGGACAGTGTTTGACTGCCTCAATGCAATCACTGAAGAGGGAAGGCCAAAAATACCCAACGCGCATGACTTTTTGGGCGGTAGCAAGACCGGAGAGGTGGCCACCACAAGCACCTCTATGGCAGGCATTAAGGACCTGTTCAGCTTCAGCGTGTGTGAGACAACGACGAAGGACATTATCAACCCCGCGACGATAGAGGTCGTCGCCGATAAGGAGGTATCGGGGAGCTTGGTGTCGGATACGTCGGCGAGCCTCACGATCAAGGTGGAGGGCGAACTTTTGGGTTCGCAAGTAAGTAAGAATATCGCCATACCATGGGTCGTCGGAAGTAATGGAAAATAAGTGTTCATCAGGAAAGTCATCATTAACTGGAGGGTCGTGCGATCCGGTAGGTAATTCAGAAATGAGCTCAGCGAGGGCTAAGCCTTTCTTACTCTTTAGTGTGACAAATTCAAGATCGAATTCCTGAAGAATGACGACCCAATGGGCATACTTCCCAGTGAGGATACGACGACTCAATAGGAAAGCCAAAGGGTTGGAATTAGTCACAACCTTGGTGGAGCGCATGAGGATATAATGACGAAGTTTTTGGACTGAGAACACTACAGCCAGCGCTAATTTTTCTTAAGATGAGTAGGAAACAGGGGGCCCTACAAGGTTCTTACTGACGTAGTAGATCACATGCTCGATACCATTGTCATCTTCCTGGATGAGGACTCCAACGACCGAATAGGTGGAAGCAGAGATATACAGGATGAAGTCCCGATCAAAGTCGGGAGGGCGGATCAAGGGAGTGGATGTGAGAGCCTGTTTGAGGGCATCGAAAGACTCATGAGCAAAGGAATCCCAAAAGAATGGGATAGTAGATCGGAGGAGTCTAAGGAACCCATGTGCGGTGGTGGCATAGTCAGGGACGAACCGACGAAGAAAATTAGCTTTGCCTTGGAGACTTTGGAGCTGGCGAAGGGTACGCGGAATGGGAAGTTCAAGAATGGCTTGAACTTTCAAAGGGTCAAGAGTGATACCATCCTTAGACACGATGAAGCCTAAGAGACGACCGGCAGGAACGCAAAAGACGCATTTCAACGGGTTAAGGCGGATATTATACTTGCGACATCGGAGAAAAATGGTACGCAGATCGTGGAGGTGCTACGCCCGATGCTTAGATCGTGCAGTGAGGTCATCTAAATAAGCAAGGATAATATGAGCTAAGTCATGGAAAAAATAAGACATGTCCCGTTGAAAAGTGGCGCCGACGTTTTTGAGGCCAAAAGGCATGACCCGATAAGCAAAAGTTCCCCACGGACTAATGAACGCGGTTTTGAGTTGATCAGCAGGACGGATAGCAATTTGGTTGTATCCGGAGAAACCATCTATAAAGGATAGAACCTCATGCCCCGCACACTCGTCAATGATTTGGTCAATGAACGGTGTGGGGAAGTTGTCTTTGGGACAAGCTTTGTTCAAGTCGCGAAAGTCTGTGCAGACACGGATGGTGCCTTGTTTATTGAGAACGGGAACTGGGTTGGATACCCAAGTGGTGTATTCAATGGGGTAAATGAAACCAGCCTGCTTGAGCTTATCGATTTCGGCTTTGATAGCGTCGCGTCTGGAAGGATGAATGGGTCTCAACTTTTGACGGACTGGTTTGGCATCAGGCCATGTGTTGATATGGTGTTCGACAATGGCAGGATCGAGTTCGGGCATTTCAGAATAGGACCAGGCGAAAATATCACGGAATTCTTTGAAAAGCTTGGTGTAAGCTTTGATTTCTTCCGGGGTGCATTGGGCGCCTAAGGTGATATATTCTTCGATACCTGGTGTGACTGAAATGTCAATTTTGACGGTAGGAGAGATATTGGCCATGTTTCCTTCTTCGAAAGCATCAGGTGCAGGGATGGGGTTTTTGAACCAATCGACTGCATTAGGGATGAAGTCTTTGGTTTCCACAGCAAATTGGTCATGGGACTGCTGTGGGAGGAAGTATGCGCGATGGTGCATATCATCCCATGGAAAGTCCGGGTTGGTCATGGCTTCCATAATGTCTTCATCGGACTGGAAGATGGGAAGACTGGAGGAATAAAGGTTACCCGAGGAGGTAGTGATGTGTGACGGGTCATCAGGAGGAGAAGGGCTCAGATGTGCGATATCAACAGATCCAAGGTTGGCTGAGGAGCCAAGAGTATCTGCAGGTTGAAGGGCAGGTGAACTATCTCGCAAGGATGATGACAGGTACAAAATGGTGGTTGACGGCTGTGTTGGCTCGATAGCGGGAGGAGGAATGTGAATGGGAGTAGGAAGATCCTCTGGTCCTATCGAAGTGGCCTTGAATCGGCGGTACATGTCCAAGGAGGAACGATACTCGTTAAGGCGGGGACAGAGGTGGGTGTAATGGCCGTGGAAATCGCACAAAGCACAAGGGTGGTTTGTGCGCAAGGTTTTGAGTTTCGGGATAGAGTCTGGGATAGTGACGTAGACTTCGGGGATGTCAGAGTTGAGAAACGTCTCGTTGACCAGAATCTTGAGGTGCGGCAATTTAGGACACATATGGGTGGCGGGACCGACGATATCACACAAAGCGCATTGGATAGCGGGCTTTGGCGGTCGCGGAGGGGTAGGGGTTGTCGGGGCGGCCTGGTCCTGATGGGTTGCCCCCTTATGAGCTTTGCCTTTCTTTCCGGGGGCTGGCACCGCAGGGGTAGGGTCCTGTGGAGGTGGTGGGGGCCCGGAGGAAGTAAGGGGGATCGGTTGAACCGGTGTCAAAGCAACGTAAGGTTTGGGGTGACCGGGAGGGGTAGCGGCTGGAGGTTCAATGTACCAGACGGGTATGCCGAGGGTCAGGTTAGGGAGAGAGAGGGTGGCCATGACGGGGACAGAAAATACTTCGGGAGGGGGAGCCAGGAAAGGTATCTGCCCAGCAGGGTAATGACCAGGAGGGACGGCACCGAGGTGGTTAAGGCCTGGGGGAACCGTTCCAGGAGGATAAAGGGGTTCAGGGATACCAGCTGTAGGGGGAGGGCCAGAAGGAGGAGGTCGGGCTCGCTGAGATGAATGGCCAGGAGCGGGGTGCGGAGGGCAAGGGGGAGGTTGCTGACTAGCCGAGGCAGGCCGCTTAAGGGCAGCCTGAGACGATTGCATCATGCAAACATTCGATAAGCTGGGATCAGTGATAGGAGAAGGGGGAAGATTAGGAAAAGTTCCAAGCAGGGAGGAATCTTTGTAAACGCTGGGGGAGACACTGGTCAAGGAATCGACGGTTTGCTTGTTGGCTACGAAAGAGATGGTCGTCTCAGGTGAGGTCTGAGATTTTGGCTCATGATATGTCAGTTGGTCAATGGTGACTATCTTTCCATTATGGGGGAAAGACATCTTGCGGAAAACCACGGATGGGACAGCAGACATAGCATAGGTGTACTTCGCCCCAATAGAATGTTGTAATCTAGCGGGGCGTTGATGACTTCAACGTCAACGCAAACAGTCTTACCGGCGAGGGTGATAGGACAATTACGAAACAGGCCAATGGGCTGGGAGGCATGGCCGTCCCACGCTCGAAGGGTGATCGTGGAAGGGGCCAACTCAGGAGATTTGAGTTGCTTCCAAACCGAAGCGGACATCACACAGGTTGATGCCCCCTCATCAATTATACACCGGGAAACGTTGGCGTTCCGGATTTTGACTGGGATTTGGAAGGCGACGGAAGCAGGAAGAGGAGGATGGTCCGATTGAGAGGCGTCGAAAACAATCATTTGGTCATCAGCAGGATCTACAGCGCAAACGGCAGATAGTAGAGCCTTCTTTTGGGAAGGGCACGACTAGAGGAGTTCCAGTGTGGAAATGGCAGCAGGAGATTGCGCCAAATCATCTACTATGCTATACGAGTGAGCAGCTCGACCGGGAGCAGCATTTCGACGTAATGGTCCCTTAGGAATCTTGGTATGAACCTCAACTTTCGGTTGAGGGATATGTAAGGGGCCGCTGGGTGTCGAAAGAGGCTCTGTAGAACCTGAAGAAGGAGGCTCGGGGGCAGACTGAGCAGGAGGCTTGGGGTACTGGCGAGACCGAGTTTGAAGGTGAAGGTCGACGGTTGGGGAAGGATCGGAGTGCATCATAAAGATCTGGTAATCGGAGGAGCCAGAAAGGGAAGGGGGAGTGGCGACCTGGCTGTCAGGCGGTTGGGTAGCCACGAATCCTTCCTGAGGGAAAGAATCAGTAAACACAGCCGGTTGGGTAGTGGCCACATTAGGAGGAGCATGAGGGGAGGCGTGTTGTCCGCGCAATGTGGCTTGAGACTCCCACATCTACCACATCTGGGGTAAGAGGGGACAATCATGGGTGTAATGACCATAAACACCGCAACACGAACAAGGCTTATTTGTGCGAAGCGGCCTGTCCGGCTTGGGCTGAGTGCCCTGTTGCTGGTTGGCAGTGTTAGGGTCCACACCAGAATTGGGTCCACGGGTACCAGGGGCAGATTGGTTTTGATTGCCTCTCCACCTTCTTTGAGAAGAAGGGGGATTAGTCGCGCCCTGCTGTGCAAATACTTGCCCTGGAGGGGGCTGTAAGTGCTGTTGCGGGTTTTGAGGAGGCAAGGGAGATGGAAGTGCGTATGCTGGAGGAGCTGGCGCACCAGGCTGCGGATAAGGGTAATGGTGGGGTTGGGCAACATTGAGGTAAGCAGGAGGTTGGGCAAAAGGAGGAGGCATGCCGTATCCTGGATACATGCTATCGGGAGGGGGAAGAGTGCTAGAGGTGTTGGCCCCTCCCTGAGGGAGACCATAGCCCATAGGAGGTTGAGCGTACGGATGGGAAAGGGCTCCAACGATACCGTCGGCGGAATGAGATGCCCCCGGGGCGTTAGCGCCACCGGGCCTGGGGAGGTCAGGAAGAACGGTATAAACATAACCAGATTGAGCGTAGATCATGTCATATTTCAAGGCTATTTGGAGGGCGGCTTCTTCAGTTTGAGGAAAGTGAGAGGCGACATCTTTGCCGATAGGAGCTAAGAGGGTGCGAAGGAACCAGTCCATGTAAACCCAATCTTCGAAGGGGGGGGGCTCGACATAAGCTTCGTCTTCGTCGCCATTCCTGAACATGGGCGGAAAGGCGGGTCGAAGAGGTTTGCTTGAATGAAGTCAAGAGCTCCGTGCCAGTATCGTATCGGAGAGGGAGCTGGAAATAAGATAAAAATGCTTGGGCAAGGGTCTCAAAGGTGGTATGGGAAGAGGTGGCTTGGTGAACATACCATTTAGAAGCTTCGCCGGTAAGCGTGCGTTGGAACAAACGAAGACGGATGGAGTCATCGGTAATGGAATTGGAGGAACACCACATGTGGAAAGATCGGACATGATTGGTTGGATCTTCTCCAGCAAGGCCTTCGAACTTAGGGATGTCGGAGGGGAGCTTGGTTGGCATAGCAGGCCAACCAACATCGTGACGGATAGGGTCATTGATCAACTGATTGAAATCGGGGAGGCTGAGGCCTGCAATGTATGGCAGCAAGGGTGTGGTCGAGGTAGTTCTTGTGGCGGTTCCGCTAGTGGCAGGTCCGGCATTAGGGCCTGGAGCACCACCAGCGTTAGGCCCTGGACCAGACATGGTGAAGGTGACAGGGGGAGAACCAGGAGGAGAAAGGGAACCCGATGAATAAGGAGAGGAGTCGGAGTGCAAACTCAGAGGAGGACTGGCTCGACGACGGTGGGTCGGAGCAGGTCGATCGATCGGAAACTGAGGGTGAAGGCCAAGAAGTCTCCGGGAAAGGCGCCTTGGGGGCGCAATGATGACAGGAAAAAGGAAACCGACAAGGGCAGAAAGGGACAGAATCAAGTGAGGTCAAGGGCAGAAAAGGTGCAGTGACAATTGATTTTAGAGTCTTTGCCAGGCGGTGTTAACCAGGCGCTTCTTCACTTTGGGTCAGTGTGTGCCGTGCGTTAATTTTAATTTTTAAACCCTTTCCGTTTTGAGAGAAAGAAAAAAGTGTGCTGCGTAACTGAAAATAAACCTACAGAGAACAGTATATAATGCTGAAATAACAGAAAATTAACAGTTACTTGTGCATCTATCTAACCCAAGAAGGCGGGTATCTCAAAAAGCAGCTAAAAAAGGGAAAAAATCTAGGCAAAACACACGGACAAGAGGCCAATAGATCTACGGTCAAAAAGGGACAGGGATCTAGAGGATAAGGCTGCTGAAAAGAGGTGCAGATCACAGCCAAGAGACAGAGGCAAGGTGGCTGGAAAAAGGGAGGAAATCAGCAAAACTGGAAATAACAGGGAGGAGGTCCTAAAGAGAGGTCCAAACAAAACAACAAGAGGTGATTTGAAAGGAAGAGAGGCTGACTTAAAGGGATCTGAAGAGGAGGTGACAGATCTAGACAAGGGGGAGCTGAAACTAAAAAAAACAGAGGCTGAAACAGCTAAAAACTCTTACACAAAAAGTGGAGGGTACTGAAGCCCTAGGGGGCTAGGTTCCCACTTAGATGAGCTAAAAACAACATCAAAAACTGTGTCAAACGGTCAAACAGTAGGCCGGGAGACTCCTAATGCAGCCGAATAACCCAAAATTACAAGGCTCATCAAAAATACAGCCCAGGTCTTCATCTCCGTTTTTCAATATAAGGTTCAGAGAAAGGGCAAGAAAAGTGCCAGACCGAGGTCCAAAGTCACAGGTTATGGTCCAAAAAGTGCAACCCCCTTGCTCAGCTTGTCTCATTTTCGCATATTTTCTAAAAGTCGTCGTCTCGCTTGTATTTGGTGTCGCTTACTCAAGGCAATAGGGCTGAATACATGTATAGAATTTTACGCTTTAGGCTTTATAAGAAAACAACCTAGTAAATAGGCAACAACAACAAAGAACCCTTTAACTCCAAGTAATGGAGCGTGTGAATATGAAAAACGACATCGTCAATAAATTAAAACCCGTGTGGAGTCGCCATTTGTTAGTATGAACCCTTTGTCGAAGTGGACGAAAAAGGACCACTTTAGCTACGCATAACTAATAGCCCTAACAACAAAAGTGGCTGCCAATATCTTCAGATCTGCGGTTAGTTGAACATAAAAGAGTTGCAAAAACCAGATCTATGCATGGAAAGACATTAAGCAGAAAAAACAAGGGTTTGCTACATATACCAATAAACAAGACAAGAAATTTTTTTGAAAGAATTTTTATATTAATCAGGCACCTGGGAGGAAAACAAGAAGGCGTATCCAATTCTCCTCAGTGGGATGGGTTCTTGGAAGTCCTCAGCACTTCAGATCTAAGATTTCTCTCTCCTGTTGGTGTAGAAAACCCACACAAATAATGGAACTCAAAGGGAGCTCACACAGCAAATGGTAGAAAAATGGGACCAAGTGTATAGATCCAGAGTGATCTAATAGGAAAAAAAAGGTGAAGAATGGTAGGAAAAACCCTCCTATTTATAACAAAATATTGGGTCATTCTAGATCTTGGTGCATGGGTTAACCAGATCTAGATCCACTTTTTATGGAATATTTTATTATATTTGTTGGAGGGAAAAGGTATTTGACTTGGGTCAAATCCCTTGATTTGTCAAAAATAAATAAATAAATGATTTATTTATCTTTTTAAGGAGGCGGTTAGAAGATAATCAAATAAATAATGATTTATTTAATTATTTAAGGAAGTGGTTGAAAGATAATTAAATAAGTAATGATTTATTTAATTATTTGTGGGTGATTTGGTCATATTTAACAAGGAATATTATCTAAATAAGGTTTAAATAATTATTCCTAGAAAATAATAAGATAAATAAAGGTTTATCTAATTAATTCCTTTGATTTTGGGTTAAACGTGACCGGTAATAATAATTAAATTATGGTTTAATTAATTATTCCATGAGGAAAATCAAACAAATATAGGTTTGTTTAATATTTCCTTTTGGGGTTTCCTGTTTTAACATAGTGAAGGCAATTTTACTTAGGGTAAAATTGGTCTTACATGGTGTACTTTGGTCCATCTAATGATAATAGGTTAGATGACCAAAAAATGGTGGAACAATTAGCCTCTGGCTGCTCTGGTTTCACCTCCAACACCTGGTGGCACCCCCTGGCTCTTGGGTCAAAGAAAAGTTCTCTGTGGGTTCTCGACCTTCAGAATTCCTCAAAATAAAAATCCATAAATGGATTCAAAAGTATCAAAATAGTCAGAAATGACTATTATTTTGCTAAGAATGGATACTGGCTACTCTGGATAGGCCTCATTCTCCTGCTGGCACTTGGTGGCCCTGGTGGCCTCTGGAACTTCTCTGAAGCATCTAGGCCTTCAAGAGTTTTCTATAGGATCTTAAAACCATACCATTAGTTCCAGAACATCCGAAACATCTAAAATTGACTATTGTATTGTTGAAAAAGGCCTCTAGCTGCACTGGCTAGGCCTCAAACTACTGCTAGCCCATGGTGGCCCTAGTGGCCCCTAGAAATTCTATGACACAAAAACCTACTCAAATGTCCTCTTATGGCTCTGAAATCCTCACCAATGAGTCTAGAATGTCTTAGATAATTGGAATTGACTATTCACACTCTCATAATGGTCGAATCTAGCTCAAGATAGAGCCGAAACAAGATTTGTCCAGTGTCCCCTAAAAACCCTCCACTAAAAATGGAGCACTGAAGTTAGTTGTAGTTAAAATAGGGAATTATGCCAAAATTGGCACACCCACTAGCCTAACTGTCGAATCCACACATAAAGTGCTGGTTGATGGCACATGTCACAAATTTTTTTGTCTTCAAACCATAACCGTCAGCAGACTGTGTAAACTGTTAGTGCTTAACCGTAAATAGGGCCACGTGACAAAGCACATACGATTGTTTAAAAATTGCATGAAATTTAATGTTGCGGTTTTGCTACCATTTATCATGTGAACACACACGAAATCCTAGTGGAGGCTGTAGTTGGGCTTTGGCCCACGGTTCATGGGCTCAGGCCACATGGGGAGTCTGACCCCTCTGCTCTCCAAACATGGATTTTAATAAACTTCAAATATACGTTTTATCCCTTATGTGTTAAGAACCATCGCATAGCCCAGATGGTAAGGCTTCTACACATTCTCTCAGAGGTCTTGGGGTCGACTCCATTCGGCTCCACCCAAAATTTTAAACAAGTTTCCTGGGCCACGTGGTGGCCTCCAGGCCTACCATGTGGTAGCCTATGATTGCCCCAAATAAAAAATAGTCAACCAACTACCCAATGAAACAATGGCACATGTCAGCCTCTAACTGGCCTGAAGGGAATATTCTATGGAATATTCCAGGAAAATTCTAAGAATATTCCCTATAATATTCTCTTTTTTGAATATTCAAAGGCCCAACCAAACTTGGTCAAAAGCGAGAAATTGCAGTTTACTGGACTTTTCAAATCACAATAAATTATTCATACAGTGTCGGTTTTTCAAACCATTCACGACGTCGGAATCCGGAAGATGAGATCTATCCGGTCACTCAGGTTTGCCACACTTCTAAACACTTTGAATTTTGAGCTATCACTTAGGTCCTTAATCCAAATCTGGTCAAACCTCCCCATTGGGAATATTTTGGACCCCAAAAGACTGATTACCTGCTCTGTTCATTAGATGAGAGTACAACACCCTCACTTTTTAGCATCCATACACTTTTCCTTGCATGGCTCAATGCCTTTGAACCACAACTCGAAGGTAGTCAACACTTTCCTTCCTGAATGCTCTTGTCCTTTTGTCAAGAATTGCCTTCCTTGCACTCACTTAGAAATTTATGGCGAGAAATTTTCAGAAGGTAACTGAACATCATTTCCTTGATCATTGATCCAAGGTGGCTCAAGCAAACGTAATACTACAACAGAAAATGCATACATAACTGAAATTTGCATATGTACAAATGAATGTATGTCTTACTGTGTCAAGAAGTCAAACCACTTCTTACCAAGCCACTTCCACGATGAATTTTTCTGCTGAAAATCTTCTTCATGTGAAACATTTGTTCTCACATCAATGATGGAAACTTTGGTTCCAATTTCGCCAGTCTTTCTATCCTCTTGTCTCATTTTCTTGGGATGATTAGTTGGATGCAATGTCCAACATTGGGAAACAACATGTCCCCTCTTCTGGCAATGTGTGCAAGTCTTATGCACCTTCTTTGCAAGTTGCCTTCACTTCAACTATTTCCTGTATGCCTTCATCCTCTTCTAGCATTTCAAAACATCATGGTTACACAGACCACAATATGCACAACAACTCTTTCTTCCATTCAAACATGCAGATTTTCCATGCTTATCAGAAACATAATCAACTTGACTATGGGAAGAATTATACCTCAATTTCTGCTTGCATGGCCATCCTTTTTACCTTCTTGAGGAGATGAACTAGTAGGGGTTCCAACTTCGCCATAAGCTTCATGTGTACAAACACCTTGCTGCAACATAGGCTTCAAACAATGGCAATCAACTTGAAAAAAAACTTGACATGTTTGTGTATTAGAACTTGGAACAAAATTTATTTTTGAAGTTGCCTCACATGCCTTCATGGCTTTGGAGTTTTCGCTATTATATTGAACATAACCAAGGCCAAATTTCTTAGGTCTTTCCTCAACCAAAATAGGATCAATCATGCCTTGTGAATATTTTCCTAAACCCTTGCCTTCATAGCCCATTTTTAACATTAACTTGGACCCTATACCTCTAGTGTGCTTTTCAAATGAACCAACACATCTATCTTAAGAGGAAACTGAAGACAAATTTGAGTGAATTACCTCTACTTCATGCATGTTCTTGGTTAAGGTCTCTTGGGCTTGATGGAGCTGCATCTCCATCTCATGAATTATTAGAAGAAGTCCTTCCTTCTCTTGTTTCATAGCAACTAATTTCTCATGAAGTCTAGTGCTTTCTCCTCTATCTTCAAACAAAATTTGCACCATATATTTCATCCTGAAGAAGTCTCTCTTCATGTCTTCATCGAAGAATCTTGTGAAGGAGGAGGATTTTGAAACCTCACTTGAAGAAATTGTCATCATGAAAATTAACTAAAGAACTTCAACAAAAAATCACAAATCTTTCAAAACAATTGACAAAGCTTCTGAACCAAATGGCTGTAGAGTCAAGCTCTTATTCAAGCAACCTTTTTTGCAAACACCCTTTTGTGATTCAAGGGTTTCCTTGAGGTCCTTTGGGTAAGGAAGATGCCTTCAGCCCTTCTTCCTTCTTGTTCTCTTTTGGAATTAGCTATCAGTATCTTTCCCTTCACCACTAGCAAACTCAAGCAACAGTCAGTTTGCAAATAGTCAAATCCTTTGCAATGTTTAAACACCTTTCAAGTCAACAAGCAAACTTGTCCTCTGTCAATCAAGCAAGCTAGTGCTCTGATACCAACCTGATCTGAAAATGGGTTGGATAACTTTTTATTCTTTTCAAGAACCTCCCACTCAGTGAAACAAATAAAAGATCTAGCTTATACTTGATTTTTGTGGAATTTTATACTTGAAACAGGTGTATGTTTTTTAACTGTTTAAGTGCCTTAAGACCATTTGTTTTTGTTGATATTAAACATGTGCAACAAACATATAATGTAGAAAATAAACATCAACACATAACAACAAATTTAATTTAGGAGTTCACCCGAATATCATGGGCTACGTCTCCTTGAGCTCTTGTCATCTTGAATTGGTTCTTTGGGATTATGGTAAATTTCCGGGATTCAGAATGCCAAAATAGTCAAAATAAACTATTCACTTGCGGAAATTGGCCTCCGGCTGCTCCGGTTTCACCTCTAACACCTGGTGGAACCCCTTGGCTCTGGGGTCAAAGAAAAGTTATCTGTGGGTTCTCAACCTTCGTAAGTCCTCAAAATCTTATGAAAAATCCATCATCAGAAATTACTATTGGTTTGCTGAGAATGGATACTAGTTGTTTTGGATAGGCCTCATTCTCTTGCTGGAACTTGTTGGCCCTAGTGGCCCTTGGAACTTATCTGAAGCATATCTACCTTAAAAAGTTCTCTATAGGCTCTAAAAACCACACCATTAGTTCCAAAACATCTGAAACATCAAAAATTGAATATTGGATTGTTGAAAAAGGCCTCTAGCTGCACTGGCTAGGCCTCAAACTACTGCTGGCCCATGGTGGACCTAGTGGCCCCTAGAATTTCTCTGAAGAAAAAACCTACTAAAAATTCCTTTGATGGCTCTGCAACCCTCACCAATGATTCTGGAATGTCCGAGATAGTCAAAATTGACTATTCACACTCTCAAAATGGTCGAATCTAGCTAAAGATAGAGCTAAAACAAGATTTCTCCAGTGTCCCCTAAAAACCCTCCACTAAAAATGGACTGAAGTTAGCTGCAGTTAAAATAGGGACTTATGCCAAAATTGGCACGCCCACCAGCCTAACCGCCAAACTAACCGAACATAAAGTTCTGGTTGATGGCACATGTTAGCCCCCTATAAATTTTTGACAAGAAAACAAGGGGCTAAAATGTTTTTGAGCCTTCAAGGAATGCATTTCCCCTGAAAACACATCATCCTTGAAGCCTCTTTGTGCCTTTTTCCCTTTGATAAATTCCCTCTGCTCATTCCCATTATAAAGCCTCTCTGATTGCAAAAATTTGTGCTCTAAAGGCCCTATATTTATCCCTTATATCCCTGCAAAATGTCCCTTTTCAACCCTTATTCCCCTTTGTTAAAGTTTCCCTTTGTCCCCTCTAAATCCTCCCAAAATCCCCTCTAAATCCTACAAGTTCCCCTTGTTTGGCCCAATTTCCCCTTTTTTCCCCCTACCGTTATCCTTTTCCCAACCTCAAAATACATTAAAAGGGGGCAAAAACCCACTTTTCACTTTATATTAAGGCCTAGCCCCCTTCGGCCCAGCCCCTAACCACTTCCCCTCCATGCACTCGAGCGCTAAGACCGAGCGCTAGTCATAAAGCGCTTATCGCAATCGGGGGTTTCATATGCGCCCGTATCCTTTGTAAATACAAAAGCTCCGATGCGATGGTGAAATTATCTGTCGGCCTTTGAAATAATCTCAGTCGTCGATCTGTGTAAGATCTGACGGTCAGCGCTGTTTCTCAACGCACCTGTTGCTCCCCCGTTTACTCCTATGATCACATCTCAATCGTCCATTCAATCCGCAGATCAACGGTCCGTATTTCATCCGCCCGGTGGCCCCCACGCCGACGCACTATTTAGAAACCAGCGGTATCTATCGCACCGCCTTTGAGAGGTGGGCGGTATTTTCCGATGGGCCAGCAATTCCACTCATTGCGCGACGCGTGGCAGGGACACTATTTCAAAACCGCCCCTCCATTGCGCGTTATCGTTCATCCACAGACCTAGCGCGATATCGCTATCCACCGTTCGATCTGCATTCGTCCATCCAACAGTCCTCGCACCCCGAAGTTACGCGAAAGTTAACCGAGGCATCCATACCCCTGGCCCACTGTCCATCGCCCTCCGCTACGTGTCCCACCATCGATTCCCTCCTGAGATCAGACGGTCTAGATTCAATCTCCCTCCGCCGTTTTCCACCATCGATCTCCTCCTGAGATCAAATGGTTCAGATCTGATTGCATGTCCCGCCGTTGACCACTCCCGCCACGTCACCCATTCCACGTGTTTCATCGTATTTCTCGCCCGTCCATGTACATATATGCATTCAAAGGTCAAATTTTAATGTTTTACATTAAAATTTCCATCTCGTCGTCTTCCCATGCATCTCCCGCTGTTCGATGGTTTTCCTCCATGGTTTCCACTGCATTCATCGTCCTTCATCCATGCTGCATTTCTAGCTTCACAGTCATCCATGCCACCCACCCCGTGCATGATTTCTTGACCAGTTTTGTGTGTTTTGCAGGGTTTCGAGCGGCAATAAACCCCCATAATTCACAGTCCTTGTCACAGTGACAGAAACGCAGGAAATGACCATTTGCAGGAGCTGGAATTATGAATAAAGGTCTGGGAAGACGTTATGATAGGTTGTGTATTCAAAGAACAGGGTCAAGCTCCATAAAAACCTATCCAGTGCCATTAAAGCACAGATTTCATAGTCAGAGGAAATTGTGAGAGCAGCAAATAGTATCAGTGGGAAAACAGAGCGTTTAAGGCCTGTAATTGCAAATTTTGAGCCTTAATCTAATTATTTAAAGGCAAAGGAACTAAAATCAAAGACCCGGAGGATCAATTAGAAGGTCTGATGCACAGAAATTTAATAGTATCAGGGTTTTCATATCAGCAGTACGTTCTTCCATAAAAGGACACAATATCCATATTTTTTTTATTCTATGCCATGTTCCTGAGAAGGTTTCCACCCTGACAACAATCCTATGCTACTAGTGCATTAGTTACACAGTATGGCAGATCCTAGCATCATCATTCTGCGTTTTGTTCAGTACACAAGAGACATACCTGGAGTAAATGGAAAACTGACGAAGACCACTCCATCATCCAACAAGTACTAGAGATAAATGCCCAGAATTTAAACTGAATGGAGCTTCGGTCCTCCTTGTTGTTTCAGAGTTTTAATGTTGCATTTAAGTTTACATCTACTCTTGTTATTCTTTTCTTCTATAAGAATCCTCGAGAACATATTGTAGAGGTTGTTGTTCGGCTGCTGCCGTTGTAGCTAGAAGGATTCTTTTTTTACTGTTAGAACAGTTTGGGAGAAAGTAGCAGAGTAGTTTGTATTGTAGTAGGCTGGGAGGAGAAGTTTGGATTGTAACAACCATTGAGCTCAGTGTATATGACTGGTTTTGCATCAATTAATCAAGCACATTTCACAGGATGCTGGTCTATTACTATTGGTGATGTTTTTCTAACTCTGTTTATTACATTTTCATATTGTTTCATTTTCTCCTGGGCTTGCATCAGAATATTGGCATAGGATTTACCCTTGTTAGGTTCCCTATGTTTCTGCTCTCCTTGCCTTTACTGTTTTCTGCTGCTTAGTTGTTCTTGTTGGGTTTAAGCTGGAAGATTTGGGAACACTGGGGATTTAGAGTTAGCCCTATCCACTAGGATCCTTGTGCGACCAGCTGGCCTTTCTAAGATCTCTCGCTGGTGTCAAAGCATTGAAGGTTCAAAGTCCTTCTCTGATCTATAGACCCTGGCTCTGTTAAAATTATCTCTGTTTTTCCCTTGGAGCATGCTAAAGATGACCTGGAGTTAGATGACCTCTGGTCAGATCTATAATTTTCCCCTTTGTGCCTCCTTTGAAAGTTGCCTTTGAGTATGTCCAAGCAGGTCTGGAGTTAAATGACCTCTGACCTGATCTATAGACAGAAATTTGGTTGCTTTCCTTCTTTCACCTTCAATCCTTAATGTTCCATCCCACCATCTATCTAAAGAGATCCTTTAGTGTAGATGAATTGCCCTCTGAAAGCTTGGCTAGTTGTTGCATGTAATTACCTTTCATGACTCCATAGCCCAATGGATGGAATTTTCTTGGCCTATCCTCTTTTATGAAACATCCTGCTGTTTTGTTCCTTTTCTCCCATTACTTTCTCAGTCTATGAGCTCATGACCAACCCAGCAACCAACCAACCAAATCATCTTAAAACCCCTTTTGTGCTTCATACCTAGCCTAACATCTCATTTTGAGCTTTAGAGATATACCATTCTTTGTATTTATGGAGAGATCCCTCTCCGGGTCCAGGAGGGCTAGATCCTACGGTCTCAAAGTGGTTCTGATGTTGTCTCATCTTTTGGTCTTGCCAATCTGGCCAAAACATGGGAACCCCAACATAATGGTGACTTCGCTGGGGAAAAATCTGAGTGCCTAAACTAATAACATCTGTTTGTCTCCCATTGTCGTCACCAACAGCACATGTCACAAAGTTTGTGGTCTTCAATTCATAACCGTCAGCGGACTGTGCAAACCGTTAGCACTTAACCGTAAATAGGGGCATGTGACAAAGCACATATGGTTGTGTTTAATGTCCCGAGTTTTTTAAACATTGCATAAACTTTAATGTTGTGGTTTGGCTGCTGTTAATCATGTGAACACATAAGAAACCCTAGTGGAGACTACGGTTTGGCTTTGGCCCACGGTTCATGGGCTCAAGCCACATGGGGAGGGGCTGGCCCCTTTGCTCTCCAAACATAGATTTTAATAAAGTTCAAATATAGGTTTTATCCCTTATGTGTTAAGAACCATCGCATAGCCTAGACAGTAAGGCTTATGCACGCGCTCTCGGAGGTATCGAGGTCGACTCCTTTCAACTCCACCCAAAATTTTAAACAAGTTTCTTGGGCCATGTGGTGGCCTCCATGCCTGCCACGTGGCAGCCTATGATTAGCCTGAATAAAAAACAGTCAACCAACTGCCCAATGAAATAATGCCACATGTCACCCTCTGACTGGCCCGAAGGAAATATTCCATGGAATATTTTAGGAATATTCTAGGAATATTCCCTAAAATATTCTATTTTTTTAATATTCCAAGGCCCAGTCAAACTTGGTCAAAAGACATAAATTGCAGTTTTCTGGACTTTTCAAATAGCGATAACGTCTTCATACGGTGTCGGTTTTTCGAACTGTTTGCGGCGCCGAAATGAGGAAGACGAGATCTATCTGGTCACTTAGGTTTGGCACACTTCCTAACACTTTGAATTTTGAGCTATCACTTAGGTCCTTGATCCAAATCTGATCAAGACATTCTAACGAAGGCGCTCACCAGGAGCAAATTTGCATACCATAGAGACAAGATCGGGGTGAAGGATAATCCCTTTCTCGCTCAAAGGGAGTGTTGAGATTCAACAAGAAGATCCTAGTGAAAATTATGCACCTACACTATGATGGAGCCTCACGCTATTTTTAGGTGGATGTCTATTTATAGATGCATGTGCAATTTCTAGTTATAGATTGCATGTCTATTTATAGATGCATGTCGGCTATTATTATCACTTAATATTAGTTGGAAAATAAATAATAATCTATTCTCAATGAGCACTTGGAAATAGTTAACTTAAGTGGAAAATAATTTAGCTATAGGAATTTCAAGTTGAGTGGTTGGTTGGTGGGACACGCAATTGGACTTAGTTGTAACTAAGTGATTTGAAATTGTAACAGAGTTGGAAGTGCAGTTATGAAAGTTGTAAATAGTTTAACTCAGTTAAGTGAGTTAAACTCAGTTGTGCTAGTTGTAACTGAAGATACACTAGTGAGAGATCAAGTGAATTAATTATTAATTAATTCACAATTAGTGGCCTCACATGAAACTGAATATTTACTACTATTAACTACATGCATGTCAGATCTAGTGGAGACCCAGTTGAGATGTAGGTGAAAGGGACAATTGACTATCAGTTGTGAAATTATCAGTTGCACACATGCAACCACACACACATTGGATGTGCCCATGAGGATTGCATAGTCAAGGCAAGCAAGATTCCATTCATTTAGGGGTTTCTATCAGCTGGGTTTATGCAGTGGAGGTAGGGTGTCTGGCGACAGTAAATTGGCTAAGTAACTTTCCAATTATTGTATGACAGTGTGAGACAGTTAGCTATTGTACTGAGAGCTCTTGGATTAGAGATTTGTATGTAATTGTTTCATGATCCATGATATAATACATAATAGAATATAGTGGGGTTTTTAGCTATATGCTTTCCTTGGCTAAATTATTTGTGTTATGTGTGATTGATCTTTCTTCATGATATTATGATTGGTGATTGTTTTTCAAATTCCACAAAGATTTTGTAGAAGCGATTATGTATTTAACAGTAGCATTGTAGAAATTTATAGGGTAAGTCTCGTAGATCAAGAACCAAAGGTCACCGCTCACAAATATATCACAAATAAGTACACCAGTATAATCACGTGGTTAAAACCCTCAAAGAGGGAAATAGTCCACACCCTGAGCCAACGCGGCCACTTCAGAGAATTTATTAATATAAAACGAAAAGTTACATATGTTTCTCTCATAAACGGTTACAGGAAAAATGACCCTCCATGCTCTTTAAATAGAGATCATGGACCAATAAGGTGTTAACCCATGGATTAAGTGTTGTTAATACCGAGGTGGGAGATAACTGTCGGATCACTACAAATCATGACCGTCGGATTATAAGTTACAAATGTACATAGTAAAGAAACACACTTTACCTAACTCTACACTAGACTAAGTTATTCTTAACTATTTCCTATGTGTCTGAATATCCTAACATCCTCCCTTAAGAACAACTTGGGATTGGATTGAAGGATTTATAAAGGTGACACAAAAGGAGCCTATTTCCTATGTGTCAAAATATCCTAACATCCCCCCTTAAGAACAAATTGGGATAGGATTGAAGAATTTACAAAAGTGACACAATAGAAGAAGGAAGGAGGCATTAGACCCTATCCCCCCTTAATGAAAAATTTCATGAACTCCAAGCATGGATCGAAGTTTGGTAAACTTCGCTTCTGTGAGAGCCTTCGTAAATATATCAGCTACTTTATCATTGGTCGGACAATACTGCACTTCAAGAACACGATCATGAATGAGCTTTCTGATGAAGTGTATGTGGAGTTAAATGTGTTTCATACACTGATGTTGAACTGGATCATTACATAACTGAATGGCACTCTGATTATCACACTAAACTGTAGTTGGATGCTGCTGATGAAGACCAAATTCACATAGGATCTGACGAAGCCACATGGCTTCCTTGTTGGCTTGAACTTGTAATATTCCAATTTTTTCCTTCAATAAATTGGAATATTAACTTTTGCTATTTTCACTTAGGAGTGGAATAATTGGGTGATAAGGCCCATTCACAATAAAAACAGGGATAAAATCCCTCTAGTATGAAAGGGGATCAGCCTTGGAACTAGATTTTACACCCTCATGTGTGAAAAGAGACATTTGCAAGGAGACTAGGTCAAGTTTGACAAAGTCAAACAACGCAGAGGCATGAGGTGGAAAGCATCTATGGAATAGTGCAGAGATAGAGGAGGGAATATTCCTTGAAGGAGGAAACCCTAATAGAGTGGGACCCATGGAGAGGGAGCTCTCATGTGTTTAAAAGGTGGGCAAGGCAGCCATTGTTATTCATGCATATGATTATTGGTTTCATGTTTGCTTAGACATTTCTGCAATCCCGGCTGTTTAGCTGAGTTGCTGTGCTGTTTAGCACAAGGATCTCCTGTTTAGGAATACTTCTCCTTTCTTGAGAAGCCTCTTGAAGGAGTTGTACTGATTTGTCTCACATCTAGGCTTGAGGCCAAGCATCCTCCTCCAGACAACGTTATTGTTGAAGCAGCATAATTTTGTGTTGCAGGGTGTTGCAGTGAGGAGTCACAACACCTCTTCCATCTCTTGTTTTTCAGAGGGAAAGTAGTTATTTCCTTTGGAGGATCATATTGGAAGCCATTAGAGCTTATTTCAGATCTTGGCATTGGGCCAACTCATTCCTTTTCCCCTACAGTGCAGTTTGCTTCAGTAACTGCGTTATTTTCATGGTGTATTTGCTGTGGGCTTTTGTATTGCTGATTGGAGGGTGAGATTTCTAGTGATAGGATCAGAATTCACTTGGAGAATCCCTTGGAGGAGGTTTAATTCAGATCATTCATCATATTCAGCCTTCTTTATGTATTTCTAGTTTTTGAGTTGCAGCTGCTACCCTGCAACTCCATCATTTTTTCCATTTTGTGTATTTCAGCCAATCCCTTGGAGGATTGTTGTATTATTGTTTCTAAGGGTTAGAGCTTTGCTCCCCTATTGTATTTGAGCCATATATTGTCATATATCTCATTTATCATGTAATATGGAGCAATACCTTTTATAAATTGTGTCCTCTTAGCCTGGGTTTATGCACAAATAGCAGTGTTCTTCTATTTTCATGTACATGTCTTGTTGAGGCTTGCATTGCATTTCTTGAGTGGATGTTTCCTCAAGAACTTGTAATTTCTTTGCTGCTATAAAATTATTTGTTGTCTATCTATATATTCTTGTCTCACAACTCATAAAATAACGCTGTTGATATATTGTATGTTCATACATTTGTTGCAGTCCCTCATTGGGCACCTTTTGAGGACATCTAGTAGTGGGAGATCTGTTTAACCACTCTAGAAGGCTTTCTTTGGAGCCATCTCTTGGATTTAGGACTTATATACATTGATCTAAGGGATCCAGGTCCCGGTTTCAATTCCTATAGCATCCATTACTAAAAATGCGTTTTCCAGTCATGCCTTGCTAGCTGTTCTAGATTTTGGATATTACACAACTGCACCACGATACTCTGCTTCTACTGAAGAAAGGGAGATGGCACTTTGTTTCTTACAAGACCAAGTAATGGGTCCTGAACCAAGATTGAATACATATCCTGCAGTGGACTTCTGATCATCAGGGTCACCATCCCAATCAGAATTAGTGAAACCAATCAACTAGGGAGATGCTCCTGCACTGTAATGAATCCCGAATTGAGCTGTACCTTGAAAATATCGAAGTATTATTTTAGCTGCTTTCCAGTTACTTTCATGAGGTTGGTGCATAAACCGAGAAACAAGACCAATGACAAAGGAAAGGCTAGGACGGGTATGGGTTAGATACAAAATTTTACCAACACGTTGACGGTATAAGGTAGCATCAACTTCAGGGGTAGTACAGTTGACTGAAAGCTTGAATATAGACGGAAAGGGAGAAGGGGCAGGCTTATAGTCTTCCATGTGAAAGTGGTTTAGAAGATCACATGCATACTTGGACTGAGAGAGGGTAATGCCTTCCTTGGATTGCAAGACTTGAAGACCAAGGAAATAATGCAAGTGTCCTAAGTCTGTCATTTCAAACTTCTTTTTGATGCTAGACTTCACATGTTTTATATGGTTTGGATCACTACTAGTAAGGATAAGATCATCAACATAAAGAACAAGGATGGTGAAGGAATTACCCACTTTCTTGGTGTAGACATTGTTGTCAGAATGACACCTAGAAAAGCCATTATCTAAGAGAAATCTATCCATTTTGGCATACCAAGCTCGAGGAGCTTGTTTGAGACCATAGAGAGACTTCCTAAGGCGAAAAACAAGGTTGGAGTCTTTTTGGATAAAGCCAGGGGGTTGTTCCATGTAGATTTCTTCATGCAAATCTCCATGTAAGAAGGTAGATTTAACATCCATCTGATGGACTTCCCATTTAAAGGAGGTAGCAAGGGAAAGAACAAGGCGGATAGAATTCATTTTGGCAATAGGGGAGAAGGTTTTAGTATAGCCAATGCCTTCAACTTGTGAAAAACCTTTAGCGACAAGACGAGATTTATGTCTATCCACTTTTCCATCTATTCCAAACTTTGTTTTGTAAACCCATCTGCATCTGACAAGTTTTCTTCATTTTGGAAGAGGAAAAAGATCCCAAGTATTGTTTGCCAATAAGGAGCGATACTCTTCATTCATAGCTTCATTCCAATCTGGATGAATGGAGGCTTCTTCAAAGGTTTCTGGATCAATTTTTTACAGAACTTGAGCCAATAAGGAGGAGGCTCTTTTGAACTGAGAACGTGTACATCGTCGATTGGCAGGGTCACCTGCAAGAGAACCTGCTACATCCAGAGTAGAGTGGACCCATCTTGGAAGTGGTGGAGTATAAGGAACAATTTCACGATCTGGAGGAGGATTTTCATCCTCGCTGTCATCATATGAACTAGAAGGAATGCTATTAAAAATAGAAGAGAGAGAGAGAGGTGGCACATATGCCGAATCAGGCTCATAGGCCAAAGGTGGCACACCCGCCAAACTAGGCTCATAGGCCGATATATTTTCATCAAACTTTACATCTCTTCTAATGATTATATTTTTGGATTTTGGTTGAAGAAGTCTATATCCTTTGACACCTTCAGAATTTCCAACAAAAATACATTTTTCACTCTTAGGTTCTAAGGCTTTATGTTTCACATCTGGAATATGGGCCCAAGCATCACTTCCAAAAACATGAAAGTGACTTACATCTGGTTTGATTGAGCTCCAAGCTTCTTCTGGAGTTATATTCTTTAAAACCTTAGTAGGAGTGTGATTTACTATGTAATTTTCACAGTTAATGGCTTCTACCCAAAAATTGAGACCAAGTCCTTTAGATTGAAGCATACAATTAGCCATTTCTTTTAAGGTGCAATTCTTCCTTTCAGCTACACCATTTTGTTGTGGAGTATATGGAACAGTATATTGCAAGTGAATTCCATGCTCAGTGCAAAAGTTGATAAATTTTTTCTTAAAATATTCTCCACCATTGTCTGATCTTAACTTAAGAATTTGATGTCCAGATTGTTTCTCAACAAAGGCCTTAAAGGCCAAGAACATGTTAAAAACTTCACTCTTGAGTTTTAAGAAATATACCCAAGTGCATCTGGAAAAATCATCAATGAAAGTTAAGAAGTACTTGCAACCAGAGAAAGAAACAACAGGAAGTGGACCACATAAATCACTGTGCACAAGCTGCAAAGGGGTTGAAGCATGCCAAGAGGCACATTTGTCAAAACTATCTCGATGATGTTTTCCGAGTACACATCCGGAGCAAACACCATCTCGGCAAGATACCATAGGAAGGCCCATCACCATATTTTCCTTACATAGAGTTTTAAGAGAGTGATAGTTTAAGTGACCAAATCACTCATGCCAAAGTTTTCTCACATCATCATTATGAGCAACAAAAACAAAGGGAAGAGATGATGACCCAAATTTGTCAAACTTATACAACCTTGTGGAATCATCAGCAATGCCATTAGCTAAAATATGTTTAGGATCTTTGAGGTCCTTGATTACAACATCATGAGGTGAGAATTCTACTATTTTCCCTTCACCTAAATGAGTTATCTGATAAATATATAGAAGGTTGCATGACAAGGTAGGAACGCATAGTACATCATTAAACTGACCATTATCTAGACGAATGGTTCTAAATCTTACAACACTAAGAGATATATCATCACCAACATAAATATGTTTGGTGTTACAATCATTTAAAGAAGAAAACATGGATTTATTTTTAGCCATGTGGTAAGAAGCTCCAAAATCAATGAGCCACTCATGAGAAGGAGAAGAAGAAGATACATTTAATGCATAACCAGATATTGATGCTTGACAACCACAAGCATAAAGTGCCATGCTTGAAGATGAAGGTGAAGAGTGCTCCAAACTGATGTTGTGCTTCTTCATTGGTGCTTCTAAGGCTTCCACATTCTTAAAACAGTTGGACTCTATATGGCCATCCCGATTGCAAAATTTGCAATGTCTATCTGTCTTCTTCCCTTTTTTTTGATTTGCCTTATTGTTTTGGTGATTTGATCTTTCAGTTTGTGACTGAAATTTATTAGGGCCCTTGTTTGGTTTAGGACCATATTTTTTAGGATACTTCTTCTTGGGATTCTTTTGATATGGTTGTTGTTGGGCTGCTAAGGCTTTCTTAGAAGCATTTCCAACAGTGATAAGACCAAGGTGTAAAAGTTTTTCTTGTTCTCTTATCAAAGAATCACAAAAGGCATCAAAAAAGGGATTATTGTAGGTGGTTCCTGTAGAAATAATGGCTTCTCTGGTGGAATGGAAGGTGAAAACAAATATAGAGTATGCAAGACCAAGCTTAGCAAGAATGCAATATATGAGGATACCATTGTCCTTTTTTATCTTACAACCTTCTAAAAGAATTATGAGGGTCTTAAATTTGGACAAAAAATCTTCAATGGAGGAGAAATTATTGGGGTCCAAAGTAAGCAACTCATTTTCAAGCTGGTGGGCCTGGATTTGATTTTGAATGCCAAAAATATTTTTTAGCTTTTCCAGGGCCTCATCAGGGGTGTCAATGTCAAGGATATGAAATCGAAGATCTTGAGCAATGAAAATTCCTATCAACCCTCGTGCTTGATCTTGTTTATTTTCCCATTTAGCAGATTTTTCATCATCAGAAGGTTTAATTTCTTGTTCTATGGCTATTCTATAAAGCCATTTACTTCTAAGTATATCTACCATGTGAGGTAGCCATTGGAAATAATTGGTGCTGTTAAGAATAACTGGGCATGCACTTTCCATTTAAAAAAATAAAAAATAAAGCTGAGAAAAGCTGAAACTAAATACTCCAATGGAAAGATCTCAAAAAATTAGGCTGTTTAAAAAAAAACAGCTTCCAGATGAAGAAGTTATGCCTTTTTAAAAATCTGAGTTGTAGATGCCGAATAATTACAGGAACAGGATGAAGTGCGTCTTTTTAAAAAACAATTCGGCCCCTTTGAACAATTTTTTTTAAAAAAAGAAGGTTGAGAAGAAGACTTGAACCCAAGACCTCTATTCTCATAAACTAACCCCTCACCAAGTGAGATAATAAAAGGATAACGTTATTGTATGAAAGGAGGAAGGGTTTTTTTTTTTTACTCTTCGGCGTGCGTGCCTTTTGCTGCACAAAAAAACACAAAAAATGAGAAAAAAAAATGAAATGAAAAGCCTTACGGTATAATGTTAGATTTTTGGTTAGCCTTACCAGAAACTATCACTTTTTTCACTATTTTTGATTTCCCGAGATTGCACAAAGACGCGGGGAAAGAGCATACGTAGAAAAAAAAAATCCATTTTTACTGTTTCTGATTTGCCAAGATCACATGGAGTGCACAACAAAGAGCATACACAGAGAAGAGGGTATAGATCCAGAAAATAAATATAACCTTAATACTGAAAATAAACAGAAAAAAATGGAATAAGCAGAACTATTAACAAATATAACTGCAAAATAGATGCTTTATACCTCCAGATCTAAACTGACATAACTTGGGCAGCCGGAAACCTTTTCGCATGAAACGAAGGGAGTTCCTCACTATAACAGATACTCTGGACACAACCGAGTAGTTCTCCAAGCCTGAAAATGTTCAGAAATAGTAGATCTACAAAACGGCATTCGCATGCAATCAAACCGGCTTCAGATTTTGATCAACAATGGACGCGGCCCTCAAAATAGCTCCGATACCATGGAGAAATTTTCATGGTAAGTTCCGTAGATCAAGAACCAAAGGTCACCACTCAAAAATAGATCACAAATTAGTACACCAGTATAATCACATGGTTAAAACCCTTAAAGAGGGAAATAGTCCACTCCTTGAGCCAACGCGGCCACTTCAGGGAATTTATTAATATAAAAAGAAAAGTTACATATGTTTCTCTTATAAACAGTTACAGTAAAAATGACTCTCCATGCTCTTTAAATAGAGATCATGGACCAATCGGGTGTTAAGCCACGGATCAAGTGCCGTTAATACCGAGGTGAGAGATAATCGTCGAATCACTACAAATCGTGACCGTCGGATTATAAGTTACAAATGTACATGGTAAAGAAACACACTTTACCTAACTCTACACTAGAATAAGTTATTCTTAACTATTTCCTATGTGTCGGAATATCCAAACAAGCATATTATTGTTAGACCAGGAGAATCCAGGAAATACATATTTTGTATTAAAATTCTACATTCTATTTTGTAGACGGTTCACTTATTGTTAATGTTTCTACTGTCAAAAATTTGATAGCTTCATTATTTTTTTGACCTTCAAAACCTAGGCCTTGATTTTTTGGCCTCACACATATTTGTATAGGTTTTTAAATATCTTTAACTCTTTACCTAAACCATTTCCATTAAAATCTATTTTTATTTAGAGGTTTGACAGCCATCTCTTTTGTGTGATTCTCAAAAATTTATACTCCGACATATTCATCTTTATCATTATTATTATTTGAAGCTTCAAAGAAAAATAGAAAGATGTTTGCATCAACATTATTATCATTAATCAAATGATAAGTATTAATAAAACTATTAGCCTTTTGAATGAGGTCAATGGTATTAAAAATTGCATCACAATTTACTTTCAAGTTTAAAAAAAACAATTTTCTTTTTCCATTAAATCTTACTATAATGATTTTATCAATATTTCCTTTTGACCGTCATTTTGAAGAGATAATATACAAACTAATCTAATGATTTCATTTTTTCTTCTAATATGTTGATGCGTTGTGTAGAAAAACTAACAAATTTATGATAAAGTTCATTATTTCTTGACCTTAGTTATGCAACTTTACATATCAATTCATTATTTTTCTTCCTAAATTTTTCTATTTCTTGAAAAGCGTCATCAAGATCTTCTTGTATATATTCAATTTCATGATTAGCAATTTGTAGCCCTTTTCCTCCTTTTCCATTTTTAAATTTTCAATGATTTACGCTATATTCTCTCGACCATGGTTTAATTTCTATGAAGAATATCACAATGATAAAACCTGTCAAATTTGAATTTATGTAAGAGAAATAATCTTTGGCACAAAATCTAACCCCGCCGTGGCAACTCTAGACTAGATTAATAATGTAGAAATTATAAAAATGGATTCAATCAGATTATGTAATGTACTAAAATAAGATACTGAATCCTTTTACAATATTTGTGGAATATAAAAGATGATCACTCAATCACATGCAAGTAAGAGAAAGATGTAAATCAATCGCATAACACAACATATTCCTGGGGAAAGAAACTGCTCAAAACCCCTCTATCTCTATTGTATAATAAGTCAAGGAATCATGAAAAAATAAATGCATTCTTGCTCACAAGAATATCTTGCACTTTACCAATCGTCTCACATTGATCTAGGAAAAAATGGAAAAACACTTAGCCAATTGCTTGCCTTCCTCCATCCTGCCTTTCTCATGCAATTCATAGAGAAATAAATCCTTATTAAATAGGAATTCTAACCTTCTGTTGACGGGAAAATATGTCCGGCCAACAGTAGGGGATCTCCCCGGTAGAAAGTCCCAATTAGACCTTGAACTGTTTGGAGTAGGGATCCCGTCCGGGGTGTTGGTCCGGCTACCGCTTAAGACGCCTTCCCTTCCGGTCTCAAAAGAACCCAATTGAACCTGCGGACACATACTTATTCATATGATACAAAATACATGATTGATGCATTGAACATGTCCACAACACTATGTGTAGCAAGAGAATAAATAAAACATATACGCCTGAAGAGATGCAATTAACGACACGTCTTTGGGGTCATGCTTGTAAGGTATCTGACCACAGAAGAAATAGTTCTTAAGGGAAAAATCCCCCTTTACTTCCTGAAAGATAAAACGAAATGCTAATAGACAAAGGTATTAACATCCATTTAGAAAGCGATGAAAAACTGAACATCATTAACACAAGCATAGATAAACATGATGCATAAATGATGTTGTTGAAAATGCAGTTTCATTAATCATAGGATGTTCTAAAACTGTTGAAGGAATACACACAGTGCTGTCTCAGCAAAACACATCATCCGACAAAGGGGTTTTAACAAGTATTCGTATTCATATGCCTAAGAATATGATCTTTAAATACAATGCAATGTAGCTCTTGAGTCTCCAAAAAGAAAAAGCCCTTTACACTTTCCCCGTAGGGAGTTTTATAGCACAAAACTTGCCCTTTGGGCTTCTCGACTTTTCGCCTGCCTGCCTGTTGAGTTGCCTCACGACCTTGAAGAGGTTGCGACCTGCGACCTGTCTGGTATGTGTGACTTGCGACCTGGATAGACAGTGTGACCTGCGACCTGCCCGGGCTGTGCGACCTGCGACCTGCCTCTAACTGCTGCTCATGACTTGCTGCTACCGAGCTGCGGAGAGGGACGCACAATGTTGAGGTCAGGGGCGTCAATCTGCTGTTCTTTGAGGAAACCTTGCCATGTATGGTACTCTGCCGCTATGGGGGAAACAAGAGGGACCTCCTCTTTCAACTGGTGCATGCATTCCAAAGCATTTGGAACTAGAGTTTCCCTTTTTTGTGAGATCTGGTTGGAGAGAGAGGCAAGTTTGTTATAAATCCGAACTGGTGTGGCAAGAAACTGATCCAGATGTTCTTGAGATGATGTGGGCTCAAAGGCGGCAGCAGCTTGCTTGATGGGCTGCAGAAATGAATGGATTTCTTGATCCACCTGTTCCCAGGCTTTCTCCTCATCCAATGCCCCAAGCGAAGGAATGTGGTGAAGAGTGTGCATCGAGTCGATGCCGCTGATCAGGTGATTGTATGAGGACATTACTTTGTCCAAGTCTTTGGATAGTTTGTCCTTAGACTGTACTGCCATATGGAGCTGGACCTTAGCATCCTGTGTATGAATCCAATCCCTCTTGGGCAAATTTTCAGGTGCCCGAGGGTATCGCACTGTCCAATCCATCATTCTGTCTAAAGCCTGTGATGCCTCCTTGAGCTGCTCGTGCTTTTTCTTAGTTTCTTCTTGTGCTCTTACCAATGGGGCGATTGTTTGTTTGATGGTGAACATTTCCCCATACACCTGTTTCATGGTTGCTTCTAACACATCACACTCTTTTAGAATGGCTAGTGGGATTTCATTGACCGGGGGAGTCTGGTTTCGGAGTTGTTGAACTTCTACTTTCAACTCTGATTTCTCTTGTTCTGCCCTTTTTTCCCGCTGCTCGGCTTCTTGTAGTCTGTTTTGCAGAGAGACTATTTCTCTAGTCATTCTGGTTACATTTTCTTCTGTGGTTGCGGCGAAAGCCGTGCCTGCCGATGCTATCATCACGGGATTAGTCCTAGTATCAAGGACTATGTCTTTGCCTGTTGCAACTATGGATGTGGCAGAGGGACTTTGCGCCAGAGACCTTCTTTTCTCTTGCCGGATTTTGAAAGAGAATTGATCGAATGTGAGTCTGGTGAGGTCAAATACCTCCTCTTCCTGCCCCTGGGGGGAACTAACATCAGAGAGCTTGGTACTGCCTAGAGGTATCTCGAGGGGAGTCACCTCGATGTCTTCTAGCATGTCATCCTCTTTTTCTTCTCTATTCCTTTCCTCCTCTTCCTTTCGCCGGCGTTCAGCTTCTGCTGCTGCTTCTATTTCGGCCTTCCTCTTTCGCTCGGATGCAGCAGCCTGTTCTGCCTTCTTTTGGCGTTCAGCTTCTACTCTGTCCAGCTCTGCCTTGAGTGCCCGTTCTGCTGTGGCATGTGCCTCCTTTTCCTCCTTTTCTTTCCTGGCCTCTTTGGCCTGCTTCTTCTTCTGCGTTGCCTTCGAATTCTTCTTGCGTTCTTCCTCGTCTTCCTTTATCTTCTTTTCTCTTTCTTGCTGGGCCTCTGCTTCTTTCTGTTGGATAGATGTAATAAGCCCTGTGTTGGTCCGAGACTTTTTGGGTAGAGAGGAGGAGGCACCTCCCAACTGACGGCTCCTGTCTTCCAGGCTCTAATCATCCGGATCCTCTTGGCCAAAGTCTACCTCCGGAGCAAATTGTCTCTCAACGTTGTACCAGTTCCTTCTTTCGTCTTCTACTGGGCGCTCTATATGCTGGTAGTTCCACTTGAATTTAGCTTTCTTGTAGTGTTCAAAACTATTCTCTCTGGATTGTATGTTCTGTGCTCTAGCACTCCAAGTTGATAGCTTTTCATATTTTCTCCCTCCGCTGCTACCTCTTTGAAGTCTTTAACTGTGCACGCGCCGATGGTGAGAGGTAGCGTGGGCCACGACTTCTTTTTACCTTTAGACAGGACACTGGAGAAGCCCTAGGACATTTGAAAGCATACCTCCTGGAGGAGAATTTTGTCTGTAACAAAGTGAGGCATAGCATGTGGTGTTCTGAAAGATCCAAAGACTCGGATGAAAGTATATCCGGCGAAAGGAAACCAATGTGCCACTTGGCCTAGAGTTTCTCTGGGTCGCCAAGACATGCAGGGGGCGTCTTGGCCAAATAGTCTTCTATATAAAGCGGGGATAAATACTTGGGAGATCTGCTCTATATCCTGTTTATACCTGGACTGCCAAAACACCTTGATTTGCAGATGAATTGCATGAGTCTGCGCAGAATCCCAGTTGTGTGCCCATCCCTCAAAGTGTAACCTTGCGTAGACAGCATCCAGTAGGTAAGAGGCCATGTCAAACTCGGAAGGCATTCCATCATCTGGGGCCAATGCCACGGATAAGTTTGTCTGCATCGAAGTCATCAATATGCCGGCCCAATTGAAACGGGTGCCATGTGCCGTTACATGCTCCATGATAGTAGCCCAAGTACCGTTGAAGGTGGAGCAATCAGAGCGCCCGTAAAGTCTGCAAAGCATGGCGGCTACTAATTTATAAACCTTTCTCAGGCTAGCCACCGGATATTCCTGGTCTTTCTTGACTTTAAATTTCTCGGGCTCCTCCACCATTGTCTAATAGTATCAACTACAGGAACTGCGTGAGCAATAGCCCATTCTGGTGTGAAGTACTCTTCTGGGCAAGGCAACGAGTAATAAAGGTGGGCATCCAAGCCTACGAGCGTAGCGAAAGCCCTGCCTTCACTGTCTCGGATCACGAACTTCTTGGGATCCCTTTTCTGTATGATCCAGTCTATAACCTCTGGGCATGGAAATATGGCTGGATGCGCCCCTGCGAGATGCAGTTTGGACCTTTTGACTTGTAAGTATATTTCCTGGTCTGGGAGATCTTTTGGGAATTCCTCTTCCGGTATGGCGAACTCATGATACACTTGGTACCATCGCATGTTGTCTTCTTTTGCAAATTTACATAGTGTATCCCTGTATATTGGGGGTGGGGATATCATTTCCAGCTCCTCAATTTCTTCTACCACTTGCTTGTCCTTCTTCCGGGACACTGGGGGTGCCATGTCGCTAGAATCCGATAGAACAGGTATACACTCCGCGTCTCCTTCAAGTTCACCTGTAAAATTCATAAAGGAATCCCAGGATAAGAACGAAATGATGATATAAAGCCAATTAAAGTTTATCAATGAACTTCAACTGAGAACCATGCAAAATTGGTCACTGGTTTACTAGGTCGCAGGGTCACAGATTGCAAATTTCGAAAACAGAGGAAAATGCGACCTTGCGACCTCGCGACTAGGTCGCTGAGTCGTTGAGTCACAACTCTCCGAAAAATTGAGAAATGCGACCTTGCGACCTTGCGACTAGGTCGCTGGGTCGTTGGGTGACAATTTCCAAAATCCGAAGAAAATGCGACCTTGCGACCTCGCGACTAGGTCGCTGGGTCGCAGGTCGCACTAGGGCTTGCCGGGGGGTTTTGGGCACGCGCGGCGTGAAGATTTTGTCCCTCTAACTGGAAAATTATAAGGCTAAAAGGGTCCAGGCAGAGTTGAGGGGTGGCTTTGGGAGCAGGGGACAAGGCCATGAAAAGCTGAGCAGGAAATGTGGTGAGCTTGGGCAGTTGTGGTGAAAGCAGGGTCATAAACAATCCTAAACTGAAACAAAAATCTAAAAGCTCATACAGGGGGCAAATTAAAGGCCTAAGAAGACATGGGTTTGGTAAGAAATGCTCATAATGGAAAAAATAGGAGGGAAATGGCAACTTACCTGGGAAAATCGCGCCAGTCGAGCTGTCAGAGACGTTTTCTTTCAATTCGCTGAATGTGAAAAATGCGACCTAGCGACCTCCTTTATATAAAAGGTTGCACGTGCGGGCATTTAATGCGAGGTCACTGGGTCGCAAATTGTTGAGGAGGTAAATCCCCTCTGCGGACAGAGGCGATCCCTACTAGCCCAGCAGGGGTCTAGCAACAATCAAACAATGTTATGACGCAAGTTCCTAGTTACGAATGAAGGACTTGGGATAGAAGCCTACCTGGATTCCAACGCCACGATCTGAAGAAGAAGCGTTCCCGTTCCTCAGCCTCGGCAGATCACAATCCCTCCACGATCTCCGCGGATGAACACCTGCACATGGAAGAAACGAACAGATACAAGCATAGAAACCAGCATACGTAACTAAACATCAGTCAGAAAGGATGTTACTCGCATTAACATGATGGAAAACGGAGTGGAACCATAATCATAATCATCTATTAAATAATGAACGAAGAAAGATTACAACCAAGTTCTGATGTCGCGGCCTCCTTCGGACGGGTCTCCGGTCGTCCACGTCTCGCAAAGCTCGCCAAGGAAAGGGGAAACCTCTCCGGAGTCTTTCAACAATGGTCTCCTTACTTGAGTCGGCCTTAAGGGAAAGAGGGGATTCTTTACAGCACAAAGGCTCTTGGGAATATGGAGATACAAATCTTAGGCACTTCAAGACTAGCTTGCCATGGAATTGAGCAGGCTTTTATAGATGGGGAAGGAGGGAGTTGGGATCCCTATTATTATGGGATTGGCCCTATCAACAAGGAAGGTTCCATGGGAGGTGGCAAAACCACTTCCCTTCCATAGAACTCCCGCAGCTAAACCTCCCAACTCAAGATAGGCAATGGTTTGTGAGTTTGTTGGAGCTCAACTTCCGCCATCTTTATTTAAAAAATAGTCCCTAAATTGGGTGGCGCGACTACTGCTCTATGACAGAGCGCCAGTTGGCGCGACCTCTTTGTAGGATCTTCCCCATTGGCGCGAGTACTGAACTGCCTACCCGTGCCAATGCCAAAAGGGATGTTTTTCATGACTTTTGCAAGGAGATGTCTCAAGGGCAAATGAGGCTCATGCTTAGAGGAATGCATTAATGATGTTTTCAAGGCATGACAATGTTCACAGGTCACAAAATGGGTCCTCCATTGTGCGGGACGGGGAATGGTAGGGACGGTGACAAATTACTGTGTAACAGATGCCCCCTAAAGTATGAGGCCCGAGAGAGAGAGGGGTGAAATGCTTTACGAGAACATGTTCAATCGAAGGCCCGCCGTCGGAAAACCTGTGCAGAAAGATACAACTGATATTTCAAGTACATGATGTATAAGTGGTATGGACGCAGCCATCCGAAACAGAGTATGCTATAATCCGGATCCAGGGTATGGGCGCAGCCATCCAACTAAGATCAAATAAATAGACTCAGGTATGGTCGCAGCCATCCAATCAATGAGTCATGTACATAACGATAATAATCCACAATCGCAGCCTGGATTACAACAGACACAATCCAGGGTCTTGCGCTCCATCTCGACCCAACAGAGTACAAGTTCAAGCATGTGAATATGTAAGCTGAAGTCGAACATGCAAGAACATTGTCTGATTACCAACCAATGATGAAAACTGTTAACAGACGCGAGAGAAACCACCAATAATGACAATGGTCCTCAAGGTACTAAGGTACAATCTACGGCGTGCGAATAAATGAGTTGACGTCGAACACCCGCAGAATCACTCGATCGGAGGTCAATGATGTAAACCTCACGTCGAATGCGACGAACCTGCCATTGAGGCATGCAGGCTCCAAGGTACCATCAGGAGTCTCTAGACCAACTTCCTAGATAATGAGTTGAAGTCGACAGGAAGTGACCTTGATCGAAGGTGGGCCATAATGATTCCTACATCATCGACACGAGACAGAGGAACATGATGTTTTTTTTGTGAATCAAGATCATATGAGAAACAGAGGAAGGTTGATATTTGCAGAGGCCAACTTCTCTTGAACACATGAACGGCACGACAATGGACTTGGCAGTATTTGACATCAACGGATCAGAGGTCATGGCGATGAGGCAGTGAACAGATGAGAGGTCAAAAGAGATTACCCAAACCCATGGAGGCAAAGTGAAGCAACGAGATGAGATGTCCCCAACCCGACACGAATGCAGACAAGTGCCATGTTCAAGAGCGACATACTGCCGACGACAACGACGATGGTTCCATTTTTCCCCCACCATTTCTGGCGAGTACCCCAATTATTTTTGATAACAAGCTTGAAGGGGATAGCATATGCTTGTGATATAAGTCCGCCCTTCGGGTGAATCCATCCTAGTGCATTTAACGAGTCCTAGGAAGGAGAAACTCGGAGAACGTCATTTCGACGAAATCCAATGTCATCAGGGTTTAACGAGTCTGACAAAGGAAGAACTCGACGTCTTTTCATGTTTAGAGAGTTTGAAAAGACAGCGGAAAAGAAAACTCCACAGGTCCCTTTTCGTAAATAGTTCCCCAGATCCGAAAAGGTAGAAAAAATATCCGGGAAAACCTCCTAGTCGCGATAGGCTAGGGTATTCCTTTTTCGTAATCAATCCATCCCAGCCCGAAAAAGGGTTAAACTTATACTGGGTGGATGTCGATTCGTGTTCATTTTAACGAGATCGAAACGACAAGGGCCTCGGCGATCTTTTCATATTTAGAGAGTCAGAAAAGAGCTGAAAGATGACTCCAGAGTGACTTTTTCGTGTATTTACCGAGTCCGAAAAAGTATAAAATACAACTCGTTTCCATCATTTAAGTCGCAAAAACCTGCTGCTGCACATACCAAACAAGCGTAAAATCCATTTTCGACATAACATATGCAAATATTTGATAAAAATAACTTTTAAAACTCTTTTAACGTCGAAAAAGTTATAAATATGTCAAATTGGTAAAAACAAAATTACTTTTTACTATTTACCTTGGTGGAAAGCAACAGTGGTCCTTTTGGAGCAGAAACTTCTGACGGTGATTGCGACAAATCCAGTCGACCATTCAGCTTCTCGTCTGTCACAGGTAAGAGGCGCTCTTTTGCTCTTCATTTTCATTCATTTTTTAATAACTTTCCCTTAAAAATCAGTTCTGTGTGGCCGCTTTTAAAATTTTAGGGCTGCGCCCATTGGCGCGGGTATCGGGCACGGACCCGCGCCAATGAGCTCTTTTTCACAAAGGGCTCGCGCCACGTGGCGCGACTGTTCGCAAAACAGCCGCGCCAGCGGCCGAACCTTAAATTTCGCCCAAAATTTCGACATTTAGACCAAACTGCTTGGAATTTGAAGTTCATCAAAGATCTAACTAAGGGTTTTTGACCATGTGAATGCAGATAATCACTCAAAATGGCAATCGAATGGAAAGAACGAGAGCACGGAGAAGAGGATGAACAGGCCATGCAAAGCCAAGCTTGCATGAATGCACTTAGAAACTGTGGATTGAAAAAGTTCTTCCTCACGCCATGTTTACGAGCTCAGCCCGAGCTCCTCCAGTATTTAATCAGTATCTGGGATGAACACGAACAGGTGTTCAGGTTACGAGACCAGGTGTTAGAACTAGAGGTCACCGACGTTTATTTCATCACTGGATTGTCCCGCAGAGGTCCAATCCCTGTACTGACTGGAAGCAGACCATCTGGGGAAAATATGGAACAAGTGATGGCACGGGTGTGCCCAGGGGCACAAACAGGATCAGGAAGCAAGAAAGTGGATATCCACACCATCCCTGATCTGGCACTGAGAGTGGTTCTCCATACCATCACGCGGGCTGCTGGGTCGTAGGCTCTGCACGAGGCCACGAAGACCCAACTCCTGCTGGCCTCAGAATGCATGGGTCCCTTACTGTTCAACTGGGCAGAAGCAGTAACTATCAATATGAAAAGGCAGCTCACAAGGTGCAAACAGGGGAAACTGAAACAGTTCGACCAATCTTCCAGGGCCAAGGGGCCGCAGTGGCGAGTCCGATACCACGAGAGCCATGAATGGTTCGCTGGGCAGCATTGATGCCCAGATATGGAGGTGGCCAACAGATGTCTTGGAGGCCAGAGTTTTGTAGGTGGTTACGGCGCCAGCTGATCGTCGTGGAAGACTGGCCCTATTCAGGAACTGACTTTACTGGGGACCCAGATCTCCCACTACCAGAAGGAGATGACTGGGACGAGGAGCTGGGTAAGACCTCATATTTTTGATTTTATGTCTATATGTTTTTTTTTTGTTAATACACATTCGTCTTAACACAATTATATATGCATGCAGATGTAGGACCTGAGAGACCAGCCGGTATGTCTCCAATCTCCCGGAGGACACAACTCGCCCTTGAGATCCAGGGAGAAGGCACCGGAGGAGATGAACTGATCCAGAACCTCGAGGGGATTGCCCACGGGATCCCAGACTATGCCCGGCTAGCAGACGTACCGATGGCATACCAGCGCCATACGGTGGGAGTCCCGAGTCGGATCCACCGAATCCTGAGGTGCTTAGTGCGTGCAGTCACGTGCTATCATGAGCACCATGCGGATTAGTCCTTAGGATTTATACCACACCTATTTTTGAGAGACATAGCGTCTCCGGATGTACTAAGACGATTATGTATATTTTTGAGTTTTATGTGACACACTCTATGTAAACATTTCGATATCTATATATATACATATCTATTTCTGGATGAGTCTTTCTTTACATGTGATGATGATTTATAAATTGCGCAAATGTCTATCTAATACCAAATTTGCTACTGCATCTGTTAATGTATTCAAATGCCTGGGTATATGATGATATGTAATATAGTCAAAATTCCTTTCCAGTAATCGAATACGCAAATACAGACGTAAGATGGATGGGTTCCTTACCGAATAGTGTCCGTTCAGCTGTAACACTACAAGTTGTGAATCTAGGTACACGAGCAATTCACGGATACCAAGGTTTACTGCCTCGGTTAACAATTCCAACACGGCACTATATTTCGCGATATTGTTCGTGGTACGTCCTAAACACACACCTTGCAGGTTAATCAACTCACCAGCAGGATCGTAGATTACCCAGGCTGCGGAAGACAGATTCCTGGTACTGCGGGAGGCACCATCCGCGAAACCAACAAATGGATGAATAGATATCTGCACAACCAGGAAGACCCGATCAGCAGAAAGATGTTTACAAAGCACACCACACTATGCACACAAATGACAATCACACACCTATGTACACACACCACACCAAGAAATCATTTCAGGCATAGTATTTTTTAAGGTACAGCCCATTCCTGGGCTGCGCCAATGGAACTCCTTCGTAGTCTATAAGCTCGTAGGCCCCATTTTTCAAAACACGCTTTACTATATAGGGCCCGTGCCACATCGGCTGGAGCTTACCGGCTCCAAGCTTATCATGTGCCTGATCATACAAGAGGACGAGGTCTCCTTCGATGAAAGAACGGGGAGAAACAGATTGATCAAAATGAGTTTTGACCCTCTTCTTTTGTGCTTCGATGATCAAAGCAGCTAGACGACGGGTTTCATCCAACCGTTCGAGATACAGAATACGTTCTTCCTCAGGAGAAGTATCCGGTAAGAGCTCCACAGCTAATTTAAGCGAAGGAATCTCACATTCAACTGGTAGAGTAGCTTCCAGACCGTACACCAATTGGAATGGTGTGAATCCGGTTTCACTCTTAGCAGATGTTCGGTATGCCCAGAGCGCTGAGAACAGTTGGAGATGCCAATTGGATTTATGAATCCCAACTGTTCGCTGAAGCATAGCGACCAAAACCTTGTTCACCGCTTCAACCTGACCATTCGCTTGAGGGTAGTATGGTGTTGAGCTGTCGTGACGCAAGCCCAACGTTGAAGTCAGCTCCGCCATCATGTAATCGCAGAAATGAGTACCGTGATCAGTGACGATGGATTGAGGAACCCCGAACCGTGCAATAACGTGGTTGAATATAAATTGAGCAGCCGTTTTCCCGTCAGCAGCTAGTGTAGGCATCGCCTCGGCCCACTTAGTGAAGTAGTCGACGACGACAATGATATACGCATGCCCCCCGGCCGAGTGAGGGTTACACGTCATAAAATCCATGCCCCATTTCGCAAAAGGGCCGACGGTAATAACGGGATGCAATGGCAACGGCGGCGCGTGCATCTTGCGCTGAAAAATCTGGCATGGATGACATTTACGGACTGCAGTGATACAATCCTTGAATATGGAAGGCCAGAAATAACCTGCCCGCAGAATCTTCTGGGCAGTAGCATACCCGGACATATGCCCGCCACAGGCGCCACTGTGACAGTCATTTAAGACTTTCTCAGCCTCTTCCAAGGTAAGGCATCGTCGGAGCACCGAATCTACTCCAATACGATATAAGGTATCTCCTACTATACGGTAGGGTTGGGACTGGTGCCGAATCCGACGGTGGGCAGTTTTATCCAACTCAGACCGAAAAGTCACGGTCTGAAGATACACTATGATGTCACCGTACCAAGGATCACGAGTACTGATAAGAAAAAGTGTTTCGTCCGGTATATGGTCTTCAGAGTGTGAAGGAACAGAGTCTGTAGGGAGAGAACATATCAAATCCACGATGACCAGTGATTTAGTTGACTTGGCAGTGGTGAACTCTAAGTCAAACTCCTGCAGGATCACAATCCATTTGGAGTACTTGCCCCCTAGTAATTGTCTAGAAATAATATACGTCATAGGGTTGCAGTCTGAAACCACTGTTATCATGCGCAGAAGGATGTAATGGCAAAAGCGTTGTACGACGTGTACTGCTGCTAAGGCCAACTTCTCGACATGTGCATAACGCATTTCCGGGTCGAGAAGGTTCTGAGACAGGTAATAAACAACATGTTCATCACCGTTATCGTCATCCTGCACCAAGACCATGGCGATGGTGCTAAATGCGGCGGCTAGATACAAAGTGAAGTCGCGGTGGTAGTCCGGAGGATGAAGCAACGGAGCATTGACTAGAAATGTCTTCAGCTTCTCAAAGGATTCCTGAGAAATTTCGTCCCACTGAAAGGGAACATTCTGCTTTAACAAACGAGTGAATCCTTTGGCCACCTCGGCATAATTCGGGATAAAGCGCCTAAGAAAATTCGCTTTCCCTTGCAGACTCTGTAACTGATACAGGGAGGAGGGTGATGGGAGATTTACGATGGCCTCAACCTTTAGAGGGTCAAGGCGAATTCCGTCTTTCGAGACTATAAAGCCTAAAAGATGGCCAGAGTCGACGCAGAAGACGCACTTATGAGGATTAAGCCTGATATTGTAGCGTCTGCAACGAAGAAATATCTGGCGAAGATGCTCAGGATGGTCCTCTCGCTTACCCAAATGGGCTGGCAAGTCGTCCAGATAAGGCTGGACAATATGGCGAATATCATGAAAAGCGTAGGACATCGCACGCTGAAACGTGGTGCCAGCGTTTTTTAAGCCGAACGGGAGTTTTTTGTACGCGAAAGTGCCCCACGGACAGATGAATGTGGTCTTATGTTGATCCTCAGGTGAAATATTGATTTGGTTATAGCCTGAGAAATTGTCCATTAAGGAATAGATCTCACTCCCGGCACATTCGTCGATGATCTGGTCGATAAACGGAGTGGGATAATTATCCTTAGGACAGGCGCGATTGATATCGCGATAATCCACACAGACTCGAATTGTACCCTACTTTTTATCGATAGGGACGATGTTGGACACCCATTCTGTAAGGGGGATAGGATAAATAAAACCCGCGTTCAGAAGTTTTTCAACTTCTGCCTTGATAGCGGCGGCTTTCCGAGGATGCATGGGACGTAAGCGTTGGCGCACGGGTTTCGCACCTGGATAGGTTGGAATCTCGTGCACGACAATACTAGGATCAATTCCCAGCATTTACTCGTAAGACCATGCGTAAACATCTCTGAATTCTTTGAAAAGCTCAGTATAGACTTGAATCTCCTCGGGAGAACAAGTCACACCCACATGAATGTTCTCAACAATCCCCGGTTTAACGGAGATGTTGATTGGAACAGTTTGAGTAATGTTACTCAGATTACCCTCCGAAAAGACCTCGTGCATTAAGATCGTTGTTTGAAGAGGAGGGGAAGGAACCTGAGTAGCATAACGCTCCAGACAATCAGTCATTGCCCCCAAGCTGGGCATAAACGAGGAGCGATGATGTCCATCGCCCCAGGGCAGCTCCTCAAGAGACATAGTTTCAATGATAGCCTCATCCGCGAGTCGCCCTCTCAGAGATCAGTGAATCGCCCAACCAGGCTTGGGGATTGCGAGTAGATAATGAGAGCCCACAAGACGGGCATGCCGAGGAGGTGGAGGTCCAATGCGTAACAAATTTCAAAGTAGGGCCGATCTCTACCTGCACAGCGTGATTCTCCAAACTCATATACCTGCTTAGGTGTAGGAATAAGCCAGGGGTCATCAGTCCTGGACAACATGTTGACTTGAGCGGTATTCGGTGGCAGTGCGGGGAATATACCCATGAGGACTCGGTCTTTGAAAAGACCAGGTCCTATGCTATCTGGGGGATTCGGAATTTGATCCACGTATGGCACATTGTTCTCAGAGCTAGAGGTAAAAAATGACAACTGATCCACTGTGATAATCTTTCCCTCGTGAGGGAACTTAATGAATCGAAAGATGGTAGATGGCACGCAGAGCATGGCATGGGTCCAGCTGCGGCCAAGAAGTATATTATAGTTGAGTTTAGCGTCAACCACTTCTACTTCCACGTTGATAGTTTTTCCCTGTAATGTGATCGCAAGACTCTCGAGAACTCCTAGGGGTTTAGACTCCCGACCATCAAATGCCTCAAGGGCATTGGGAGATGACGACAAGGCTGGAGAGCCGATGGCCTTCCAGCAAGCGGAGGACATAACGCAGGTAGATGCACCCTCATCTACGATGGCCCTATGAATGTTTAGACCGTTAATCCTGACTTGAATGACCAAAGTGATTTGATGTGGAAGCCAAGGAGTAAAATTCTCCAGATCAAAGGTGAGAAGGCTCGAGTCGGCGGGATCGATACCACCGATTGCAGACAGTAAAGCCTTCCATTGTGAAGGACAACTTTGAAGAATCTCAAGTGCAGACATGGCACATGGTGCCTGTGCCAGATCCTCAACAATACTGTAATGTTGAGCGGCACGAGCATTTGGATTATAAGAGGATCTTCGAAGAACACCCTTGGGAGGTGGCTTCACAACGGGTTCGAGAGTCGGCTTCTCGATTTCCAATGGACCGGAGGCAGGTAGGGGAGGCGGCCCATCTGCAACTGCCTTCCCGGGTGCCTGCCGCGGTTCATTGTAATCCTTCGACCGCGTAGCGATAGTGATAGGTGCATTAGTCTTCATCATGAAAACCTGAGACCCAAACGGTGCAGATGGTGACGCCTGTTCGACCATCTGGGTCTGCTGAGATGGAAATGGCTCTTTTAAAACAGCCGGAGTCCCTTTAGAGCCTTTGAGAAGTTGACTAACACTCGGGCTGGTAATGGACAATCCTCGATTGTAATGGTCACCTTCACGGATGAGCGAGGGGTGCCGGCTTGTTAGAAAAGATCCTCGATTCGATATTTGGTTCCCAGTTTCGGGCATCGATTTCGTTTTAACTGCCCTTCTTCTTCCTTGGAGGATTTGTCAACGAGTTCAGCACAGGCATTCACCTCGGTGGTTTTACCAGAGCTCGATGAGACGGGATTAACAAAGGTATTGTTGGAAAAAGTGTATACCTTACATTCGAAGACTTCTTCGAATTTTGAGAAAACGAACGATGACACCAACCGTAGGGGTAGGCGAGCCTTAGTGGTTCGGGCGTGGAGCATCGATCGAATGTCATATGCCAGACTGCCAAAATAAATGAAGATCTGAGAATCTTCGTTCATAACGATAGCTTGTTCCTCCGTCACACACGCTCCCATCGCGATATCCTGAGCGATTTTATTCACAAAGGAGGTGGTGAACCAGTGAGTCAAAATCTGATCAGGTATGTGAAACTTGATCAGTCGACGACGGCGTCGCCACTCATGAATGTGATTTGAGATGTGAGTGGCCTTGTCCTGCTTCAAAGAAGTCAGGAGGTGCGTCCCGGCCTCATACCGGACCGGTAGCTGGAAGTGCGTGAGGAAAGCCATAGCTAACGAGTTGAAATCCTGAAAAATACCACGAGACAACTCTATGTACCACTTAGCAGCAGCTCCTGTTAACGTACGCTGGAAAAGACGCAGACGAATCGAATCGTCAACCCAAGAGTTAGACGAACACCAGAGGTGATACGTCATCACATGCGCCTGGGGGTCTTCGCCAGCTTTGCCCTCAAACTTGGGACAATCACCTAGTATCTTGGTGGGAACCGGAGGCCAATATGGATTATGTGAAATCGGATCATTGGTCAACTTCGAAACGTCCGGCAGTTCCAAGGTAGCCAGGAACGACAATGGAGGGTTAACTGCCATGCCAGTCCCAGGATAAGGTCCGGTACCCATGCTCCACGATGGTTGTGAATATCCCTGCCCCCACGGGTTCTGTCCCGCAGGATTCTGACCATAGGGGGCATAGTTCGTATAACCAGACTGATTTGGATTCTGGTAACCATAGTGCGGGGCTTGATAACCAGGGTTCGGGCCCTGATTAGGCGTATGCCCCGTATAAGCAGCGTTTGGATTTGGCTGCTGAGCGTAGGTAGAACCAGGTGGAGGAGGATAATACTGAGAGCCTTCGGGGTGGTTATAGTTCGGTTGAGACTGACCATGAGGATAATAACCACTCTGAGGATGAGTAGGCTGCTGATAAGTGGAACCCTGCGGAGCCTGGTGCGTAGGGCGCAGCTGTTGATTTGGCTGCGACATTGAATGAACAGGCTGTTGAGCAGAGTGAACGGAATGAGAGGGTTGTCCTGAATGAACAGGTTGGCCCGACTGAGAGGGCTGGCCTAAATGACCAGGCTGGCCCGGATAACCAGGCGGCGCTGGTTGCGCAGGTTGACCTGGTTGTAAGTGAGCCCCAGGTTGTACCGGATGGGTCGGCTGGCCTGGAGGTGGAACAGAACCAGGTGCTTGCTAGAAACCAGTTTGGCCTGAAGCAGAACCATAGGGTGGTCCTGGCTGATATGCAACGTTAGAAACAACAGGATACTGTGGTTGCATCGGTAAAGAAGGCTGGACTTGCCCCCCAGGACCATAGGCCGGTCCCGGTTGATACCCCGGCTGAGGCTGAGCAGGTTGACCAGCAGGGCTATAATATGGTCCTTGCGGATTGTACAATGGCCCTTGCTGGCCAGCAGGGTAGCCTTGGATGGGCTGTCCTTGTGGGTCATACAGATAGCCAGGTTGGCCCGTAGGTTGGCCTTGGAAGGGCTGTCCCTGCGGGTTATAAGCCTGGTTGTACGGTAAACCTTGAGCATACAGATAAGCCTCAGGAGCAGGAAGGCGCAAAACCTCCCCGTGCTCGTCAAACTGACCTGGGAAAGCATACACGGGAGTACCATCCTGTGCATAGTGCGAAAAGAAAGATCGGTAAGGATCTTGGGGAAACTGTCCAGCTTCGGCGTTCGGCTGTTGCAAGGACAACTGATACTCCTCCGGAGAGATATTCTCCGGTATAGCAGTAGCTAGATAAACATCTTCAGGAGTTGGCCCAGCCCTGGTAGCTGAGACAACAAAAGAAGAGGCAACCACACAAACAGTGGGCCGAACAGGAACAGAAGTGACGGGCGTCGAAGGGGACACCCCGGGTGTAGTGATAGCTGGCCTCGAAGCAGGAGATGATATTCCCATAGAGGCTGCAGCTGAAATGATCGTGGAAAATCTGTCCGCCGGCAAAAGGGCGGGCGGCGACATCGGCGGCGGCTCGAGTTGTCCTCCCCTCTCCAAACAATCTCACAGCCGGGATGCGGTAGTCTTCACGAAATTTCTCCCCCGAGAATCACTCATGGTGCCTTCGATCCTGCGTTAAATCACGCAAAAAGCAGCGAGGACTGGGAGGAAAAACAGCGACGGCAAACGGTGAACCGATGTGAAAATGAAATCGCTCCTAATCTCATTCGGACACGGGGGTCCAAAAGGGCCAATTGAGCTGTTGGTCTCAAAGGTTGCTCGGCGATAGTTTCCAGGTCCCGCGTCGAAGCTAAAACAACGAGCTACTGTGGTTCAACGAGAAGGCCGAGAAGCACGAGAAAGAATCGTCCGTATGAGACTAACGATGAGACGAAAGCAGAAGGTTCGCCAGCAGCGAACTGAAGAAAGAGCAAACACACACACACGGCGACGAGTTAGACACACGATCAAAAACGATCGACAAGCAAAATCTAACAGGGCGTGTGATCGTGGGTGATTAATTTTTTACCACATTGAAAAATAAGAAACTTCACCGTTTCATGTTTTAAGAGTCGAGAAACGGTCAAAAAGGTGACTCTATCTCTTTCAGATTTGACACAAGCATGAAAGGACAAGCGCTTGGTGATCCTTTCAAATTTAGGGAGTTAGAAAAGATCAAATGACTGCTCAGGAATACTAGGAAAAAGGGTGTACCAAATAACCGTGAACTGCAATATACACCTTGGTTTCGATAATGAAAGAGAAATCAACCAAGGACTTTCCGTACGTGCAGGAAATCTCCCCGAATGCTGTGTTCGGTGTATCACGGGTATGGGGCGGCAGACTCGGCTTCCTGTGGATAAAGGATTGAAACCTAGAGGGGTCTCCCTTTACATACACGACGGTACGGGGAGCACAAGTCTACTAGCGCTGTCTAAAGCCAACGGGCGAACGACAGCTGCTAGGTTTAACGACGCCGAAACACGTCTCTAGCCTAGACCTTCTAAATATGTTTCGTTAAGTTCCAATGCTGCCTTAGGTTAATTGAATAAATTTTACAGTTGATCTTCAATTAAGTTTCAATTTCCAGGCCCTATCGTATGTAGTGTCTCCTAAATGCAAAGCTATATGCCACAATGCAACATTTTGTTCGATGAAAACTAATTAGAGAAGAGTTGAGAGCTTTTATACAAACGAAATGAACGGAAACCAAACAAAGAGCTCTATAATGCAACTAATGCAATTGACAACTTTTCGTTCAAAACACTAATCACTAGCGATATGGAAAAGATCACAATTTGCACTAATTAACAAAAGCAAAAGAGGTTTTTTTTTTTTTTTTTTTTTTCAATTTTTAATAGCTAATATGCACTAAACAAACTTGAAAACAAATGGAACAATTCGAGAAACGATTTACAAGAGAGCGAAACAAACAAATTTCACTCAACAACACAAGCAATCAGATCCCCAAATCGACCAAAGTCTCTCAAAACGAAGAAAAGACTCCAAAGCTTCCAATGGACCGTGTGATCTAGGTCCAAGGCAAGACCCAACGAATTTCGAATGAAGGAATGAACAATCACCCAAAAATCGCAATAAAACAATGAACAACTACTTAGAGGATGCGGAGAATCAATCAAATAGTTGACAGGATCATCAAAACACCAAAACTCCCAAGGAGGGCTCGATACACTAAGCCACTAGATGCCCTAGGGCTTAAAACGTGAAATCGGTAGATAAAAGCAAACAACCAAAGGACAGAGGTGAATTCCCAGTCAAACAGGACTCCAACACACTCAGGCAGTCGGAAAATCAATAAGAAAAACACTGATCAAATTCAGAGAGCTCAAAAATGAGGAAACTCAAAAAAATTACAGGGGTGGCGCGACTGTAAGTATGAAACTGGCGCCAGAAATCAATTGGCGCGGGCTGGACAAAGGCAACATGCGCCAATTTGCGCGACTGTCGGGTTAATAACCGCGCCAGTCGAGTTTCTCAACAAAAAATAAAAAACAAGCTACTCCAGAAGCAGACCAATGCAAGCTAAGTAAACCAAGAAGCAAAAACAGTGAAAGAACCCAACCCAGAAGGTTCATCAAGCAAGGGAAAACATAAAACAATCAAAGCGAGACAACACAAACAAGACAATGAAATCCGGACGATTCCCCAGTGAAGTCGCCAATTTGTTGAGGAGGTAAATCCCCTCTGCGGACAGAGGTGATCCCTACTAGCCCAGCAGGGGTCTAGCAACAATCAAACAATGTTATGACGCAAGTTCCTAGTTACGAATGAAGGACTTGGGATAGAAGCCTACCTGGATTCCAACGCTATAATCTAAAGAAGAAGCGTTCCCGTTCTTCAGCCCCGGCAGATCACAATCCCTCCACGATCTCCGCGGATGAACACCTGCACATGGAAGAAACGAACAGATACAAGCATAGAAACCAGCATACGTAACTAAACATCAGTCAGAAAGGATGTTACTCACATTAACATGATGGAAAACAGAGTGGAACCATAATCATAATCATCTATTAAATAATGAACGAAGAAAGATTACAACCAAGTTCTGACGTCGCGGTCTCCTTCGGACGGGTCTCCGGTCGTCCACGTCTCGCAAAGCTCGCCAAGGAAAGGGAAAACCTCTCCGGAGTCTCTCGGCAATGGTCTCCTTACTTGAGTCGGCCTTAAGGGAAAGAGAGGATTCTTTACAGCACGAAGGCTCTTGGGAATATGGAGATTCAAAGCTTAGGCACTTCAAGACTAGCTTGCCATGGGATTGAGCAGGCTTTTATAGATGGGGAAGGAAGGAGTTGGGATCCCTATTATTATGGGATTGGCCCTATCAACAAGGAAGGTTCCATGGGAGGTGGCAAAACCACTTCCCCTCCATAGAACTCCCGCAGCCAAACCTCCCAACTCCAGATAGGCAATGGTTTGTGAGTTTGTTGGAACTCAACTTCCGCCATCTTTATTTAAAAAAACAGTCCCTAAATTGATACAGCGACTACGCTCTATGACGGACGCCGGTTAGGCGCGACCTCTTCGCGATTTTTTCCCATTGGCGCGAGTACGAGCTGCCTTCCGAATCCTGCCAAAGAGGATGTTTCTATGGGTGCACACCCGAGAGATGTGTCTCAAGGGAAAATGAGGCTCATGCTTAGAGGAATGCATTGATGATGTTTTCAAGGCATGACAATGTTCACAGGTCACAAAATGGGTCCTCCATTGTGCGGGATGGGGAATGGTAGGGACGGTGACAAATTACTGTGTAACACAAATCTAGTTACTCCAGCGTTTTGCGACCTCGCGACCTTGCGAACCGGGGTCGCGGGGTCGCAAGGTCGCTGGGTCGCACTTTTCATTAAAATTGGAATTTTGCGACCTCGCGACCTTGCAACCTGGCGACCTAGGGGTCGCGGGGTCGCAGTTTTCATCAAAATTTTAACTTTGTGACTTGGCGACCTTGTGACCTTGCGACCCTTAGGTCGCGGTGTCGCAATGTTGCAGAGTCGCAGTTTGTTAAAAATGAGTTTATTGCGACTTGGCGACTTGGCCTTATGGATTATTCACTTGGTTTCTCTCTAGTTTCAAGGGGCTCCAAAAATTTGAAATGGGGGGTTTTTTGGAGGGTGTTGTAGGGGCTACAACAAATGGCGATTCACTGGATGAACCCAGAGTCTGTGCCGATGGTTGGTCTTGGTGGGGGAGGGAGGGGTCTCTGCTGACTGTTTTCTTTTACCTTGCGGTTGACATTGCCTAGCCTTTTGGCACCTTGCTGGGTTGCTCAACCTGCTGGCCTGTTCGGGTGTTGTTTAACCAAAATTCATTCCTTCAGGTCTCCGGACTGGAAGGGTTGGAGAACTTCGGGCAGCTACAGGGTCCGGTATGATTATTTTGTCCTCATCGTGTTGCTCCGCTGCCAGTGAACCTCTCGGTCCCGGTGGAGTCACTGCCTAGTAATTGTGAACGTTGCTCCGCTGCCAGCGAGCTTGGTCAGTACCCCAGTGGAGTCGTTACATCACCTCTTTGCACAGGAAGCCTTTCTCAATCCTTTACCCTTTATTAGTGTGCTATTGCACTTATTTTGAATGTGCCTGAGGCACTTATTTAGATGTTCTCATGGCACTTATTTAAGATGGAAATTTAGCCTGGGCGGATGAGGGATCCCGACTTATTTTGCTTGCAGAGAGGTTGTTCCTGGTATGGTATGAGGACTTTGGTTTTTCCCAGATACCCTGTCATAGCATAGAGTACCTCTTTTCCCTTCTGGTCTGGTTACCACTACACTGCATTTTCTTTTGCGGACACCCTCTCAGACTGGCGAGGTAAGCTTCCTGCTTGATGACTTGAGCTCGGTGATATGCTACCTTTAGGTGCAGAGAAAAAACAAGCTTTTGCCACCTTTGAGTCTATCGGAAAAGGCTTTCCATCAGCATAGAACCTGTTGCAGTGTGCCAATTGCGTGGCTCTAACAAATCCTTCCTTAAACTTTATTCTTTTTTTTTTTTTTTTTTTTTTTTTTTTAGACAAAAGTGAGACAAGAACTATGGTACAAGGATAATATAGTCCTCTAATAGTTGCTAAGTGAAATAGTGTTTGAGGTCATGATCGTTTACCAGGAGGACCTCGACTCGTCCTTCAAGGGTTTGCAATCTAAAAGTATGGGATCCTAGTTTTTCCTTAATTTGGAAAGGGCCTGTCCATTGTGCTTGGAACTTGGAATGCTTTCCCTTATCCTCATGAGCTTTGTCCCATTTTAGGACCAGGTCTCCTGCCTCAAAATTTTTATTCCCTGCGGATTTCCTATCAAACCATCTCTTGATGCGGCTCTGGTGGATGGCGAACTTTTCCCGGGTTTTTTGCCTTTCTTCCTCCAACTTCAGCAAAGTGTCAATTCGAGTCTGCAGGGTAGGGCATAAGGTACCATGAAATTCTTGGGATAGCTGAAGGGCAGGGAGAGATAGATGGGGAGGAAGAACAACTTCTTTTCCATACACAAGAAAATATGGGGAGGTGCCTAAGGAGGACTTGGGAGTAATACGGTCAGCCCAAAGTGCATTGTGGAGGGCATTGTGCTAGTTGCGCTGGTGGGACAGCAGGGTATTTTTAATGATATGGATAAGATTCTTATTAGTTGACTCAGCTAATCCATTTCCCTGGGGATAATAATTTGCAAAATTTTTCATAACAATACCATTTTCCAGCGCAAAATCATATAATTTAAAATATGAGAAGTAGGTCGCATTATCGAAAACCAAAGAAGTTGGAATGCCAAACCTGGTGATGATGGAATGCGTGAGGAATTCTATTACCTCCTGATCATTGATTCGGCGTAAAGGTGTTGCTTCAACCCACCTGGTGAAATAATTAGTAGCTTTAAGGATATATCGGTGTTGTTTAGAAGAGTGAGGTGTGATTTCACCAATTACATCCAAACCCCACTGTTGGAAAGGCTCCTCCACTGCTACTGAGGGTAAGGGGGTGGCTGGCCGTGCTTCTCGGTTTGCGAACTTCTGGCACTGGATGCATTTTCGAACATATGCATGCGCATCTCTATAAAGAGTAGGCCAATAGTATCCTACGCGCATTATCTTATGGGCGATAGTATCTCTGGAAAAGTGACCTCCAGCTGGTCCGTCATGCAGCTCGGTCAAGATTTTCTGCGCTTCGTCATTTTCCAAGCAGCGTAACAGGACCCCATCGTGATGTTTCTTGAACAACTTACCTTGGATCAGTTGGTGAGATGCGGCTTTGAGTCTTATTGCATGTTTCTGCTGGGCATTAAGAGCAGGGTCCATAGTGCCTTGGGCCAAATATCTTGAAATGTCGAAATACCAAGAAGAGCTACTTTGCTGAGGCACATAGTCGCTCTGATACATTTAAATTTCTTCTTCCCAACATTCTTCTTCAATTCCATGGGAACTTTCAGCTTCTGCGGCCATTTGGCATAAGCCCTGTCCTTTAACGGTGTGTGTCGGTTTAAATTTTAAATCGTATTCTTGCAAGCACGCCACCCAGTTTCCTCGCCTTTCGCCCAGCTCCTGCTGCACGAAAAGTGAGCGGACAGCTGGGTGTGGAACAAAAACCGTGACATGATTTTTTAAGATGTAGGGCCTAAAATTCTTGACCGCTTTGTAGACCGCATAGGCTTGCTTTTCAATTTCTGAATAGTTCAACTCAGCTCCTTGTAGACAAGTGCTCATGAAAGAAATGGGCCGTTCATTGTTGTTTCCATATTTCTACGTAAGGACAGCCGCAAGTGAGGAATCTTAAGCAAAAGTATACAGGATAAAACCTTTGCCAAAATCTGGACTCTGGAGGTAAGGAGCTTCAGCTATGGCCTGTTTTATTTTGTCGAAGGCTTCCCTTTCCAGCAGATTCCATTGGAACATAGCATTCTTTTTTATCATTCCTTGTAATGGCTTGACTATCTGTGCAAAATCTGATATAAATTTCCGTGCGAAATTGATCTTTCCCAAAAAATATTGCATCGTTTTTTTACTCCTGGGAAGAGGAATTTGAGAAATGGCTTTCACCCGTTCCGGATCGACGAAAATACCTTGTTTAGTTATGATATGGCCCAGTAAATTTCCTTCTGTCACGGTGAAAACGCTCTTCTTCGGGTTAAGTGAAATCCCGTACTTTCTACACCTTTCAAAAATTTTCCTGAGGTGGCGTATATGGTCACCCCGATGTTTTGAAAACACGGTGACATCGTCTAAGTAGACAACCACACTCTGGCCTATCAGCCCCCTGAATGCTATATCCATGGCCCTTTGGAAAGTTGCTCCTGCATTGATTAATCCAAAAGGCATACGTCTGAACACAAAAATTCCCCACTTGGTTCGAAAGGTGGTCTTCAATCTATCCGGTTCAGCTACCAGCACTTGGTTGTGGCCGGAGAACCCGTCCAATAAGGAGAACATTTCTGACCCAGACACAGCTTGCAATATTTGTTCCATGGGGGGTACCGGGTAATTATCTTTATTTGAGGCTCGGTTTAGATTTCAGAAATCCACGCATAAGCGGATTTCACCTGACTTCTTTCGTACTAGGACCAAATTAGACACCCATGTGGAATGGCGTACTTTGAAGATGATGCGTGCGTCTAAGAGTTTTTTGAGCTCTTTCAAAATCAATGGTTCCAAAGTAGGATGCACTTTTCTGAGCTTTTGCTGGAACGGTTTTGCGCCTTCCTTCATGGGTATAACATACTGGATAATTCGAGTATCATACGTACGTAAGTCATCATACGTCCAAGAAAATACGTCACGATACTTGCAAAATAGCTGGGTGAAAACCTGCGCCTCCTGGGTGGTGCAGTCTTTCCCAAGGTTGACGAACTTAGGATTATCTTCTGATCCCAAGTTCACTTGTCGATGGGCCAATATGGAGCTTTGCACTTTGGTATTTGGGGGCCCTCGAAAAGGGCTCTGCAGATCTAAGAGTTTCTCAAGTGACACTACTCCCTTTGGCATGGGGTTCCCTTTATGTTTCTCATACTCTTCCTGCATAGCTTGATCGTGATCATCTTCATCTATTGCAGCGTCTTTGAATGTTTCCGAGTTACACATAAACTCCAGTACCTGTTGATCATCATCAAAGACACGTAAGTTAGTAATGTTGTCTGGCACGGAGGGTCTATATATAATTTCAATAGAAAAACCGTCCCTCAAAGGGGTGAATCTAGCAGCAGCATTGGCCAGAGTATCAGCTGCTGCATTGTGCATTCTCAGAACAGATTTAATTCCAAATGCATCAAAAGTAGAAAACAATCGCCATACCTCTTGTTGATACGCCTTTAAATGTGGGGATAAACAGTGAATAGTGTTGCGTACCTGGCGGGTGATAATCTCGGAATCTCCAATGACCTGTAAGCATTTTACCTTCAAATCCAGTGCTTTCTTAAGTCCGAGAATTAACGCCTCGTACTCAGCAGTGTTGTTAGTGCACTGGAACTCTAGCCGACATGAGATTAAGTATTTATTCTTGTGAGGGTCAAGCAATATGCAACCAGCACCAGCTCCGTCATGGGTTTTGGAACCGTCATAATACATGGTCCACATGTAACTTTCTGGCTCCTTCGGGGTAATAGGTTGTGGAGGAGTTTCTGCTGGTGGTGAGATAGGGGTGACTTGCTCCTCTGCGACAAGTGCTAGCTCAGATTGGACCTCAGGGCCTACGGAAGACTGAGGGGGTTGGTAGCATATGATTATGGCTTCCAGAAAACACATGCCAAGCTCCTCCTGGGAAAAGCTGATGGGTTCATTAACAGCATCCAAATCAGTCACGGTGTGTTTCATATATGGTTCACTTTCGACCCTGATTTGATTATTCTGCCCCTTGTAAGGAAGCCACAAGTGGGACCAGTCGGTGGTGAAATAGCCTTCCATTTTGATGGACCAGTCCCTGCTAAGCAATAGGCCGTATGCTTCAGGGATGTCGACAACCACAATGTCAATGCATTGATGGACCCTAGTATCTGACGACAGGCAGATGATGACATTGTTCAATTCTCCTACGGCTGGCACCTGTCATTTGTCGAGTTGTATGATATTTACGTCAGTTTTCTTTGGGCGAATGTTCAGCTTCTTACAGACAGATAAGGGCATGACGTTTGTAGAGGCACCGAAGTCTACTAGACAGTTGTGGACGTTGAAGTTAAAAATCTCGAAGGACGGAAGGAAAGGAGGCGTGGATCCTCTTGAGTTGGTATTGATGGCATTTACTATAGACTGTACATCTGGACCAGCTTGCGTAGACGTGTTGCTCACAGTTTTCGTAGCTGAAGTATTTGCGAAAGCCTTTAGAATGAGTTCTCTTTGGTTAGTAATGCGGGCCAGCTCGTAGAGAGAAATGTTTGCTCTTGTTTTTTTCATATCCTCAACAATGTTATAGCTAGACTCTAGTTGAGGGCTAGGCTCAGTAAAGGTTTTTGGAGACTTTTTCAGGAGCTTTCCCTTTTAACATTCTCAGGTAATGTTGTTGGTGGGCTTCTCCGGAGCAGATCGTTTTCCGTTTCCTGGGGGCAGAATTTTCCTTAGGAAAGCCCTTTTCTTGTCTTCATAAGATTGCTCGGGAACAGGTCCTTTGCTCCTTAGACTATAATTCCACACGGGCTGGTCTTTGGGAGTGTCTTCCATGTTGATATCAATGGAGGTAAGGCTGTCCCCACCTCGGATTATGTCAAAAGCAAGGACAGAGGCTCCTGGTTCTTCATTCGAGGGTAGATCCTCATCGTGATCAGACATATCATCCTCCGTCACATCCCTTGGGGTTTGGTCATCTAAAAGTTGGTTAACTACTGCTGTCATGCTGCCAATCCATTGAGGGCACGTTTTTTCAGAGTGGGCAGCTTGGTGGAAAGAACAGAAGTTATATTTCCCTATTTCTTCCACATTGAGAGCAGTATTCGGGTTAGACGGAGGTCTGTTAGTGTTGGGATTACTTTTTCTGAAAAAGGGTTTGGGTGGTTTAGTGCTAGTTGTGGATTTTGTGCCCTTTCTTCTTAGGTCAGTGACTTCATTTGTTAAGAGCTTGAGGGTTTTTTCCATGCTTTCAAAATCAAACGCATCTTTATCCCTATCGGTGGTCTTAGGAGTGGAGGACTGGCCCCTTTTTGTGTTAGGCTTGTGATCATCTCTCCCTTCATGATCGATGGCTCCTATCGAAAGCATGTCTTTCTCCACAACGAGAGCATCCTCATAATTAGCCGTAAGGGTAGCGCAGGCTTCACGTTTGACGAAAACGGCAATGTCCCTAGGGAGAGCCTTGGTATAGTAGTCAATGGTGATTGAGTCATCCAACGCCAGGTTTGGGGGAAATTTCTGCAGTATGGTAGCGAAGCGCTGGTTGAAGTCCTTAACCTTCTCCTTTTTATGACACTTGATGGTGCTCAATTCCGTGAGAAGCATGGAAGGAGTTTTATCTTATGAAAACTTCTACAGGAATATGCGACGGAATTGGTCCCATGAAGTGATATATGCACTGGGGAGAGAGCGGTACCATGTGGCCGCTTTGTTTTCGAGATTATGGGGAAACAGTCGACATGTGAAATCATCGGACTGGACTCTCATGATTTGAAGAGACAAATAGAAGCTGCTGATATGATCTTCAGCTAAGGTGCCTTTCTCAGGGTCAAACTTGGGGAGGTGTTTCTCCGGATGCCTAGGCAGATCGTGGAGTGGGCCCAAAAGATTTAATGGGGATTGATCCATCCAGGCTAGGGGTTTCACTCTCCTAGCTCGCTGGTGGTGCCTAAACTCAGGCTCAGATTCACCTCCTAAACCTGAGACCGACGCTTCTGACTCATGAAGAGAGTGTTCGTCTTGGTGTCTCCCCCAGTAAAGAAAGTCTTTGAGATATCCCAAGTTGTGGACAGGAGGCCTAATTAGGTTTGGGTGATGGTTGCAAGCTTAGTTTCCTTGGCCCCAGCCTCTATCTCCTCTACCTCCAGCCCCTCGGCCTCTATTTCCTTCTTCTTCATTTCTGCGAGCTCTATTCCTTTCTCCTTCATTTCTGTGAGCCCTATTTCCCCCGTCTACATTTCCTCGGCCTCTATCTTCTTCACCATCCCCAGGTGGGGGATGTGCCTGGTTGTTGTTTTTCTGAGTCTGGTTAGGCTGGGAGTCGAGGAAAGGTTCGGTGTCACCAAATTCTTCGCCCTCTTGGAGAATCGGGTCATTTTCCTCAACAGCAGTGTCGAGGTCTTCCAACATGAGATTTACGAGCTCGGGTATGGTACTTGCAAGGGCACCATTATGGGTGATGTTCTCAGCAGGGGTTCGAGTGTGGGCAAGGTATTCCATGATTGGAGTAAACCGTATATTTCTGATAAGATCGCGGGAAGCTAGGTGCAAGGCTCTCAACTGCGCTCTGGTGATTTCGTAATATCGAGTCTCCCCCCCTGGGATATCTTCCAGAGGAGGAGGGACAGGTTCATTGTTTATGATCTCCCCTGGGGGAGTTTGTGATGGAAATGTCGTTGTATGCTGGGAGGCTGCCATTCGGCCCTCCTTCTAGCGCCAAATCTATTGACGAGAAAATTTTTCCGGCCAACAGTAGGGGATCTCCCCAGTAGAAAGTCCCAATTAGACCTTAAACCGTTTGTAGGGATCCCGTCCGGGGTGTGGGTCTGGCTACCGCTTAAGATGCATTCCCTTCTGGTCTCAAAAGAACCTGATTGAACCTGCGGGCACAAACTTATTCATAGGATACAAAATACATGATTGATGCATTGAACATGTCCACAACACTATGCGTAGCAAGAGAATAAATAAAACATATACACCCGAAGAGATGCAGTTAACGGCATGTCTTTGGGGTTATGCTTGTAAGGTATCTGACCACAGAAGAAATAGTTCTTAATGACAAGATTCCCCTTTACTTCCCGAAGGATAAAACGAAATGCTAATAGACAAAGGTATTAACATCCATTTAGAAAGCGATAAAACTGAACATCATTAACACAAGCATAGATAAACATGATGCATAAATGATGTTATTGAAAAATGCAGTTTCATTAATCATAGGATGTTCTGAAACTATTCGAGGAATACACACAGTGCTGTCACAGTAAAACACATCATCCGACAAAGGGGTTTTAACAAATATTCGTATTCATATGCCTAAGAATATGATCTTTCAATACAATGCAATGTAGCTCTTGACTCTCCAAAAAGAAAAGCCCCTAACACTTTCCCCGTAGGGAGTTTTATAGCACAAAACTTTCCCTTTGGGCTTCCCGACTTTTTGCCTGCCTGCCTCTTGAGTTGCCTCGCGACCTTGAGGAGGTTGCGACCTGCGACCTGTTTGGTATGTGTGACTTGCGACCTGGATAGACAGTGCGACCTGCGACTTGGGTAGACAGTGTGACCTGCGACTTGTCCTAGCGGTGCTACCTGCGACCTACCTCTAACTGTTGCTCATAACTTGCTGCTACCGGGCTGCAGAGATGGACGCGCAATGTTGAGGTCAGGGGCGTCGATCTGCTGCTCCTTGAGAAAATCTTGCCATGTTTGGTACTCTGCCGCTATGGGGGAAACCAGAGGAACCTCCTCCTTCAACCGATGTGTGCATTCCAAAGCATTTGGCACTAGGGTTTCCCTTTTCTGTGAGATCTGGTTTGAAAGAGAGGCAACTTTGGTATAAATCCGAACTGGAGTGGCAATAAACTGACTCAGATGTTCTTGAGATGCTGCGGGCTTGGGAGCAGCAGCGGCTTGCTTGATAGGCTGCAGAAATGACTCGATGTCCTGATCCACTTGCTCCTAGGCTTTCTCTTCATCCAATGCCCCAAGCGACGGAATGTGGTGCAAAGTGTGCATCGAGTCGATACCGCTGATCAGGTGGTTGTATGAAGACATTACTTTGTCCAGGTCTTTAGATAGTTTGTCCTTAGATTGTATTGCCATACGGAGTTGAACCTTAGCATCCTGTGTATGAATCCAATCCCTCTTGGGCAAATTTTCAGGTGCCTGAGGGTATTGTACTGTCCAGCTCATCATTCTGTCTAAGGCCTGTGAGGCCTCCCTGAGATGCTCGTGCTTTTGCTTGGTTTCTGCTCGTGCTCTTACCAGTGGGGTGACTGTTTGTTTGATGGTGAACATTTCTCCATACACCTGCCTCATGGTTGCTTCTAACGCTTCACACTCTTTGAAAATGGCCAGGGGGACTTCATTTACCGGTGGAGTCTGGTTTTGGAGTAGTTGAAATTCTGCTCTCAACTCTAATTTCTCCTGTTCTGCTCTTTTCTCGCGCTGCTCCGCTGCTTGCAGTCAATTTTGCAGAGAGACTATTTCTTTACTCATTTTGGTTACGTTCTCTTCCGTGGCTGCGGCGAAAGCAGTACCCGCCGATGCTATCATTACAGGATTAGTCCTGGTATCAAGGACTATGTCTTTGCCTGTTGCAACTGTGGATGTGGCAGAGAGACTTTGCGCCAGAGACCTTTTCTCTTGCTGGATTTTGAAAGAGAATTGATTGAATGTGAGTCTGGTGAGATCAAATACATCCTCTTCCTGCCCCTGGGGGGATCTAACATCAGAGAGCTTGGTATTTCCCAGAGGTATTTCGAGGGGAGTCACCTCGATGTCTTCTAGCATGTCATCCTCCTTTTCTCCTCTATTATTTTCCTCTTCTTCCTTTCACCGGTATTCATTTTCTGCTGTTGCTTCTATTTCAGCCTTCCTCTTCCGCTCAGCTGCAGCAGCCTGTTCGGCCTTCTTTTGGCGCTCAGCTTCTGCAGCTTGTTCGGCCTTCTTTTGGTGCTCAGCTTCTGCTTTGTCCAGCTCTGCCTTGAGTGCCCATTCTGCTGCGGCCTGTGCCTCCTTTTCCTCTTTTTCTTTCCTGGCCTCCTTGGCCTGCTTCTTCTTCTGCGTTGCCGTCGCACTCTTCTGGCGTTCTTCCTCATCCTCCTTTATCTTCTTTTCCCTTTCTTGCTGGGCTTTCGCTTCTTCTTCTTTCTGTTGGATAGATGTAGTAAGCCCTGTGCTAGTCTGAGACTTCTTGGGTAAAGAGGAAGAGGCACCTCTCAACTGACGTCTTCTGTCTTCCAAGCTCTGATCATCTGGATCTTCTTGGCCCAAGTCTACTCCCAGAGAAAATTGTCTCTCAGCGTTATACCAGTTCCTTCTTTCATCTTCTGCCAGGCGCTCAATATGCTGATAAGTCCACTTGAATTTAGCTTTCAGGCAGTGTTCAGGAGCTATTCTCTCCGGGTCATATGTTCGGTGTTCCAGCGCCCCAAGTTGATAGCTTTTCATCGCTTCTCCCTCTGCTGCTACTTCCTTGAAGTATTTAACTATGCACGCGCCAATGGTGAGGGGTAGCATGGGCCACGACTTCTTTTTTCCTTTAGATAGGATGCTGGAGAAACCTTGAGATATTTGGAAGCATACCTCCTAAATGAGCATTTTGTCCGTCACAAAGCGAGGCATAGCATGTGGTGCCCTGTATGATCCAAAGACTCGGATAAAGGTATATGCAGTGAAAGGGAACCAATGTGCCACTTTATCTAGAGTCTCTTTAGCCCACCAAGACATGCAGGGGGCATCTTGGCTAAGTAGTTTTCTGTATAGAGAGGGGATAAATACTTGGGAGATCTGCTCTATATCTTGTTTGTACTTGGACTCCCAAAACACCCTGATTTGCAGATGAATTGCACGACTCTGCTCGGATTCCCAGTTGTGTGCCCATCCCTCAAAGTGTAATCTTGCGCAGACAGCATCCAGTAGGTAAGAGGCCATGTAAAATTTGGAAGGCATTCCCTCTTCTGGGGCCAATGCCGCGGACAAGTTTGTCTGCATCGAAGTCATCAATATGCCAGCCTAGTTGAAATGGGTGCCATGTGTCGTCACATGCTCCATGATAGTAGCCCAACTACCACTGAAAGTGGAGCAATCAGAGCACCCGTAAAGTCTGCAAAGCATGGCAGCAACTAATTTATAGACCTTTCTCAGGCTAGCCACCGGATATTCTTGTTCTTTCTTGACTTTAAATTTCTCGGGCTCCTCCCACCATTGTCTAATGGTATCAACTATAGGAACTGCGTGAGAAATAGCCCATTCTGGTGTGAAGTACTCTTCTGGGCAAGGTAACAAGTAATAAAGGTGGGCATCCAAGCCTACGAGCGTAGAGAAAGCCTTGCCTTCGCTATCTCGGATCACAAACTTCTTGGGATCCGTCTTTTGTATGATCCGGTCTATAACCTCTGGGCATGGAAATATGGCTGGATGCGCCCCTGCCAGATGTAGTTTGGACCTTTTGACTGCTAAGTATATTTCCCGGTCTGGGAGATCTTCTGGGAATTCCTCTTCTGGTATGGCGAACTCATGATACACTTGGTACCATCGCATGTTGTCTTCTTTCGTAAATGTACATAGTGTATCTCTGTATATTGGGGGTGGGGATACCACGTCCAGTTCGTCAAACTCTTCCACCACTTTCTTGTCCTTCTTCTAGGACAGCGGGGGTGCCATGTCACTAGAATCTGATAAAATAGGTATGCACTCTATGTCTTCTTGAAGTTCACCTGTCAAATTCATAAAGGAATCCCAAGATAAGAACGACATGATAATATAAAACCAATTACATTTTAGTGATGAAATTTAGCTGAGACACATGTAAAACTGGGTTACTGGTTTACTGGGTCGCAGGGTTGCAGATTGCAAGAAGAGGCCTAGGTGCGACTTTGCGACCTTGCAACTAGGTCGCAGGGTCACGGGGTCGCAAATTATGGAAAAAATAGGACAATGCGACTTTGCGACCTCGAGACCAGGTCGCTGGGTCGCTGGGTCGCAAATCTCCGAAAAGTTGGGAAATGCGACCTTGCGACCTTGCGACTAGGTCGCCGGGTCGCTGGGTCACAAATTCCAAAATCTGAAGAAAATGCGACCTTGCGACCTCGCGACTAGGTCGTTGGGTCGCAGGTTGCGTTAAGGCTTGCCGAGGGGTTTTGGGCGCGCGCGGCGTGAAGGTTTCCTCCCTCTAACTGGAAAATTATAAGGCTAAAAGGTTCCATGCAGAGTTGAGGAGTGGCTTTGGGAGCAGGGGACAAGGCCATGAAAGCTGAACATGAAATGTGGTGAGTTTGGGCAGATGTAATGAAGCAGGATTTAACAAAAAATACAAAACTGGAAAAGAAACATCAAATTTCATGCAGAGGGGAATTTAAAGGTCTAGGCAAGCATGAATTTGGTAATAAATGTCTAGAAAGGAAAAAGCAGGAGAGAAACGACAACTTACCTGGGAAAATCGCGCCAGTTGACCTATCAGAGCCGTTTTTTCCTATTCGCCGATTGTGAAAAATGCGACCTGGCGACCTCCCTTATATAAAAGGTCACACGTGCGGGCAATAAATGCGGGGTCGCTAGGTCGTAAGTTTCGTGATTTAAGGGATCTGCGACCTAGTGACCTTGCGACCTGGCGACCTGGGGTCGCGGGGTCGCAAGGTCGCTAGGTCACAGTTTTCATTAAAATTTACAATTTGCGACCTTGCGACCTTGCGACCTGGCAACCTGGGGTCGCGGGGTCGCAAGGTCACAGGGTCGTAGTTTTCTTTAAAAGTTGGGCTTCATGACTCAGCGACCTTGCGACCTTGCGACCTGGGGTTGCTGGGTCGCAAGGTCGTAGGGTTGCAATTTTCTAAAAACAAACTCTGCGACTTTACGACTTAACTTTATTGATTCTCACTTGGTTTTTCTCTAGTTTCAAGGGGCTCCAAAAATTTGAAATGGTGGTCTTTTTTGAGGGTGTTGTAGGGGCTACAACATATACCTAGCCTAATATCAGTTTATAATTGTACGTTGTTGAATATCTTTCACAGAGAGAGCCCTCTCATAACCTTATAGGGCTAGCTACAAGGCTAAGCATGGTTTAAAGGTTACCCTTATTTTCCTTTTTCAGCCTGAGGTTCAAATTAGGTGCTAACATTTCTGGTGACCATACTGGGGAATGACATTTAGCATAAAATATTGATCACCCGAGTAATTTTTCCCTTGTAAATTTCTAGACTTTGAAAGATGATGTTCAGAGTTTTCTAGGCTGAGATAAAATTTTGTACAGTAGAAATTTAACCACACTGGCTTGAAGAAGATACACAAGGTCCAATCCTGATCCAAATCCTCCCCCTATGTTCGAAAATCCTAATCTCATTCCCAAAATAGTCAGAAGACAATAGGGATCACTAAGTCCTAGACCAATTTTCAGATCCCACACTTGGCCCAGTGAGTGGTTGTTTGTAGAAGATCTTTCTTTTTATGAGTGTTTTGAGCTTTCTTTGTTAAGAAGTAAGTCTGAAACTGCACTTGATGACACAGTTTTAGATCCATAATTCCTTATAGATCTTGAAGTTCAAAGGGAAAATAATTCAATTGATGATTATATTCTGAATTCCCCTCAGACATCTATCATTGTAACCAATATCCCTGAGCCTTTAGAGTCATCAGGAACATCACTTCCTCCTCCTAATTCATCATCATTTCCATCAGTCTAAGAAGTCAATTCTCAGCTTTCATCTCCTACATCAACACCTCCCTTGCATCCTAGTATCACAAACATTGTTGTAAATCCACCACGAGTCATGGTTGCCCACTATGCACCCCTAGTTTTTCCCCAGGTTCTGAATGATATGCCTGCTGATTATCAAAGTAAAATTCCTATCTTTGATTCAACTCAAAGCATCACAGCCCAGCAGCATGTTGATAAGATGAATGACTTTTTTGATCTTCATGAGGTAGAGGCAAAGAATGTAACCACAAGGTTGTTTGTCCAAAGTTTTGGAGGTGAAGTTAGAAAGTGGTTTAGAGCCTTACCAGCAAGCTCTAACCGCACTTTACAGGAGTTACATACACAGTTCTTGGACCGGTGGGAGGTGTTAGCCACCTATAAATTCTGTTATATCAAGTGGTGGCTAAATGATTTTGGATAGCCTTCAAGAAACAATTTCATTTTCTAAAAATTGTTGATTCTTAAAGTCTTTTGATAATATCCTATCCTTTGTATAAACGTCACTGCCTTTCCCCCCTTTTCAACTCATAAATCCTGCTGATTCCAAAGAAAGAATACTGCTGCTACCACCATTTTCCTTTTTTCCCCCTTCTTCCAAAACTAACCTCATATTGGCCTTTTCTTTTCCCATGAAAACCTTCATTCTCATGTTTTCCCCTTCTCCCTTCATCAACACCCCTTTGATAAGGTCTAAGTCCCTTTCTTAGCTTTATTGAAACCCTCAAACTCCTTTCAAAACCATTAAAAATCCATAAAAATACATTTCTTATGACTTAAGCCCCCTTGGGCTAAGTCTTTAACCCTCCCTTCCATACGTCTTGGTGCTGGAACCGAGAACCAACCCTCCAAGCGCTTATCGCATCACCCGATGCTGATTAGCCTTCCTTTTAAAAAACACCCGGTCATATGTTCTCCCATATATCCCATGGCTCCGCAGTTGGGCGCCTAACCATATTTTATATTTTTCCCACCCCCAAAAATATTAAAACCTTATGTTATTTTGAAACTTTGGGTTTTTTATTATTTCCTAAGGTTTTTCGCCTGTCCAAAATTCAAATCTCTCTCCATCATCGATCTGATTTGCAGATTGACAGCACGCAATCCATCGCCCGATGGTCCCCGCCGTCCACTCACCGTTTCAAAACCACGCGGTATCCATCGCATCGCTTTTGAGCACAGGGCGGTTTTTTCAATTTTGCAGTGATTCCATACACTGGCTGACACGTGTCTTGGGAACTGTTCACAAAACTACCATCCATCATGCTCTAACGATCGGACGTGGACCCGGCATGATATTGACATCCACGTCTGATCTGAGGCTGCCCATCGGACGACGACTGCTCGACAAAGAAGCCCGACAGTCAACCAGGCTACAACGCGGAATTTAAAAGATCTCCACCATCAATCTGATCTGCATATCGATGGCCCACCATTCATTGCCCTGATTCCTCCACATGGTATGCCCCATTAGTATTACCACAACCTCTACTTCCCTTACCAAATGATTACCAATCCAAAATCCCTCACTTCACTAGAAAAGAGTCTACAACAGCCCAACATCATGTAGATAGGATGGAAGATCCATTTGATTACATGGAGGTAGAATAAGAAACTGTGAAGATGAGGATCTTCGCCCAAATTTTCGGAGGAGATGTAAATAAATGGTTCAAAAAGTTACGTCCTAACATCATAAATGATCTCCCTGCCTTGCATCAAACATTTATCAACAAATGGGAACTCAAAAGGAACCCTCTCCAAATACTAGCAGAGTATAGCAGCCTCAAGAGAAACAAAGGGGAGAGTTTCCATGAGTACTCCACTAGGTTCAATAGTGTTTACAATGCTCTCCCACCTCACATGAAACATCCCCAAGGCATGGCCTTGGTAAGGTATCCCGAAGGCCTTGATGCTGAAATGACTTATGAATTAAGAGGAAGAGATTAATTAACCTTGGAAGACATGCATAAAGGAGCTTTGAGTGTAGAAGCAAACATATTTGAGATAAGAAATAGGTTGAGATTACAGAATAGGGTAACTTATAATGATGACCTACTACCCTCAACCTCAGCCTTTAACACAAAAATTGACAACCTAGTGAAGGTAATGGAAAGGATGCTTGAAAAGATTAATTTAAATGAGAGACTACCACCAAGAGAACCTCAAAACAATCAAAACAGAAATAGAAATCAGAATTATAGAAGAGAAAACAATCAAGATAAGCAGATTAGACCTCCCTTCCAATAGAACTATGTAGATCAATATGAGGAAGATAGGGAGTTGGAAAGGTTGGAAGAATCTCATGTAAACTTGATTGGATCAGACAATGGGGATGATGTTTTCCTCACTGAGGAAGAACAAGGTTTCTTCTCTTATGATCAAAATACAAACACCTATGAATATTCTGATGACTATAGGTTGGGTTTTGAAAATGCAATCATGGAGGTACACAAACAATATGATCTTAGGAGAAAGGGAAGCATAGATAATTCAAAGGATAAGAACACTAGCACTACTATCAAGAAAAACGCAGGCAACCAGCCTGAAAAGACAAAAGAGAATACCAAAATTTTGGCCAAGAAACTAGACTTAAACAAAGACAAAGGTGTCCAGCCAAATGTTGAACAGAGCACCCCTAGCACTTCAGCTAGTGGTCCTAATAAAACTGTCCCAATTACCAGCCCAAAAAAGGTTCAGCAAATCAAACTTGCTGAAAGGAATTCAATTGAAAATATAGATGTAAATATGAACAATTCTATTGTTCCTTTCAGTCTTGAGGGAGAGATTTTTAAGATAAAAATTACCATTCCCCTAGCTGAACTAGTAACCCAAGAAGTGTACAAAAACCAAGTTTTGAAAGCTTTGAACCTAGGAAGTGATAATGACACCTTAAACTTGACAGATGACAAACTTGATTTGTTGTTTGGTCCAGAAGTTGAAGGGAAATACCAAGAAGGGGTTGTCCCTCCCTTATATGTTAGCTTGAACATACATGAGAAAATTTTACACAATGCCATGTTAGACTCAGGAGCTTCACGTAATCTAATGCCCAAGGTAGTAATGGAAAGCTTAGGCTTAGAAATTACTAAACCATAATAATACTTGTATTCCTTTGACTCAAGCAGAGTCAAATGTTTGAGTTTAATTAAAGATTTGTGTGTTAACTTATCCCAAATTCCTGCTAAGAGTTTAGTCATGGACATAGTTGTCGCTGACATTCCCCCTAAATATGGCATGCTGTTATCAAGATCTTGGGGAGCCAAACTTCAAGGAAGCCTTCAAATGGAAATGTCTTATGCCACCATTCCCGTTTTTAACCAAAACAAAAGACTATATAGGGAATCTCACATGAAGTACATGGTGAGAAACATACACAAACCAAACAACTTTCCAATCTATTCTATTAAATCAAGTTTATATTCCTTTATCTTATGTAACGAATATGAAATTACTCAACCAGATAAGGAAAACATGGACCCAATCAGTTCACCAGAACAATCCAATCTTCCCCTCAATCAAATGAAAAACATTGAAAATCAACAGCAATGAGAGAACGAAAACAAGGATGAAATACTTTGGAAAATAAACTTTGATGGATCTTGTAATAAAACAAGTGCAGGTGTAGGTGTGTGGATTCAAAATACAAAACAGAGTTTTTCATACAAATTGGATTTCCCATGCACTAACAATATTGCTGAGTATGAAGCACTTCTCCTAGGCTTACAACTCCTTAAACAGTTAGAAGCCCAGAGGATATCAATCTTAGGAGATTCTAAACTTATCATAAGAAAAATCAAAGGAGAATACTCAGCTAAAAATCCAAGGCTTAGGGAATATCGAAATACTGCCCTTGATCAATTAAAAACCTTTGAAAAGTATGAACTTATTTTCATTCCAAGAGAACTGAATCATCTAGAAAATGAACTCACTTTCAATGCCAGCAATTGCCAGATACTTGAAATAAATGAACAACTCAGTGTGAAGGTAAAACATAGGCCTGTTGTGCCTGATAACAAAGATCACTGGCAAGTGTTTGATTCTGATAAACACATAGATGATTTCAGCATACCAATGTCAGAAACCAGCCATAAAGAAAATTGTTTGTATATTGAATAAATCCCAGAAGTTGAAATGACATATACTGCTGATATAAATCATTATGAAAATCCTTTTGAAGCAGAGATAACTGACAACACAGACCAAGAAGACTTGGAAGTTTTACAATGAAAAAAGGATAAAATTCCAAGAGGTCTAGCACCTTTAGAACACCTTTTTGATTTTAACGATGTAGCCATGTTGTGTGGATTAATCGTTCTTGCGGACAAGACCGATCTCCCTAGTACTAAAATTATCTAGCAACAAACAACCAAACAAACTAATCTTTCTCTAAGCATATATGATCTATGAAAAGCTCTATAGAGGTGTAAAAGACTTACCGTATGACCAGTGCTTGTTTGAAGTCGTTGTTGTCCCTTGCGCGCTTGAAGGAGATTTCCTTGTAAACGTGTAGTCACAAACAAGAAAAATATTACATAGCACCTGTATAGAAATCATCATAAACCATGCTTATCATAGTGATCAAGGATCTACGAAATAAACCATTGATTGAAAGCTTATTGAGAAAAATGAGTATATTTGTATTAATTTCAAAAGAAGAAAATCCTTACAACTTGAGCCTTGATGTTGCACAGGACTTTCCAGGGTCCAAAGCAGGAGTCTCCTCTACTTTGATAAGCTCTACACTCCTCCAACCAAGATAAATAGAGGTATGTAATCTCTCCTAACAAAAGTCTTAGTCAATTGAGTCTGAATCTCAACAGCACTTAAATTCAAATATTCTAAAGCTTGAACTCCCCTTGAGGCTACCCAATGCCTTTTTTTATAGTGGAAAAGAGGAGGTTTCTTGTTCCAACTATGAAGGGATAGAATCCTACTTCAAAGGGATAAGCTCCTCACATCAAGGGGTTAGCTCCATAAGGTAAGGGATACATTCACCTCATAAGAGCAGTTCTATCACCGCAAGATATTTTCTAGAAGCTTCTAGAATTCACTTTTATTGAAATTTTTTGAAATTACTTGCACCTTTTTTATCTTACAGGGGTCCGAACTTTTAACACGGATAAAGTGAGTTCAGGTACGTAGGATAGTTGAACATTAAGTGCAGGACCGCAGGCAAGATAGAGAGAAAGTGCGACACCAAAGTTTAGGAGATTTTTAGGAACTTTTCTCTGATTTTCAAGGCTTGAAATGAGGAACTGATATGTTAGACTTGAAAAGGGAGAAGTATGAGTAATAATGAGCTCATACACATAGCAGAATGTCAGGATGACAATTTTTTGTGTAACAGATTGCCCCCTAAATTGAAAAGTCTGGAATAGATGATGCTGAAGTCGGTCATATATGAAGAGTGCAGTACTTTATCATTTCAAGGATCATCCTGTTGACACCCCAGTCAGAACCTATAAAAACATTCAATGCAAAATATATATATATCATCGTTGAGGTAGGCATTCCCATACTCAGATCAAAACTAACTGGAGACTAATTCAAATGTTCTGATAAAGGAATGATTTTGAGTACATCACAGTATAGAAATGTGTAGACATAATATGGATGTAGCCATCTATTTATAAATAGTCTACTATATAAATGATAATAAAATTCCACACAACCTGGATGGTAGAAACTAGATCCAGGGTCTTGATTGCTGCATCTCGAACTAGTACGATTCTATCCATGTGAATGAATGTGTCGAAGTTGAACATGGTAGAAACCACTTGATTACCAGTCAATGATGTAAATTGTTAACAAGTGTGAGAGTAACCACCAGTAATGTCAATGGCTCTCAAAGTACTCAGTACAATCCATGAAATGTGAATGAATGAGTTGAAGTTGAACATTTCACGGAATCATTCGATCGAAGGTCATTGATGCAACCTGTCGTCGAAAGCGAGAAACTTGCCATTGAGGCATGCAGATTTCAAGGTACTGACTATTTCTAGATCATCTTCCTAGATAATGAGTTGTCGTTGATAGAAAGCGATCTGTCGTAGGCAAGCCCACAACACGAAATCATAGATCAAGTTTTGAAAATATATTGGCAAGGACTGACTCAGGGATGGTCAAAATGGATAACAAATTTTTTGCAGATGAATGGTTTTTGAACTGTCCTCTTGAACACATAACGACACAGCAGATGGCTTGGTGACAATTAACCCAAAGCTAATACCTAGAAACCAGATGAAGACTTTCAAACGAGGTTTGATTAACTATTAGGCAAAATATTTCCCAACCCATGTGAATGAAAGTGTCGTGTTCAAGAGTGCTTAACTGGATTTTCGAAAATTTCAAAATACCACAAACAAGCCATTTCTCTCTCTTTTCCCCCACCATTTCTGGCAAGTACCTCTTTATTTTTGACAAGCTTGAGGAGGATAAAATTTGCTTGTTTATAAGATCATTCTTTGGATCAGTACAACTTAGTTTAAGATTCGAACCATCAGGAGGGTTTCATTCCTATTGAAAATTAAACAAGTCCTTTATTGTTAAATTTTAACGAGTCTAGTATAGGAGAAACTCAGTGTTTTTCAATTTTAGGGAGTCAGAAGAAAAACTTAAGAAAACTCCATGGGTGTACTTTTTCGTAAATTTAGTCTCTCGAGCCCGAAAAAGGATAAAATAATGCAGGAGAGAACTCTATTGACCGTATTTAGTCAACGTATATCTTTTTTGTAAATAGTCCATTTCAGTCCGTAAAAGGGGTAAACTTATACTGAAGGGATGATTATTCATTTACTTTAACGAGTTCGAACAATCAAGTACTTGGCAATATTTTCATATTTAGAGAGTCTGAAAAGGGCTTAAAAGAGAACTCCAATGTTTCACTTTTTTGTAAATTTTTTAAAGAGTCCGAAAAAGTGATAAAAGTATGCTCTTTGTTGAAAATTGATCAATTTTCCTGAAAGATCCAATTTCTGCACAAAAACTTGAAACATTACATATACCTGTTTAGGATAAGTAAAAAATGCTTTCAAAATACCCTTTTTAAAGTGAAAAATAAATAAGTTAAAAATTCATCTATTCAAAAAAACTTATAAAAAGGACTTTTTCAACTTCATTTTTACCGTTCAAGTTCAGAGTGAAAAGTAGAAGCTTTTGGGTAAAAACGTTCCTGTGAAGATTTTGGAAAATCCATCCAACGAAATCGAGAACCGTCAGTCCCAGGTAATCCATGACCTCTTAATCTTGTTTTTCATCCATTTACAATTCATTTTTAGGCTTTAGATTTTATTTTTGATGGAGAAAAATAGTTTAAAAAATCGCCCACAGGGATCCGCAGGCACAACACACGGGACCTGCGGACCCCGACCTTTTTCTACATATAAAAAAGGTCGTGGGTCCACACTTTTTCCACATAGCGTGTGCGTTCCTACGCACTGTGTACAAATTCAAAGTGCGGTCCCCGCGTATTTAAATTTCAAAATCAAATTTCTCATTTGGCGCCCAAAAATTTTCAAATTAGATTGTTCTAACATATCTTTTTATGCATTGTAGGATTAAAAAGATGTTGATTTGGAGAGAACGTGAGCATGATGAAGTGGATGACGCCATGATGCTCCATTTGCCCACAATGCAGGCATTAAGAGAATGCGGTTTGTATAAATTCTGGGCCATTCAGGGCATGAGGGCATAGGTAGATCTCTTGACATGGCTGGTAAATAGGTGGAATGTGCAGGACCAGTGTTTCATTATTGGCAGCCACCGGCTCGAAATTGAGCTGGAGGATATTTATTTTCTGACTGGTTTGTCCAAGAGGGGCGAACAAATTTCCTTGTTTGGGACTAGGCCAGGTGGCCAAACTGTTGCTAGTCTTCGACAAGAGTTCTGTAATGATGAGGCAGACCCCAGGGACAAACGGATTGATATAAAAACTATCATCTGTCCCGAGCTAAAAGTTATTTTTTTTATTGTTACCAGACTATGTGGGAGTGCAGCACTGCATGTAGCTACCAGTTCCCAAATGCGCATTGCTGTAGACTATTTTCGAGGCACCATTTTCAACTGGTGCGAAGCTGTGTTGGCCAATGTGAAAGGCCAACTGACTAGAGAAAAAAATGGAAAACTAAATAACTTTGGATATGGATCCATAATGGTCACTTTTTCTCTAGAGAGGATCCCCATGTTGGCTCCATAAAGTATTCTTGTTGATGCTGGTCGACCCCGAGAACCTAGGATGGTTCGTTGGGTTGCATTGATGGCCCGTCACGGTATTGAGGGCACTGAGATTGTTCTATTTCCTCCTTCATATTTTTGTTGGTTGGACCGCCAAATTTTTGTCATAGAGGACTTTCCATATGCCGGGATAGATTTCCACAGCGACCGAGAGATGACTCTCCCAGCAGGGGAACAGTGGGATGAATAAGGTAAAATCATTTTCAACAAATTATAAGTTCTAATTTTTTATTTTTGATCATCTTGACAATTAATAACCAATTTTTTTTTAATGCAGATGTGGGCCCACGGCGACCAGCCCATCTCCAGCCCTATGACAGAAGACAACCAGTTGCAGCCGCACCAGCCCCAGTAGGCCAATCAGCAGATATTTTGTCTGATTTAGAGCATCATCTAGAGCCTCTGACTTTAGATATTCCAGAGACGGACATAGATGAGATCCCACTCAGATTGCAGAGATACGTGATTGGTGTTCCAGGACCTTTTAGAAGGTTCCTATGTAGGGTGGCCTGGGCAGTGGTTTCTTATCGTGATCATCATCAGTGATGGGATGATTGAGTTGTAAACACATATTTTTGAATTTTTGTGTTATCATTTTTCCGATCATAAGGTGTTTCCAACCTATGATCGAAGACGATGTATATTTTTTGAAAACACTTCTCTACTATGATATATTACTATTTACCAGCTATCTGTGTACATATTATGGATGTTGTTTGTTTTACTATTTTGATCATTGAAAATGTCGATTTATCATACTAGAAGCAACTGTGTCTGCTAATGTATTTAAATGTCTTGGAATATGTTGATATTCAATGTAATCAAATTCACGTTCGAAAAGATAAACTCTTAAAAATAATCATAATAACACTAGATTTCTAATGGCATAAACCCTGTTAAGCTGTAATGCAACAAGTTTAGAATCCAACCTAACAATCAAAATCCAAATTCCAAATGATATGGATTCAGATAATAACTCAATCACTGCACTATACTTCGCAATTTTATTCGTTGTTTGACCAAGGCTTACCCCATGCATGGATACTAACTCGTCAGAGGGTGAATAAATAACCCAAGCTGCAGAAGAAATGTTCGGTGTACTATGACAAGCACCATCAGCAAAACCAATGTAGGTTTGAAGAGACATCGACATATGCAATATCAAGAGTAAAACTCAGATAAGCAGGAATAGTAATAAAAAACACACTTCTAAACTAGGCACGCTTTTCTAATCTAAGACACACCAATAGTAAAGAAATCTGATTCTAATAAAAAAATCTCCATACCAAGTTTAAGCATAGTATCGCTTCAGATAAAGTCCATTTCTGGGTTTATCTAAAGGGACACCATCAAAATCTATCAGCTCATAGGCCCCTTTTGCCAGCTTTCACTTGAAAATGAAAGGACCATGCCACATGGGCATGAATTTGCCAGCTCCTAGCTTATCATTGGCTTGATCATAAACTAAGACTAGGTCTCCTTGTGAAAAATTTCTAGGGGTAACACTTATATCGTACTGAGCTTTTATTCGTTTAACATGAGCCTCGTTTGCTATTACAGCATTTCTTCGATTCTCATCCAGCTGAGCCAAGTACAAGAAATGTTTCTCCTCCTCAGACATAGCTAGGAGTAATTCTACAGCTAATTTTAGTGACAGAATTTCGCATTCAATCGGCAACACAGCTTCCAAACCGTAAACGAGTTGAAAGGGAGTGAAACTAGTTGATGTTTTTACTAAGGTTCGATATGCCCAAAGTGCTGAAAATAACATGGAATGCAAATTCATTTTGTGAATGCCAATAATTTGTTTAATCATGGTGACTAAAACTTTATTTATGGCTTCAACCAAACCATTGGCTTGCGGATAATACAGAGTGGAACTATCGTGGTGCAAACCAAGTTGTTCTGTCAGTTCTGTCATCATGATGTTCTGAAAATGACTTCCATGATCTGTAATAATGGCTTGAGGAACACCAAACCTAGAAATTATGTGATTAAATATGAAAGTTGCAGCAGTCTTGCCGTCAGCCGAAAATGTAGGCATCGCCTTGGCCCACTTAGTAAAATAATCTACTGCTAAGATAATATATGCATGCCCCCCAGCCGAGTGAGGGTTACATGTAATAAAGTCGATACCCCATTTGGCGAAAGGACCAACAACAATTATGGGATGAAGAGGAGCAGTTGGCATTCGCATTTTACGATAAAAAAGGTTGACAATTATGGCATTTTCGGACAACATAAATACAATCTTTGAATAACGATGGACAGAAATATCCAGCGCGTAATATCTTTTGGTTTGTGGCATACTCAGACATATGACCGCCACATGCTCCAGAATGGCAGTCATTTAAAACATTTTCATCTTCTTCATGAACAAGACAGCGTCCAAAAACTGAATCTGCCCCACGACGATAGAGTGTATCACCAATAATATTATACTATTGGGATTGGAAGTGTATTTTCCGGCGCTGAGATCGTGAGATTTTAGGCCGAAAATATTGGGTTTGGAGATAAACAATAATATCTCAATACCATGGATCGAGAGTACTGATAAGAAACAAATACTCGTCTGCAATGTGCTCTTCTGCCACAGTTTCAGTATCAGTAGAGGGGAAATCACACATCAGTTCCACAAATACCAAAGATTTCTTGGCCTTGGATTTCTCAAATTCCAAGTCGAATTCCTGCAGGATGACTATCCATTTGGAATACTTGCCCCCTAGCAATTGTTTGGTCAAAATGTACATCATAGGGTTGCAATCAGAAATTACTGTGGTTTTACGTAACAAGATGTAGTGCCTAAATCTATGGACAGCTGCCAATGCCAGTTTCTCCACATGTGTGTATTTGATCTTGGTCGGATGCAGATTCTGACTAAGATAGTAAATCACATGTTCAGTGTGAGGTTCTTCTTCCTGAACTAACACCATCCCTATGGTGGAATGAGAAGCAACGAGGTACAAAATGTAATCCTGGTTGTAGTTAGAAGGATGCAATAACAGTGCATGGGTCAACGCGTGTTTAAGTGCATCAAAATATCGATTAGCGATCTCGTCCCAAAATAATGGAATGTTCTATTTCAGTAACCGGGTAAATCCCTTTGTAAGATCGACATAGTTAGGAATGAACCGATGCAAAATTTTGCTTTCCCCTGCAAACTTTGGAGTTGGTGTAAAGTCGAAGGAGGAGGTAATTTAACAATAGCTTTGACCTTTGACGGATCGACGCGAATACTTACTTTTGAGACAACAAATCCCAGTAAACGAGTCGAATCTACACAAAAAACACATTTGTGTGGATTCAGCCGAATTCGATAATGCCGAAATCTCATAAAGATAACTCATAAATGGGTGAGATGGTCGGCCCTGGGCGACGAATGAGCAGGTAAATCATCGAGATATGGCTGCACAATGTGCTTAATGTCATGAAATGCATAAGATATTTCCCTTTGAAAAGTTTCTCAGCGTTCTTCAATCCAAAAGGTAACTTGCAATAAGCAAACATCCCCCATAGACAAAGAAAAGTTGTTTTTGGCTGATCAACAGGGAGTATGTTTATTTGAGTATACCCTGAAAAGCCATCCATAAAGAAAAAAATTTCATTGTCGGCACAATCATCGATTATTTGATTGGTATAGGGAGTTGGATAATTGTCTTTGGGACAAGCTCGATTAATATCCCTATAATCGATACATACTCGTATCGTTCCTTGTTTTTTAGTCACAGGAACAATATTTGATACCCAATCCGTTAAGGGAATTGGATAAATGAAACCTGCACAAAGTAATTTTTGAACTTCTGCTTTGATAGAAACAACTTTTCTAGGATGTATATGACGTAAACGTTGACGGACAGTTTTGGCATCCGGGTAAGTCTTGATTTCATGTACGATAATTGACAGATCAATTCCTGGCATTTATTCATAGGACCAGGCAAACACATCACAGAATTCTTGAAATAGGGCTTTATAAGTTTGAATTTCATCTTCAGTACAAGAAGCACCTATATGAATGTTTTCAATTATTCCTAGTGTTACCGAAATGTCAATTGGAACTGTTCGAGAAATATTTTCCAAATTTAGCTCAGAATCAGGGTTTTGGAATGGATTTTAGGGTTCTTTGACATATTCAGCAGTAAAAATTGAAGTGAAATCATCTTCAAAATGATCTAGTTCAGGTAAAAATGAAGATCGGTGATGTATATCTTCCCATGGTAAATCATCAATGGACGAAAATTCACAAATATGCTCATCAGTATGAACAAGATCAGGAATTTTCGTTGTGGCTGAACTGGATATAGAAATCGATTCCTCATGGATCCCATTCATTGGATCGATTTCGATCGAAGAGGGGTTGGTAATTGACTGTACAGCTTGATATGCAATTTCAAATGGACTCAAAGGCATCATGCCATCAATTGAATATAACTCGGAGTCGGAAGGTACGATCCAAGGATCATAAAACATAACAGTGTCTGACGAAATCATGTGAATAGTTGCAGCAGAAGGCGATATGTTAGGAGGAGGAAAGGGAAAAGCTCCTAGTAAAACATAATATTTAATCAATCCTACTCCAACATCCTTATAAGGGATATCCGCTTTACCAACGTGTTGGATTGTTTCTGTAGAGGTTGGGTCAGAAGAAAAATAAGTTAATTGATCTATTGTAACGATCTTTCCTTGATATGGAAATTTTATGAGTCGAAAGACCGAAGAAACAACAAAAATCATAGCATAAGACCAACTGCGACCCAGAAGAAGGTTGTAATCTAGAGGGGCATCAACCACTTCCACATCTAGATTTACTATTTTACCTTCGACCCCTATGGGTAAATCCTGCAAAATACCAAAAGGGTGGAAACCTCAACCATCAAAAGCCTTAAGAATCGTCGGAGATTGGTTAAGTGTAGGAGAACCAAGTGATTTCCAACACTGAATCGACATAATACACGTTGAAGCTCCCTCATCAATCACAATCCGATAGATTGGTCTGTTTTTTACTAACACTAGGATCTGGAAAAGCCATTTGGTGAGGTAGGCGAGGCATACTATTTTCTAAATAGAATATTATAAGGTTTGAATCCTAAATATTGACAGCTCCTATGGTAGACAAAAGAAATTTACGCTGTGCTGGGCATGACTGCAGCACTTCCAAAGCCGACATCATTGAAGGGGAAATAGCTAAGTCTTCAACAATGTTGTAATTCTGAGCAGCTCTCGCATGTGGATTGAAAGCTGATTTACAAAGAACACCTTTAGCAGGTGGTTTGATTATTAAGTCTGGATTTTGTTTCTCGATTTGTAGCGGACCAGAAATAGGAGGAGGTGTAGTTGATGTATTTGCACTAGAAGATTCTGCTTCTTTACCATAAAAATGATTCGTAGTACCATAATCTTGCGTTCGTGTCGCAATCCTTACATGAGACATCATCAAAATAGGTTCCTCTGAAGCAGTTGAGGTGGAACCAACCATCTTGCTATCTTGAGTCAGAAAAGCATCCTTCAAGACAACAGGTTCTTGCGAAACTTTAACGAATTTTGTAACCTTTGCTCGATGCGGGCATTCCTTAGTAAAATGATCCTCGTCACAAATGTAACAAGGATAACGAGGTTTGCGTTCTTCATCATTGGATTCAATTTTATCAGTTTTCTCTTTTGAATTCTTTTTGTTTTTTTCCTTCCCCTTCTTTTTACCACCAGATTTAGATTTAGCCGTAGATGTCTCTATGACGTGAATATCGATAGAAACTTTGGGGGAAGATTCTCCTTTCAGGGAATCTGTTAAATTTATAATAGGAGAAGAATTATTTGAATATTTCTTCTTACTTTTAGTATTGACTATACCAATCATATCATCAGCGACATGAGACCCTGAAGGAGCAGCAGCTATTTGACCTTGTTTTGGAAGGTGAAGGATTTTTTCATGTAAAGTACCTGACTGCGTATAAACAAGGTCAAGGTACTAAGCTTGAGAAATTACTTGCTATTCAGTAACAACACCAACCTTAGCTACATCTTCAGTGATCTTGGGCAACAATGATTTAAAAAACCATTCCACCAAAATTTGATCCGGAATGTAAACTTTCACCAGACGTCTTCTACGTCGCCATTCATGAATATGATCAGAAATATACGTAAACGTAGATTTTTTTAGTGAAGTTAATAATTCCATTCCATTGTCGTATCTAACAGGCAACTGAAAATGAGTCAAGAAGGCTGTCGCTAACTGAATGAAATTATTAAACAAGCCTCGTGGTAACTCAATATACCATTTGGCTGCAAGACCAATAAGAGTTCTTTAGAAAAGACGTAAGCGAATCAAATCATCAATGATGGAATTAGACGCACACCAGAGGTGATAAGTCATGATGTGATTTGATGGATCCTCTCCTAAATTACCTTTGAATTTTGGTATATCACTGGGAAACTTATGCGGCATTGGCGGCCAGTACGGATAATAGAAAATTGGATCATTCGTAAGGCGTGTCAAATCAGGTAAATCCAAAGTTGCAATAAATGGTAACTGACGGTTAGGGTCACAAAAACCTTGAGTAGCCAAAGCAGTTCTAGGAGGTGGATACCCAAGATAACTGGGAATCATATTTTCATTAGGAATTGTGTAACCTCCTGGAAAACTAGGCTTAACCGGACCAAACTGGGGTTGTTGAGGCTGCTGATAAGTGTAGCCAGGGTATGGTTGATATTGATAATTTGGATTTTGTGAACCGGGACTGAATTGAGGATACCCTTGGTACGGTTGATACGTGAATTGTGGTTGACTTGTGACAACTGTACTTGTACCAGCTTGTCTTGCAAGCATCTGAACCAAAGTCTGAACTGAAGATCCTGACTGGGGTACAGAGACTTGAGGGATTTTTACAGATGTAGGGATAGACAAAATAAAAGTTACAGATACTCCAGAAACAGGTGTTACAAGTTGTACAGACGTTGCAGCAGTTTGAGGCAGAGTCTTAGGTGAACTAGGCCCAGCCTGCTGAACAGAACTAGGTGCAGGAGTTTGAATAGTTGGCTGGACAGGTTGCTGGATTGGACCAGAAACCAAAGGTTGTCTAGGTTGATAAGGCAACTGCACATTAGGCTACAAAGGTTGTTGATATTGGGACGGATCCCACACCATATTCATTCCGAGGTATTGTCCCACGAAAGGTTGAATGTAAGGACCATAACCTGGTTGAACGTAGGGTTGATAAGTCAGAGGTAAATTTTTGGTTCCTTGAACAGATGATTGACCAGAAGGCTGTTGGTAACCTTGAATTAGGTACTGACCTTGAGGTTGATAACCCTGAGGCACGTACTGAATCTGGGGTTGATAAGGACCCTAAGGAGCATATTGAGTTTGAGGTTGACCCTGGGGTATGTATTGTCTTGAAGGTTGATATCCTTGAGGTATGTACTGTCCTTGGGGTTGTCCCCCAAAATAATATGATTCCATAGTTTGTCCTGGGAAAAAGATACCTTGAGGTTGCCCCCCCAGGCGGTAACTGACTTCTTGAAGGTTTCCTCCCAGGCGGTAACTGACTACGTTGAGGTTGCCCCCCAAGTGGTAACTGATTTCCCTGAGATTGCCCTCCAGGCGGTAACTAATTCCCTTGAGGTTGTGGATTCAGAATATTACCAGAAATCATAAAGATTTGCTCTGCGTTCGACGTTTCAGGTTTAATTCCACTTAAACCAGATGATAACACATTTTAAATTGGTTGAGGAGTGGCCCCCGAGAAAGTACCAGACAGAGCCTAATATCCTGGAGGAACAGAAGGACCACCGTGTAAAAATGATTCCAGTGACTGGGAAAACATGGATGACTCTCCTACCATAATGGATGATGGATAGTAACCTCTGGGTGTTGGATGAAATGGAACTCGGGGTGGAGAAAAATCAAGAACTGGATTCTCTCAAAAATTTGTTAAGGATAGATACCAAGCACTAGATTGAATAGGGTTGTATAAAATTGATTCACGTTCCCTAAGATTTAAAGACTGAGGGGAATCGGTAAGAGAAAAATCTTCGTCTGGATTAGTAAGTTCTTCAATAGAGATTATTCTATATGGAAGATCTTCAGTGACGATATTTCTTACCCTAGGTGAACCAGGATCACTAGAAGTTGGTGAAATAAATCCGAAGGATGTTTCCAAAACAGAAGGTTCAGTTTCAGGTTCGTCAGCTAGTCCACTGGAAGGAGAAATACTACCTGTAACTTTAAAAACTAAAATCAGCTCTTGAATGTATTCTATTGTGGGTGTTTGATAATCAGGATGAACAACTATAGATGAAGTTCCAACTTCTGTTGATTTAATCCTACCGCTGCTAGACGATACCAGAGCACGAAGCCCTTCAAGCTGACTTGGTGTATATTTAGGGGGTTTCCCTTGTAGTCTCCAGGATTGTCTCATAAATTCCTCCATGATTAAATATTAACTAATCAAAAGCAAACAAATAAAATTCAATGAAAACACCTAAATTCTCTAAAGAAACAAACAACTGAATCACACGCTTAAAAAAATCTAAGATTTCAAACCACACACAAACAATAACTTCCCGTACTAAAAACACTAGTTGGTGATGAAATCCAACTTAGTAGAAATTTAATACAGAAAGGGCAGTTGGAACAGTTACCCCAACAACTTCCTTAATGAAACAGACTAGCACAAGTTTCCTCACAAAACCATCTCGTGTGAAGAGAACCCCCCAGAGATTCCAAGTGAGTCTAGTCGATGTCTGCTCCAGGTACAATGAGATCTTTCATTCACCGTCACCTTAGGAAATAATCTTAAATTTATAGACACTAAGGTTACCAACAGTAACACATATAACTGGGGGAACAGTCTACAATCCAATTCCACGCACAAGGGCATAGTAACAAAGCTCAATCCTCTTGAAGGCTCCTCGACATGGTTAATCCGAGGTTTACCGAAAAGTGACCTCAGGCTCCTCGACAATGGTTAATCCGAGGTTTACCATTTTTAATGCACGCAAAATCTTCTATCTTCCCCAATGAAACAGAATTGAGTGTCTCAAAGGTTCGGACATGATCTCGTGATTGACTTCTTTAAGAGAAGCTTCCCAGATTATACAAATTACAATTGGATTTATTTCCTACCGCAATATTTGTCTACTTGTTTGTTTTTACTACCTTGGAGAGTTAATTACTTCTTACTCCAAGATACTAGCCTAAGTTATGTTGGTGATAAGAGCCCTAGAAAATAAAAATATTGCTAGATAAATTTTAATTAAGCGTTACTTTTAAGAGCTATTTCTTAAGTCAATGGGTGCGAAAATGAAAATCTGATGGTGTGAAGACTCGACTTCCAAAAAAACACTAAAAATGCACCTAAAAATGATAATCAGATCGTTTTCTTTCAATGAAATTCTAATTAAGGAAAAGTTGGAGAATGCAATTCTTTTAATGAATAATTTCTTCTTTAAAAATAAAGAAAAATTGAAAGAAAATATTTTTGTCTTTTCAACAATAACTCTAAATGAAACCAATTATCAAAGCTCATAAGAAAATCCTTTCACTTTCAAAAAATTGAAGCTACAAAACAAACTTCCTTCAAAAGAGATCTACAGATTTTTTTTTAAAAAACACTCAAAACTATAAAACTAATTCTGAGATCTACAAATTTTAACAATCTAATTGAATAAAAGCTTTAATATTTTTATTTTTGAAGAATGTTTTACTTAGTTAGTCAGCAAACTAACGATCTATTCATTCAGAATAACAAACAGATCAAAAACACTCAAATATGTTTTTATAAAAAATGAAATTCAAAAACCAATAACCAAGTTTCTTTTCGAAGATTTGCAAAGAAACAGATAGCTTTATTTCTCAATAAAGGATGATTTCACAATCAGGTCAGATTCAGCAAAAAGACAAAAGACCAATGTAATCTCAGGTACTTCAAATACTCAATTCTTTGAATCACTACAAAGACCAAGTGAAAGACAATCCAAAACGCAAAACTTCTAGAAAATCATCAAAACACCAATACTGCTAAAATTCATTCACAGAAAGCTTTTGATGGAAACAATCATCAATCTGGGCAGAAACCAAAAATTCTAAATAAAAATAAAAATAAATTAAATAAATAAATCTAAATTTTTTCAAATCTTTACAGGGTCCGCTGTTTTGTAGAAGTAACAGGTGCGGTACCACACTGTTTACTAAAGAAAAGATGCGAAATAGCCCGCACTGTGCAAAGAAGGCAAAGTGCGGTCCCAGAAAAAATTAGAGAAAAACATAAAAGATCTCAAAATTTTCGAAAACAGAGAAAACCTAAGCTACCCAGGCAGATGTCTATCAATCAAAAACTAGGAAAAATGTTTCCTCAAATCAAAATAAAAGAGAACCAAAAACAACAAGTTCTTCCCCAGTGGAGTTGCCAATTTGTTGTGTGGATTAATTGTTCTTGCGGAGAAGACCGATATCCCTAGTACTAAAAGTATCTAGCAACAAACAGCCAAACAAAATGATCTTTCTCTAAGCATATATGATCTATGAAAATATCTATAGAGGTGTAAAAGACTTACCGTATGTCCAGCACTTGTTTGAAGTCATTGTTGTCCCTCGCGCGCTTGAAGGAGTTTTCCTCGTAAACCTGCAGTCACAAACAAGAAAAATATTACATAGCACCTGTATAGAAATCATCATAAACCATGCTTATCATAGTGATCAAGGAATATACGAAATAAACCATTGATTGAAATCTTATTGAGAAAAATGAGTATATTTGTATTAATTTCAAAAGAAGAAAATCCTTACAACATGAGCCTTGATGTTGCACAGGACTTTCCGGGGTCCGAAGTAGGAGTCTCGTCTACTTTGATAAGCTTTGCACTCCTCCAACCAAGACAAATAGAGGTATGTAATATCTCCTCACAAAAGTCTTAGTCAACTGAGTCTGAATCTCAATAGCACTTAACTTCAAATATTCTAAAGCTTGAACTCCCATTAAGGCTACCCAATGCCTTATTTTATAGTGGAAAAGAGGAGGCTTATTGTTCCAACTATGAAGGGATCGAATCCTCCTTCAAAGGGATAAGCTCCTCACATCAAGGGGTTAGCTCCATAAGGTAAGGGATACATGCACCTCATAAGAGTGGTTCTATCACCGCAAGATATTTTCTGGAAGCTTCTAGAATTCACTTTTATTGAGCTTTTTGGAAATTACTTGCGCCTTTTTGATCTTACAGGGGTCCGCACTTTTAACACGGATAAAGTGCATTCAGGTACACAGGATAGCTGAAAATTAGGTGCGAGACCGCAGCCAAGATAGAGAGAAAGTGCGACACCAAAGTTTAGGAGATTTTTAGGAACTTTTCTCTGATTTTCAAGGCTTGACACGAGGAACTAATATGTTAGACTTGAAAAGGGAGAAGTATGAGTAATAATGAGATCATACACATAGCAGAATGTCAGGATGACAATTTTTAGTGTAACAAGCCAAAGAACCGAGAATAGAGCCTGTGGAAACAAATACAGAAGAGAATAACATAGGTAGTCTAGCAGAACCCAAGATGATCAAGCTGTCTAGCACTCTCCCAACTCACATAAAAATATAGTACATAGAGTTTTTCAAAGAGTTTAAATTTTTTTTGCTTGGGGATACAAAGACCTAAAATCATACGATACCAGCATCATCCAGCATAAAATCCCTTTGAAGGAAAATCAAAAGCCTTTTAAACAAAAACTAAGGAGAATAACCCTCTTTTACTTCCTTTAGTCAAGGAAGAAATTCAAAAGATGCATGATGCTGGGATCATTGTACCAATTAGATATTCTAAGTGGGTATCAAACTTAGTCTCTGTTAGAAAGAAAACAGGGGAAATCAGGCTCTGTATTGACTTCAGAAATTTAAATAAAGCCTCTTTACAAGACAACTACCCCTTACCCAATATGGACCATATACTTCAAAGGGTAGTTGGGTCGAAAAGGATATCCCTCTTAGATGGGTTCTCGGGTTACAACCAGGTGTTAGTGCTCCCAAATGATCAAATCAAAATTGCTTTCACTGCACCTTGGGGCACCTTTATGTATGTCAAAATGCCTTTCAGATTAATGAATGTAGGGGCCACCTTCCAAAGGGCCATGGACATAGCCTTTTCTGATGATATTGGCTATTTCATAATCATTTACCTTGATGACATAACTTTTTTCTCAAAAATTTATGAACATTTGATTCACCTAAGAAAAGTTTTTGAGAAGTGTAGGAAATTTGGCTTGTCATTGAATCCCAATAAAACACTCTTTGGTCTCCAAGAAGGTAAAATTATTGGCCATATAATTTCAGAAGAGGGAATCAAAATAGACCCTACAAGGATAGATGGCATATTTCAGATCATCCATCCAAGAAGCCTCAAATAATTACAATCTTTCATTGGAAAGATTAATTTTCTGAGGAGGTTCATCCCCAATCTTGCTGAGCTATTGAAAAACATTACAAACATGTTTAAGAAAGATGTCGGTGTAAAATGGAATTTACCAGCTAAACAATCATTTGAACTGGTCAAACAAGCTCTTACTCAAACACCAGTCCTGATTAGTCCAGATTTCACCAAAGACTTTTATATCTTTTCTTTTGCATCTGAACATACAATAGCTACAATATTACTTCAAAACAATGATTTAGGGAAAGAACAACAAATATCCTTTTTTAGTAGGGCCTTAAGAGATGCTCCTCTCAAATATAACATCATGGAGAAGCAAGCCTTAGCATTGGTGAAATCATTAAAAGACTTTAAGGTCTATATTTTACACTCTCACATAATTTCTTTTGTTCCACATATTGTTGTCAAGGACATTCTAAGTCAAGACCCTGATGGTAAAAGGGGAAAATGGATTGCAACTATTCTTGAATATGACTTAGAAATCATACCCACCAAACTAGTTAAAGGGCATGGATTAGCAAAACTTATGGCTGAGTCTAACTTCCAAGCACTCGCTATGAATATGGTGGATGTGTTGGAAGAAATAGAAGAATCTACTGCTCCTTTTATTGAAGAAACATTTCTAAATTCTCCTTGGTATGCGGACATTATTTATGTGCTTTTATATTTAAATGCCCCCCCTTCTTTGTCCAAAACTAAAGCTAGATTTTTGAAACAAAAAGCTTTGATTTTATGCGTTGTAGATGGGATATTATATTGGAAAAATGTTGTTGGAATTTTTCTTAAATGTTTACTTGAAGATGATGCAGGAAAAATCATGCATGAGTTGCATGACGGAGAATGTGGAGGACACCTCTACTGGAAGGCCACAACGAAAAAAATTCTTAGATCTGGTTACTATTGGCCTACCCTTTTCCCATACACTTAGAATTTGGTCATGTCTTCCCATAAGTGTCAAATTTTTGATGGCAAAATAAAACTCCTTCCCTTACCCTTACATCCCATCAAAGTTTAGGCACCTTTTCAACAATGGGGTCTAGACTTCATTGGGGAAATTCACCCATCCTCCTCAGCTCAACATAATTGGATCCTCCCAGCCACTGACTTCTTTACCAAGTGGATAGAAGCTATACCTTCCAAAAATTCTAATGACTCTATCATTATCAAGTTCCTTGCAACAAATATCCTATCCAGATTTGGTTGTCCCAGAAAAATCATAACAGATAATGCTACTGCTTTTAAATCTAAAAATATGGTTGATTTCTGTTACAAATACCACATAACCTTGGGCCATTCCACTGCTTACTATCCCCAAGCAAATGGATTAGCTAAATCTTCCAACAAGAGCCTCATCAATATCATTAAAAAACTGTTGGAACAAAATCAGAAATCATGGCACAGTAAACTGGTTCATGCCTTATGGGCTGATAGGTTAACTACAAAGAAATCAATAAACATGTCCCACTATCATCTAGTCTATGGTATGGACGCAGTTTTTCCCACCTCATTAGGAGTTCCAGTCATGAAACTCCTTCAAGAGGTGCAGATTGAAGAGAATGATATGCAGAGAAGAATCAACAAAACAATCCATTTACAGTAGACCAGAGAGGAAGTCTATGAGAGAACACAATTGGTACAAGAAAATATGAAGAAGCTATTTGATAAGAGGACTAAGGCAAACAATTTCCAAATTGGAAATGTTTTTCTTAAATGGGATTCAAGAAGAGAAGCGAAGGGAAAACATGGCAAGTTTGAGAACTTGTGGAAAGGGCCCTATATTATTCATGCTGAGAGGGGTCACAATGCATTTTTCCTGAAAGAATTGAATGGAGAAGACTTATATGGAGGTCCTGTCAATGGCATGATGCTCAAACATTACTTCTGCCAAGAGTCTTGAGTTTAAAGAATTTTATTTTTCATTATCAATATCATAGTCTAGACATTTCTTTTAAAGTTGAAAAAATAAAAAATATAAAAGCAAAGGAAAGAAAGAAAACAGGGCAGATTGTAAAAACAAGAAAGGTATAGACCCATACCAAAAACAGAAACAAATCTGAAAGTGTGCAAGCTTAAATGCCACTCCTGAAAAACACACTTCTAGTTAGTCAAACAGCCTAATCTTGACTAATTAGCTTTAAATTTTTTGCTGATAGGTTAGTAAATTCGTTTTTCCAAACTGTTTAATCTTGGCTTATCAGTAAATAGTTTAGGATAGAAATTAAAGGTTAAAACATGCTCAAAATCTGAACCTGAGTTCCAAGGAGAAAATGACTCAAATTTGTTTCAAGTTCTGAGTCTAAGGATGTAAAATTCTGGTTCTAATCAGCCTAAAGTCTCAACCAGTTAATAAAGGAAAGACATCTCAATAAAGAGTCAAAACATAGCTAAAGAAAGGAGGAAGGAAATGTTTTAAAATATCAGATCTCAAACCTTCCATTTTTGTTTTAAATTTTCTGCAAAATAAATGTCTATGTGTAGCTTGTTTTTATGCCATAGATCACAGCAAGTCAAAACAACTTAATCTTGACTTGATTGTTTTTAAATTTATGTTTTAGAATTTAGAGAAATAAAGTCTGTTGGACAGTTTAATCCCAACAGATAATAGATTAGGTATAGAATCATATGGGCTCAACCATCTAATCTAAGTCCATGGAGAAATAAGAAGTAGAAATAGATTAGATTTCCTGCTTTCAAAAATAATAAAATGTTGTCAAAGAGTTTTCCAATCCAAGTGCACTCTAATGAAGAAAAAAAGTTAGATCTGTAGGATTGGGTAGGTAGAAAGATTGTATTGATGAGGATCCATTGTTTTTATGGCTGCTAATATATTTTCAAAACCGGATCATCCGAGCAAAGGAAGGGCAGCCCAATGTATGAGGCAACTAATCAGCCTCCCAGAAAATTCAAGTCTGAAATTATTGATGCCTTCAAAAAATACACCATCCCCAAGTGGAGCCACTGTTAGCCACCTATAAATTTTGTTATATCAAGTGGTGGCTAAATGATTTTGGATAGCCTTCAAGAAACAATTTCATTTGCTAAAAAAATTTTATGCTTAAATTCTTTTGATAATATCCTATCCTTTGTATAAACGTCACTTCCTTTCCACCCTTTTCAACTCAGAAATCCTGCTGATTCCCAAGAACGAATACTGCTGCTACCACCATTTTCCTTTTCTCCCCCTTCTGCAAAAACTAACCTCATCTTTGCCTTTTCTTTTCCCATCAAAACCTTCATTCTCATGTTTTCCCCTTCTCCCTTCATCAAAACCCATTTTATAAGGTCTAAGACCCTTTCTTAGCCTTATCGAAACCCTCAAACTCCTTTCAAAACCATTAAAAATCCATAAAAATACATTTTTTATGACTTAATCCCCCTTGGGCTAAGTCTTTAACCCTCCCTTCCATACGCCTTGGTGCTGGAACCGAGCACCAAACCTCCAAGCGCTTATCGCATCACCCGATGCCGATTAGCCCTTCCTTTTAAAAAACCCTCGGTCATATGTTCTCCCATATAACCCATGGCCCCGCAATCGGGTGCCTAACCATATTTTATATTTTTCCTGCCCCCAAAAATATTAAAACCTTATGTTATTTTGAAACTTCGGGTTTTTTGTTATTTCCTAAGGTTTTCTGCCAGTCCAAAATTCAAAGCTCTCTCCACCATCGATCTGATCTATAGATCGACGACACGCAATCCATCGCCCGGTGGTCCCCGTCATCCACTCACCGTTGCAAAACCATGCAGTATCCATCACACCGCTTTTGAGCGCGGGGCGGTTTTTTTCATTTCACAGCGATTCCATACATTGGCTGACATGTGTCTTGGGCACTGTTCACAAAAATGCCATCCATCACGTGCTAAATATCGGACATGGACCCGGCGTGATATTGATGTCCACCGTCCGATCTGAGGCCGCCCATGGGACGGTGACCGCTCGACAAAGAAGCCCGATAGTTAATCAGGCTACGACAAGACATTTAAAAGATCTTCGTCGTCAATATGATCTACTGATCGACGGGCCACCATTCATCACCCTGATTCCTCTGCTTTGACTTTTCGCCTCCACTCTCGACCGTCGATCTCTGTGCGATCGATGGCTCCAATTCATATTCCTTTTCCGCCTTCCCTTTGAATTCTTATGATCGATCCCGACTGTTGGATGATGCCATCTAATAGCCACGCTCCCTCCATGTGCCTTCTGAAGCAGTTAACCTATACATGCAGGATTTTATAATAGTTGTTTGTATTTTTGTAGGGTTTTATGGTTTTTTCCACTATGTTTGAAGAAATTTTGAAGGCAGAGGGTGATGATCCTCCCGCCTTCGATTCATCAAAGAAAATCCTTCGCAGGGTTTAAAATTCATGTTTCATCAGTGATTCACGAGGCATTGATGCCATATCATCCCTTCACGACCCTGCATACCAGCAAAGCACAATGAATTAGACACAAATCAATGAGTATCAGTGCTGAAGAAAAAAATATATCAAGATAGGAAATTAAAGACAGATCTATAGGGATTATGGCTAAAATGGATTATCAGAAGCCTAACAAATAGTTTAAAGAAGACCATGAGTGTTTTATCAGATAGAAATAATATTCTACCACATCAGGGGCTAATTAAATTCCCCAGCCATCGCAAAGTCACCTACAACGTCAAAACAATAAGAGGAAAGTCGAAGTTATTATCAGACCAGGAGATATTTTGCATCATATAGCTGAACATTTATTTCAACCAAAGGAAATTATTTTATTTGTCATCATAAGTTACTACAAGGATGACGAGGAGCCTCGAAGTCAACAAATTATTTCCAGCAAACCTAATAGTTAATGTAAATGATTTTATACAGAGGACGCCTATGTAAGTTGCTTCATTGAGCCCCCAAAGGCAAATAAGCCATTAAAGTCTGTATTAATTAGTTTTTGAGATCTTTTATCAGATCTCACCTCCTCATTCTTCTATATATACTTCTGAAGAAGATGAGTGAGGGGTTGGTTGATCATTAGTTGTAATATTGGAACTCTCTGAACTAATACATAGTCTATTGAGGTTGAAGAAGAAATTGAAGTCCTGGACATCCTGATGATGTTGTTGCATGCTTGTTACTGTGAAGGCTCTATCATTGGATCCATGAGCTTGGTTGTTGGTGAATTTTTCTGAATTGTTTAATTTTTTACCCTGTTTACATTATGTTCCATAATTTATTAATACATTAGCTTGAAATTTTTAAGCTAAGAAATGACTCCTGGAAGCACCTTAGACCTGTTCATCCTTCACTGTTTCATGTTTTCTTCTGCTGAAGTATTTTAGAGTCTTTAACCTCTCTCTTTTGTCTTCATGCTTGTTTATTTCCTTAATAGTTCGAATAGTTGGTTTCAGCCTGATTTATGGTTCTCCCTGCTTGTCTGCTACCACTTTAAAACTGTTATTGAAGTTTCCCTTTGAATTTTTCTGCTTATAGTGAGTCAAGGAGGTCTGTTCTGATCTTGCCCTTTGTCCTTACTTAAACAGTTGTCTCAAAGGTCTTTATAGTTGTAATCATAGATGTGTTAGGTGTTCCCTCTTCTATAACTGTAGTTATCAGTGAATATTTTATGTTTTCTAAGTCATTTGAAATAAAATCTTTGAGGAAATAGGGTGTTCCCCGAATTTTAGATTTCATTTTAAAAGTTGTTTTGAAATCATTGTTTTCTTAAAGGTGTGATTTTTAGAATTCATGGTTAGCCATGTCTATCAAAAAGCTCTTTATTGTTCAAATTGTGCTTTCAAATTCCCTTTGTTTGAGAATTAAACTTCTCTTTCCAAATCATTGATGTTCATCTCATTCCAAAACCAAAGGATCCTGTGGCCAAGTTAGATTTTCCCTCTGATATCCCATATCCATTAATGAGTATGTTATGACCTCTTCTTGACTCCATTTCCCAATGAACCAAATTTTTCTCCATTCTATATATCTTTCCTAGACAAGATAAACCTTTGCAAACAAACATTTGAGAGATCCCTCTCTGAGAACAGGAGGACTAGATCCTGGAACTATAAAGATTGGTTCTGATATTGCCATGTCTTTTGATTTTCCAAACTATCAAAACATGGGTCACCAACATAATGCCGATCACGGTGGGACCCTTCTGAGTTAGTAATAATCTAAGTACCCCTTAGGACTCCAGAAATCTCTTATTTTCAAGAATATCCAGTGATTATTAGCCACCTCATCGCCACCAACATAAATCTGATCACGGTGGGAAGTACTGAGAATATAGTGGTTTGAAAACCTTTTCTTCAAAAATTTTAGGCCCATTATAACATAAGTAACCTTCTTCAAGCACTACCTAACAAATGGTAATCATGAAAGGACTTAATTGAATCAGTGACAAACTAAGTAACCCTTAGGATTCTCATTAAACCTTATCAAACCTTGAAGGAATCAGTTACCAAGCCATAAGAGTGAACTCTGTATGATTAAACACCTTAGCTAAGTGTCAAATCACATTTAGGACACTCTCTTAACCTGTAAGATAGAAATAACTCAGAAAAACCCAAAATATTTCAGTTTGGCTTCACAATAAGCATGGTGGTGGAACCATCCAATATATTACTTTCATAGAAGCTAAAAAGTTTCCACCTGGTGACTCCACTAGCCCCAGTAGGCCTTTTACTCATCTAGGTTCCCAGATCTCTTCAGGATTGTGTTAACCAGCCGTGAATAAGTTTAGAAGCCTAGTCCCTTACTAGATAGGATATCGTGAGAGGTAAAATTCCAAAAAACAGTCTCTAAAACCTTAACCTCTCTCATTTTGGAAAAAACACTCTGGCTTCACATAGGATTAACACTATATCCCATCCAGACTCGAATCCTCCTTTAATAGTTGACAATCCTGAGAGAATTCTGTGGGAGATTTCTAACTCTACAAAATTAGCTGCTAATAGGAGCCTCTTAAGAACAAATTCCGTCCCCGAAAACCTTGTTATCTTAGAGGATTAACACTTTGATTTAAATCATACACAAAGCATCTTTACAACTAGATCTCAAGGTGATTTAAACAATACTGACCTTAACTTTGCAGATTTGCAACAGAGATTTAGTAGAGAAGCCTCACCTTCCACTCCTCCTAATTCCCAACTTCTTCATCACTTTAGCCCTTTCCATAACAAATCTGCCCAAAATTAGTTTGTTGGCCCAAGTGTTTCTTCCACTGTAATTCATACTACCACTGTTCAAAACACTCCATCACAGCCATTTTTTGTAAACCCACCTCTTGTAAATCCACCCTTATTTCTAGCCATGGCAACATGGTATGCCCCATTAGTGTTACCACAACCTCTACTTCCCTTACCAAATTATTACCAATCCAAAATCCCTCACTTCGCTGGAAAAGAGTCTACAAGAGCCCAACATCATGTAGATAGGATGGAAGATGCATTTGATTACATGGATATAGAAGAAGAAACTTTGAAGATGAGGATATTCGCCCAAAGTTTCGAAGGAGATGTAAAGAAATGGTTCAAAAACTTACCTCCTAATAGCATAAATGATCTCCCTGCCTTGAATCAAACATTTATCAACAAATGGGAACTCAAAAGGAACCCTCTCTAAATACTAGCAGAGTATAGCAGCCTCAAGAGAAACAAAGGGGAGAGTGTCCATGAGTACTCCACTAGGTTCAATAGTGTTTACAATGCTCTCCCACCTCACATGAAACCTCCCCAAGGCATGGACTTGGTAAGGTATCCCGAAGGCCTTGATGTTGAAATGACTTATGAATTAAGGGGAAGAGATTACCTAACCTTGGAAGACATGCAGAAAGGAGCTTTGAGTGTAGAAGCAAACATAATCGAGAAAAGAAATAGGTTGAGATTAGAGAAGAGGGTAACTTATAATGATGACCTACTACCCTCAACTTCAGCCTCTGACACAAAACTTGACAATCTAGTGAAGGTAATGGAGAGGATGCTTTAAAAGATCAATTTAAATGAGAGACTACCACCAAGAGAACCTCAAAACAATCAAAATAGAAATAGAAATCAGAATTATAGAAGAGAAAACAATCAAGATAAGCAAAAGGAAAGCGACCAACAGATTAGACCTCCCTTCCAATATAACTATGTAGATCAATATGAGGAAGATAGGGAGTTGGAAACGTTGGAAGAATCTCATGTAAACTTGATTGGATTAGACAGTGAGGATGATGTTTTCCTCACTGAGGAAGAACAAGGTTTCTTCTCTTATGATCAAAATACAAACACCTATGAAGATTCTGATGACTATAGGTTGGGTTTTGAAAATGCAATCATGGAGGTACACAAACAGCATGATCTTAGGAGCAAGGGAAGCATAGATAATTCAAAGGATAAGAACACTTGCACTACTGTCAAGAAAAACACAGACAACCAGCCCAAAAATACAGCAGAGAATACAAACATTTTGGCCAAGAAACCAGACTTAAACAAAGACAAAGGTGTCCAACCAAATGTTGAACATAGCACCCCTAGCACTTCAGCTAGTGGTCCTAATAAAACTGTCCCAATTACCAGCCCAAACAAGATTCAGAAAATCAAACTTGCTGAAAGGAATTCAATTGAAAAGACAAATGTAAATATGAACAAGTCTATTTTTCCTTTCAGTCTTGAGGGAGAGATTGCTAAGATAAAAATTACCATTCCCCTAGCTGAACTAGTAACCCAAGAAGTGTACAAAAACCAATTTTTGAAAGCTTTGAACCTAGGAAGTGATACTGACACCTTAAACTTGACAGATGACAAACCTGAGTTGTTGTTTGGTCCATAAGTTGAAGGGAAATATCAAGAAGGGGATGTCCCTCCCTTCTATGTTAGCTTGAACATACATGAGAAAATTTTACACAATGCCATGTTAGACTCAGGAGCTTCACACAATCTAATGCCAAAGGTAGTAATGGAAAGCTTAGGCTTAGAAATTACTAAACCATACAAAGACTTGTATTCCTTTGACTCAAGAAGAGTCAAATGTTTGGGTTTAATTAAAATTTGTGTGTTAACTTATCCCAAATTCCTACTAAGAGTTTAGTCATGGACATAGTTGTAGCTGACATTCCCCCTAAATATGGCATGCTCTTATCAAGATCTTGGGGAGCCAAACTTCAAGGAAGCCTTCAAATGGACATGTCTTATGCCACCATTCCCGTTTTTAACCAAAACAGAAGATTATATAGGGAATCTCACATGAAGTACATGGTGAGAAACATAGACAAACCAAACAACTCTCCAATCTATTCTATTCAATCAAGTTTAGATTCCTTTATCTTATGTAACGAAGATGAAATTACTCGACAATATTAGGAAAACATGGACCCAATCAGTTCACCAGAATGGAGTGTAAAAACTCTGGTAAACTTGATAAATATATATTATTATTGATGATAGATAAAAATATGATTACAATGAGGGATCGCCTAGGATTTAAATATAGCCTCAAGGTGTCCCTTGGCGAAGAGGCATGATCTTTGATCATGCCCTTTCAGTTAATAACCTAAGATAACTAAATATAATTAATAAATAATAAAATATACATAACATTGCCCCCCTCTTAAGATGTTTTGTCCTCAAAGCATACGTAATGATGGGTGTTGCTGGCAAAACGCTTCAGACTCCCAAGATGCTTCTTCAATTGGCAAGTCCTTCCACTTGATTAAATATTCGGTAATAACACGAGAGCGCAGCTTCTTATCACGAGTAGATAGGATCCCCTCGGGCTCTAGAACGAGCTTGCCTTCATCATCCAAAATGGGAAGTGTTGTTTGGGGCAACTGATGGTTACCCAATGCCTTTTTTAAGCAGGACACATGGAAAACATTGTGAACACGACTGGTATCGGGAAGGATCAACCCATAAGCGACTTGACTAATCTTTTTAATAATTTGATACGGACCATAAAACTTTGGAGCTAATTTATTTTTTCCTTTTTGTTTAAGGGACAACTACTTGTATGGTTGAAGCTTGAAAAACACCCAGTCTCCAACTTCAAATGATCTCTCAGTGCGATTACGGTCAGCTTGTTGCTTCATACGATTATGTGCAACACTCAGATTTTCTTTTAGAATTTGGACAACCTTGTGGTGTTCTTCTAGTTGATTTTTTATTGCTGGAAAATTAGTTTGAACTGAAGCAAAATATTTCCACTTCAGAGGCTCATATCCATATAGAGCCTGGAATGGAGTCATTTTTGTCGATGTATGGTAAGTAGAATTATACCACCATTCAGCAAGATGCAACCATTGGACCCACTTGTTTTGTTTCTCCATAGCATAACACCGTAGGTAAGCTTCCAAACATTTATTAACAACCTCTATTTTCCCATCTGTTTGAGGGTGATAAGCTGAGCTCATATTGAGGTAGGTTCTAAGATGGTTGAACAATTCCTTCCAAAATTTTCCTTTAAATTTGGCATCCCTGTCACTAACAATAACCTTCGGAAAGTCGTGTAGTTTATAAATATGTTTGCAGAATATATCTGCAATTTGCTTTGCAGAGTCTGTTTTTTTAATAGAGATAAAGTGAGCATACTTAGTGAGTCTATCTACTACAACGAAGATCTTATCCTTTCCATCTGATACAGGTAATCCTTCAATAAAATCCATCGATATTTCTTCCCACTTCTGAGCTGGAATATTTAAGGGATGAAGTAAGCCAGGTGTCATAATGTTTTCAATTTTATTTCTTTGACACTTGTCACATTCTGCAACATATTTTTGAATATCGTGACTCATACCCTTCCAGAAAAATGACTGACGTGCATTGTAGTAGGTTTTGAAATATCCTACATGTCCCGATGACATGGAATCATGTGATTCCTTGAGTATTTTTTATATAAACTTGGATTTGGAGTTTAGATAAATTCTACTTTTGTACCATAAGATATCGTTCTTCCATTCAAATTTTGAATTCCTTGGGAGATTGTTGATTATAGCCAACATGTCCGGATCTTTGGCATACTCACTTCTAATCTCATTAAGCCATTCAGGCACAACTATTGAAACTGCAAGCAATGTTGTTTCCTCATCTTTTCTAGACAGGGCATCTGCTACTACATTGTCCTTTCCTTTCTTGTGTAATATCTCCATGTCAGAAGCGGCAATCTTCTCGATCCATTTTTGTTGTTCTTCAGAGAGTGCTTTTTGCTGAAGGAGATACTGAAGACTATTATGATCAGTTCGGATGGAAAATTTACTTCCTAACAGATATTTTCTCCATTTGGCCAATGCATGCATAATTGCGAGCATTTCCTTACTGTATGTGGACTTGAGACACTCACATTTATTTAGTTTTCTGCTTTAAAAAGCAATAGGGTGACCTTATTGCATTAATATTGAACAAATACTGAATCTCGAGGCATCACATTCAATGATAAATGGTTTAGAAAAGTCAGGAGTTGCCAATACTGGTGCATTATCCATTACTTCCTTCAAATCTTCAAAACATTTCCCTGCTTCTTCATTCCATTTAAACGAATTTTTATTTAAAATATTTGTAAGAGGTGCAGTTCGATGCAAATAATATTTAATAAATCTTTGATAATATCCCGTTAATCCTAAAAATCCTCTAATCTTGGATATGTTCACTGGTTTATTCCATTCCCTTATAGCCTTAATCTTAGAAGGATCCACTTTTACTCCTTCATGGGATATTAGGTGTCCCAGATATTCAACTTCTTCTTTTCCAAAGGTGCATTTGGATTTTTTTGCATAAAATTGATGTTCTTCTAGTAACGTGAGAACTTTATCCAAGTGTTGCAAATGCTCCCTCCAAGTTTTACTATAAATCAAAATATCATCAAAAAATGCTAGTACAAATTTCCTAAGATATGGATGAAATAACTCGTTCATAGTGGCTTGGAACGTAGCTGGTGCATTTTTTAACCCAAAGGGCATTACTTTAAATTCATAATGACCTTCATGTGTTTGAAATGTAGTTTTTGGTATATCTTCCAATCTAATTCGGATCTGATAATAACCTAACCTTAAATCTAATTTAGAGAAATATTTTGCACCATGGAGTTCATCCAACATTTCATCGATAAAGGGAATTGGAAACTTATTTTTAATGGTTATCTTATTTAATGCTCTATAGTCAATGCATAGCCGAAATGATCCGTCTTTTTTTCTTACCAATATAACTGGGGCAGCATACAGACTCTTACCTTTTGAAATGACCCCACATTTTAAAAGGTCTTGGATTATCTTCTCAATTTCTATTTTATGGTGATGTGGGTAGCGATAAGGTTTGATGTTAACGGGGTCTGATCCTGCCTTGAATTCTATTGTATGTTCGATTTCCCTATGAGGAGGCATCTTCATTGGTAGATCTTGAAATGTTATGTATATTTTATTATTTATTAATTAGATTTAGTTATCTTAGGTTATTAATTGAAAGGGCATGATCAAAGATCATGCCTCTTCGCTAAGGGACACCTTGAGGCTATATTTAAAGCCTAGGCGATCCCTCATTGTAATCATCTTTTTATCTATCATCAATAATAATATATATTTATCAAGTTTACCAGAGTTTTTACACTCCATTGGTATCGGAGCCATCACTCTTTGGATCTGTGTGATCATCAAGTTAAAAAAATTTCGAAGGAAATTTCAGAATTTTTTTTAAAACAAGTGCAAACTCCCCCTCACATATCTCACAACATAGCCATTCTCTCTCAATTCACAGTTTTGTTCGCCAGTCCCTACGTCCACTGTTTCCCTGTCCCAGTCCATCTCATCGTATCGCAGATCGGACTTGCTATCTGAAACCTCTACTTGCCACGCTGTCAGCCTACCCCGGCAAAATTTTCATCTGAATTTTGTAACCACATCTTCTTTTTCCGCTGTGGTTGGCGTGCCAACACCTTCTGTCAGGCTGCAAAAACCCTGATCCACCTTCCCTAATTTCATTTTTTTCTGTCGATTGTATCCGCTAGTAGCTGTCAAGACGGGTTCGGTGAATTAAAAACTGCACAGTGAAAAAAAAATTTCAAACGTCGCGGTGGAAGGGTCGTGGTCGGTTAATCGTGGCAGGTTCTGCATATTAAAACGAGCGTCGTGGTCCTTGGTAAACGATATCTGACTGTTCGTGGTGACGGTCCATTACGATTATATATTACATTGGTTCTGAACGGATTTGCATATTGAAACAATTTGGAAAGGGACACAATTCCGGTCAAAACGCAAACACCCTAGCCGCAGATAAAATAATTATGTTTTTAAAAAAAATTCATGAACAGGTCCTGTGAAATTATAATACGGGTGATACGTCTCGTTATTTTTTTTTAAACGAACAGGTGCTGTGATTCTATCGTGCACTTCTGTCATGGAACAGTGTGTGACTGCTGAGCAGCGTTGTATTAAAAAAAATTCGATTTGTTTTAAAGAAACGGTGTGTCTTTTCAAAATTAAATCACATCTGCAAAGTATTTAAACAAAAATCATTTTTTTTTAATTATATAAAATATATAATATATAATTAAATTGATAATTATATATATATATATATATATATATATATATATATATATATATATTATAATTATATAATTCATTTATATATTATATAATTCTCATTTAACAATTATATATATATATATATATATATATATATATAATAATTATATAATTCAATTATATATATTATATAATTTTTAATTAAAAATTATATATATATAATAATTATATAGTTAAAAAATAATAATAATAATAATAAAATATACATAACGCAGAACAATCCAATCTTCCCCTCAATCAAATCTAAAACATTGAAAATCAACAGCAACGAGAGAATGAAAACAAGGATGACATACTTTGGAAAATAAAATTTGATGGATCTTGTAATAAAATAAGTGTAGGAGTAGGTGTGTGGATTCAAAATACAAAACAGATTTTTTCATACAAATTGGATTTCCCATGAACTAACAATATTTCTGAGTATGAAGAACTTCTCCTAGGCTTACAACTGCTTAAACAATTAGAAGCCCAGAGGATATCAATCTTAGGATATTATGAACTTATCATAAGAAAAATCAAAGGAGAATACTTAGCTAAAAATCGAAGGCTTAGGGAATATCGAAATGCTGCCCTTGATCTATTGAAAACCTTTGAAAAGTATGAACATTTTCTCATTCCAAGAGAACTGAATCATCTAGCAAATGAACTCGCTTTCAATGCTAGAAATTGCCAGATACCTGAAATAAATGAACAACTCAGTGTGAAGGTAAAACATAGGCCTTCTGTGCCTAATAACGAAGATCATTGGCAAGTGTTTGATTCTGACAAACACATAGATGATTTCTTGAAATCAGAAAATGATTTCAGCATACCAATGTCAGAAACCAGCCATAAAGAAAATTTCTTGTATATTGAAAAAATCCCAGAAGTTGAAATGACATATACTGCTGATATAAATCATTATGAAAATCCTTTTGAAGCAGAGATAATTGAAAACACAGACCAAGAAGACTTGAAAGTTTTACAATGCAAAAATGATAAATTCCAAGAGGTCTAGCACCTTTCGAACACCTTTTTTATTTTAATGATGTAGCCAAAGAACCGAGAATAGAGCCTATGGAAACAAATACAGAAGACCATAACATAGGAATTCTAGCAGAACCGAAGATGATCAAGCTATCCAGCACTCTCCCAGCTCACATAAAACTGCAGTACATAGAGCTATTCAAAGATTTTAAAGATGTTTTTGCTTGGGGATACAAATACCTAAAATCATACGATACCAACATCATCCAACGTAAAATCCCTTTGAAGGAAAATCAAAAGCCTTTTAAAAAAAACTAAGGAGAATAAACCCTCTTTTTCTCCCTTTAGTCAAGGCAGAAACTGAAAAAGATGCATGCTGCTGGGATCATTGTATCAATTAGATATTGTGAGTGGGTATACAACTTAGTCTCTGTTAGAAAGAAAACAGGGGAAATCAGGCTCTGTATTGACTTCAGAAATTTAAAAAGAGCCTCTTTAAATGACAACTACCCCTTACCCAAGATGGACCATATACTTCAAATGGTAGTTGGGTCGAAAAGGATATCCATCTTAGATGGGTTCTCGGGTTACAACTAGGTGTTAGTGCTCCCAAATGATCAAATCAAAACTGCTTTCACTACACCTTGGGGCACCTTTATGTATGTCAAAATGCCTTTCGGATTAATGAATGCAGGGTCCACCTTCCAAAGGGCCATGGACATAGCCTTTTCTGAAGATATTGGCTATTTCATAATCATTTACCTTGATGACATAACTGTTTTCTCAAAAAATGATGAAGAACATTTGATTCACCTAAGAAATTTTTTTGAGAAGTGTAGGAAATTTGGCTTGTCATTGAATCCCATGAAAACACTCTTTGGTCTCCAAGAAGGTAAACTTCTTGGCCATATAATTTCGGAAGAGGGAATCAAAATAGACCCTACAAGGATAGATGGCATATTGCAAATTAGCCATCCAAGAAGCCTCAAGGAATTACAGTCTTTCATTGGAAAGATTAATTTTCTGAGGAGGTTCATCCCCAATCTTGCTGAGCTATTGAAAAAAATTACAAACATGTTTAAGAAAGATGTCGGTGTAAAATGGACTTTACCAGCTAAACAATCATTCGAACTGGTCAAACAAGCTCTTACTCAAACACCAGTCCTGATCAGACCAGATTTCACCAAAGACTTTTATATCTTTACTTTTGCATCTGAACATACAATAGCTGCAGTATTACTTCAAAAGAATGATTTATGGCAAGAACAACCAATATCCTTTTTTAGTAGGGCCTTAAGAGATGCTCCTCTCAAATATAACATCATGGAGAAGCAAGCCGTATCATTGGTGAAAGCATTAAAAGACTTTAGGGTCTATATTTTACACTCTCACATAATTTCTTTTCTTCCACATATTGTTGTCAAGGACATTCTAAGTCAAGACCCTGATGGTAAAAGGGGAAAATGGATTGCAATTATTCTTGAATATGACTTAGAAATCAGACCCACCAAACTAGTTAAAGGGCGGGGATTAGCAAAATTTATGGCTGAGTCTAACTTCCAAGCACTAGATATGAATATGGTGGATGTGTTGGAAGAAACAGAAGAATCTACTGCTCCTTTTATTGAAGAAACATTTCTAAATTCTCCTCGGTATGCTGACATTATTTATGTGCTTTTATATTTAAATGCCCCTCCTTCTTTGTCCAAAACTAAAGCTAGATTTTTGAAACAAAAATCTTTGAGTTTCTGCATTGTAGATGGGATATTATATTGGAAAAATGTTGTTGGAATTTTGCTTAAATTTTTACTTGGAGATGATGCAGGAAAAATCATGCATGAGTTGCATGATGGAGAATGTGGAGGAAACCTCTACAAGAAGGCCACATTGAACAAAATTCTTAGATCTGGTTACTATTGGCCTACCCCTTTCCTAGACACTCAGAATTTGGTCATGTCTTCCCATAAGTGTCAAATTTTTTATGGCAAAAGAAAACTCCTTCCCTTACCCTTACATCCCATCAGAGTTGAGCCACCTTTTCAACAATGGGGTCTAGACTTCATTGGGGAAATTCACCCATCCTCCTCAACTCAACATAAGTGGATCCTCCCAGCCACTGACTTCTTTACCATGTGGATAGAAGCTATACCTTCCAGAAATGCTAATGACTCTGTCATTATCAAGTTCCTTGAAACAAATATCCTATCCAGATTTAGTTGTCCCAGAAAAATCATAACAGATAATGCTGCTACTTTTAAATATAAAAAGATGGTTGATTTCTGTTACAAATACCACATAACCTTGGGCCATTCCACTGCTTAATATCCCCAGGGAAATGGATTAGTTGAATCTTCCAACAAGATCCTCATCAATATCATTAAAAAAATGTTGGAAAAAAAATAAAAAAATCATGGCACAGTAAACTAGTCCATGCCTTATGGGCTGATAGGTTAACTACAAAGAAATCAATAAACATGTCCCCCTATCAGCTAGTCTATGGTATGTGTTGTCAATCCTAGAGACAACCTTGAGTTGCGAAAGACCAGTGCCTAGGACATCTTAAACGATAAGGAGCGTAAAATATATTTCAGGACTATTATCAGCATGAGGCTCTTTACTACTTCAACCTTTACAAGGAGTTACAATATAAATGGAACTAGACTACTCACAGATTCAACATAATGAAAAGACGTTGCAGAGGCAAGGAGTGAATTCTCAATATAGATGCTTCAGACAACTCAAAGACAACATTCTGTAGGGAGGGCTAGGTTCTAAAATTCTTTACAGAGATTTAAAAATCAACAATGTTTGCTGCATAGAAAGTAGAGGAATACTAACTACTAATGAAATAGAATTCCATAAACATATTTAAAACATGAGATGGGCATAAGAAGATAAGAATCCATAAATGTCAACATTTTTGAAAGAATAACATCCCACAGTGTTTAATATAGAGGAAATATGAGTGAAGTGAAAGGTGAAACATCATACCATGCCTGAGCCATATTTAAAGTGCTAGACTAGTTAAGTATAAGTATCAATAGTGATAAATTTGTACCAGTGCTAGTGAGCTACTCGCATTCTAGAATATGATATAAGAGGCATGTAGATAGTGAAATGAAAAATGGAACAATATCACATAAGGCAGAGTCACAGCCTATAAAACATTAAGACCAGAATCCTCACATAAAGTAAAATTCTCCTCGTTGAGACCCAACGGGCTCTTCACATATCTATTGAGATTTCCACAACAAGCATACAAAATTTCTTACACAGCAAAATTCTTCAGAAAATCTAGAACCTGGTTTTCTCTTCCGATCTTGCTTATATAGAGGCCTCATTACATGAGCGAGAATATATTTTTGGGAAAAATATCTTCCTCGCGTGCCAGAAATTAGTTTGAGGTCTTTGTCAAAATAACCAAAATTTTATGATGAGGAATAGAGGCATCTCATGATTTTCAGTTAGGCACTCGACCGTTTTGAAGCAAAATATTAAACAACAGTCTGGTAGAAAAGTAAAATTATGGAGTGGAACATAAATTCCACTTGAAACTTAAAAATAATTAACTAAAGTAAAAAGTAAAAAGGCCACTAGGGCCGAATCATGAGTTGATAGTATTTCACTAATGAGAAGGGGTTGAGGTAGTCGTTGACACTGGTGGTGGAACATTTGCTGACAAGCTAGCGATCTGGCTGGCGAACTAAGTGCATCTTTGCTGGATGTCTGCTGAAGGTTCAGGCATCACTAAGAATCCTTCCACCTTAATATAGGCCTCTGTGAGGGCATTGAAGCCTGCCTCGGTGGGGATCTTGTGTTTTATCATATAAAGGAGAATGAATTCTTGACAGAGCGATGAAACAATTGTCTCAGCTTTTAACCGAGCGGTTTTATCTGACAAGATGTCCATCCAGTCTCTTTCTTCCTGGAGACATGTTTTATATTCTGTTAACGGCCATAGCATGGAAGGAGTGGTTGGGTCCCAGCAATATGGAAGTCTAGTTGTTGTGATCTCGGCCCAAACTACATCGAACCGATCCACGTTTGCTGCCACCTGTTGTAGGGCTCTCGAAGCTATAACTCGGGCCGCCTCCTTATCGATGATTTTTTGGCATTCAAAGGCCTCAATGAACCGACTTGGTATGCCATGCTTCTCCACCTCATCAGATTCCAACTCTTTCAAGAAATAAATATAGCTTCTGGCATGCTGGGCTCTACAGGACAAGTTGAGTTCTGCCTCCTGAAATTTCCTGTTGAGATAGAGTACAAAAGATTTGTTTTCTCCAATCATTTTCAGGAAACCCCACTATTTTGTCACCGCTGAGATGATATTTGACCAAATTATCCTTCTATTATCACTGAGGGTGATATTACCCTATAGGCAGCTGTTGATTTCATTGATGGTTTTCTGCTGGTCAGCCTTTTCCTTCCTTTCCTGTTCGATTTCCTTCTGCAATGTCTCTATCTTTCTGGTATTCTCAGCCAGGGAGGTCTCTAACTCGGTGATTCTCAGCCTCGCGGTGGCAGCCTGCTTTTATAGTACAACATTTGTGGCCTTTGCTACAGTTAGCTGCTTGGACAACGAAAAAGTCTCCGGTGGAGTGGTAGTTGGCACACAACTATGCGTGTCCCAAGTCGTTTGCAGCTCCGTAAGCTTGCCCTGAAGAATAGTTATTGTCTTTGCCATTTTTTCTTTTTCCTCTTTCTCCTTCGCCAGTGAATCGTCCAAGTCTGCTTTTTCTTTCTCTGCCTATGCCAATTCACCCGTCTGAACATGGTGGTATGCCGGTATGCTGACCTTGCATTTCAATGAAGCAACCTCCTTCTGTAATTGATCTATCACATAGCGCTGTGGGTTGGAGTCTCCAGTTTCCTTTCCTTTGATCGACTCCATGAGGCCACATATTTGATTCACCTAGGTGCGGGAATTTTCCTGTTCATTTTTTAGGGTCACCCTCACCTATGCATGCTTAGTCTCCAGCTTCTTTAGCGTGATGGTGAGCCTCATTACCTCATCCTTCAGCATGTCACCAACCACCTGGAACATGTTGCATTTGTCAAGCGCTGGTACCTTGGCCATGTCAATTGCATACTCAAGCACCCTGTAACTAGTGGTACCTGCATTAGGATCCAAGATGGCCTCAGCCATAGACAATACCAGATGTTCTGTGTCCACATTCATGGAAGCTAAAACCCTCGTATGATATTTTTCCACATAACCTTCCAGTGTGGCCTTGTATTTGTCCCTGATCGCTCTATTTGTCTGACTCCTTTCAATTACAATTGGTGAAGTATTATCGCCAATTTCCTGTGAGACCTCAGAGTAGTCAGAGGAGGTGATACTATCTCTTAGCACTTTGAGCCCTACTTTGCTTCTGTCCAGTTGGCCGTACGGTACAAATGGCTCAAGCAACTTTTCTTCCCCTATGACCTCTGCCTCGCTTGAGACTATTTTTTGCGTTTTGCGGAGGGGGGAACTTGTTCCTGAGGCTCCCACTTCTTCTTCTTGGCCTCTTTTGGCTTCTCCTTCTTCCCCTGTGGCAGATGAATCTGTCTCCATCTGCGAAATCAAAGGCCAAGTTTCAAGATTAGCCATCCAGTCTATAAACGGCCTCGACTCATGTGTATAAGGAGTAGACTTGTTCCTCCTTCTTTTGTTAGAGATAATCCCCCGGGGATAATAGGCCCAAGTCTTCCCCTGTCTTAAGTCCATGCCTTGCAACAACTTCTCAACAATAGGAAGGGCGTGTCTTGAATTTACAATAAACAGGCCAATAGTGATAGGGAGTTTCAGGATGAAACCCTTCTTAGCGGGGACAAAGTGGAGTTGGTCAGATTTGAGAGTATGTCGAATATACTCCAGAGCGTAAACTCGTCGAGTAGGAAGCATAGGCATCTGGTAAGGGGGGGCCTTGGCTCCATAGACTCGAATTTCAGTATAATTTTCAAATAAATACCAATCACCAGTGCTATGGGTTTTACTAGCTTGTAGCCAGCTCTTCATTTCAGGAAAAACCCTGGGCGAGGGAGATTCATGGATGATAGTGTAGACAATAGGCATGAAATCATTTAGAAACTCGGAATAACCCACCCCATTTGGTAATTGGCGCACTGCAAAGTTCCAGTCGAAGACTGGTCGGGGTTGAGAATTTACCTCATATACCCTATCTAAACCCAAACTCTCGAACTTATCAGCATGCTGATATAAGAAGAGGTAGAAGACCATCGAACAAAAGTGGAAGTGACCAGTTTCTGAAAGCTGTTGGAACTGGTTCTGAATGTTAGTAGCCAAGAAGCCGGGGATATCCAGAACTACCCCTTTTTGAGACATTAACCACAAGAAATAAACACATGGCATGGAAAATTCCCCCAAACCGCCTACACCTAGAAGACCTGTGATGAGGGCCAGGATGGGCTGCACTTCTTCTTTGAACAGACTCAACGGGAAAGGCTCTACATAAGGAAAATACATATCCTGGTTTTTGGTTAGAGAGGAAATGAAGTCTTCTTGCTGCTCCCATGGCAATTTAGTGAACTGGGAGGTTAAAGCTATTTCATTGAAACTGGTATAGATGGTGCTGGTGGGAAAGCGGAGGGCTTGCATGATGATGTCGGGAGAAAGAAAAAAAATCTTATTCCCTTGATCTGAGGTAAATGTGCCTCGACACTCATCATAAGCATCTCTGAGCCAGCAAATAAAATCGACCACTGGGTAGACCGGGGGGGTAATCTGATGATATAAACCTGATACAACCACCCAATATCGATCCCTATTCTCGACATGTCGCCTAAAAATCTCAGGTTTTATACTGCTGATGGGAAAATGGTATTGGGGATCACATATTTAAGCTTGCAGGTCAATGAAGGGCTCGAACCCAGGAGGGTTTCTAGTTTCACGGACCTGAGGAGTCTCTGGTTCAGTTTTCTTGGGTGTGCCCCTTCCCATGACTGACATACAAAACTTTTAGAAACAAAAGGAAAGCAGAGGGAATACGAGGGACAGAATACCTGTGCAGTATGAATTTTCTCTGGAAAACGACGCAGGGGGTGTTGATAGTGATTGGGTAGACCTGGCACTAGCTCCCACTTAGTCTATACCGTAGCTGGAAAACCTGTGAATTTTACTGCAGTAAAATATGGGAGGACCGTTATCTAAGATTGAGAGTTCTGAGGTAAAATGCGGAGAGGTGAAATAAGCAGGGCGAGTGTCATAAGGACATTGACAGTGGAGCACGTGGCATATAGGGATTGGGTTTCAGCTTGAAGCAGGTGAACACCACGTGCCGGGTTTAATACTGGTACGGGCCTCAGTACCAGCTCACCTAGAAACTTACCTTACCTCTCTGCTGCATAAACCACATGGTTCTTGAAATATATTCTTCAAAGGATTGGTTAAATACACAACATACAGGCCTCTAAGGCCCGCACTCCGCTCTGCCACATCACTCTTGCCCGCGCATTGCTCTGCCGCATCACCCTTACCTTGGGTCCACCCCATGGCACGTCACTATAATTCTGCAGGGGTACGGGCCTCTTCCCCCGTCCGCTTCTTGACCCCCTCAGAATTTCCCATACGCAGAGTTCCCTCACGTGAAATATTATGAAAGCAGCAAGCCTTTTAATAATTTTTTTTTGTTCCTTTTACACCATACCTTTACCTTTTCACTTTATATTTGGACCTTTTTCGTACATATGCTTCGGTTTTTAGGCACGTGACTCGTCTTACATCGTTTCTCTTCAACCATCCCTTAAATTTTTCACCATCTGTCATAAAATTTCGATACATGGCTTCTCAAGGTTTAATTAAACAATGACTCATGTTAATTAATGATCAAAATTGGCTCCACCTGGGGACGACAGTTAATTCTTGAGCGTGTCGAGAACTTCGTAGACCACCTGTTTATCTTCTGTGGACACCATTCTTCAGCACTTTTGATTTCCCTCTTCATGATCCATCACGACACACACATTATTCAAACAAAGACGAAAATAGTAACTAATATACAATATGATACATCAGGCTCTCACAACCTGACTTAGAACTAGAATTAAGGTTTGAGAAACTGACCATTTACAGGGGCATCAAGCAAATCTCCTTGTAAATTTTCCAACCTGAAAGTATTGTTTCCCCCTTGTTCTACAATTTTAAAGGGGCTGAACCAGAGGGGGTCGAATTTACTATGTTCCCCTTTATCAGCCTTTTGAATATCTCATCTGAGCACTAAATCCCCAACTTGTAACTTCCTGTCCCTGGCATGTTGATCGAAAATATCCTTCATTCTCTCTCGATATTCAATTAGCCTCTGGCTTACCTGATTCCACGTTTCTTCTAGCTCCACCAGGTGGTTGATTCTCCTGGTCACATCATCAGGTTCTTCTTGGCTTTCCTGCATGAATCGAGCTACTAGTAATGCTAACTATACAGGGAAAATTTTTGCCCTCCCATATACTAATTTGTACGGGGACTTCTCGGTTGCTCTCTTGCTGGTAATCCTGTTGGCCCATAGAGCGAATTTTAGCTGGGAATCCCAATTTTTCTAATTTTCATTGATAGCCTTATTTAGTGCTCTCACCATCATTTTATTTGAATACTCTGCCAGGCCGTTTCCTTGTGGGTAATAGGCTGTAGAGTGACCTAGTGCAATATTATACTGTTGACAAAAGCTGACAAAATTTGCAGGTTTAAAGGCCTGTGCATTTTCTGTCATGATCTTGGCAGGGCAGCCAAATCTGAATATGATATATTCTTCCATGAATTTTATTACCAAAGTATCTATTGCATTCCTGGTGGGTATAGCTTCCACCCACTTTGTGAAATAATCTGTGGCAGTTAGTATCCACTTATGCTAACCACTTGATGGAGGATGTATTTCGCTGATAAAGTAAATTAACCACTACTGAAATGGTTCATCTACATGAACAGGGATCATGGGTAGAGGTGCTGGCTTATATCTTTCAGCAAATATTTGGCATTTCTCACAAGCTCTGACATAGGCAAAGACATCTCCAAAGAGTTTGGGCTAGAAGAAACCAGCCTTCAGGATTTTGTGAGAAGTAGCCCTCCAACTGTAATTGCCCCCATAGATTCCTTCATGAAACTCAACCATTATACTCTCTACCTCTTCTTCTATGAGACATAGGAGTAGGATGCCTGAGGGGTCTTGCTAGTACAGCCGACCGTTTACAACCACGTACTTCTGTGACCTCAACCTTAATGTTCTGTATTTAGCTTTGTCATAGCTGGGTGGGCAACTGAGTGTTAGGAGATATTCCACTATCTCCTTGTACCAGGGGCTGATGAGGTACTTCATATGTGTCTTTTGGGAAGCTATCTCTACTCCCTGTGGTTCTTCTTTCCTCTCAGACTCCTCGTTTGCCATCATGGATAGATTTATACCTAGAGCCTGACAATTTGATTCGGACAAGATTTTGGCTAACCCTTGTCCCTTGATTAGTTTGGTAGGGCAGATGTCTAGCTCATACTCTTGTATTTTGGCGATCCATTTCCCTCTTGTTCCTTCACTATCTCCCTGGATAAGGATATCCTTAACAGCTGCTGTGGGTGCAAACACAGTGACATGGGATTGCAAGACATACATACGAAAATCTTTGAGGTATTTCACCAGAGCATATGCCTGCCTTTCCAATATGTTATATTTCAGCTCAGCATCACGAAGCACCTGACTGAAGAAGGCAATAGGCTGCTCATACCCTTCTTCATTTTTCTACAATAGAACTCCTACCACTGTATGAGGTGATGCAAAGGAAAAGATCATAAAAGGTTTGGCATAATCTGGCCCAACTAGCAGAGGGGCTTCAGCAAATGCATTTTTAATCCTGGCAAAGGCCTCTCGTGATTCTTGTGACCACTTTACCTCATTATTCTTCTTCAGCATGTCAGTTATATGCCTAACTATCTCAGCATAGTTAGGGATGACCCTCCTTAGAAAGTTTATTCAACCTAAGAACACATAAAATTCCTTTTTATTTCTGGGGAGGGAAATGCCATTTATGACTTCTACTCTCTTAGGGTCTATCTTTACTCCATATTTGGTTACAATATGCCCCAAAAGCTTGCCCTCTTCCAGTGCAAACAAAGATTTATGTGGGTTAAGGGAGAGGCCATACCTTCTGCACTTCTCGAAGGTTTTGTGCAAGTGTTCAATGTGCTATGCATCATCTTTTGAAAACACAATAATGTTTTCCAAATATACCACCACAAAATTATCTTGCTCCCCAATGAAGGCAATATCCATGGCCCTCTAAAAAGTGGCTCCTACGTTAATCAACCCAAAAGGCATCCTGGCATACATAAACGTCCCCCATGGAGTGGTAAAGGAAGTCTTCTTCTGATCTTCTGGTAGTACAGCCACCTGATTGTACCCAGAGAAACCATCCATCATTGACATTTGAGCAGCTTCTACCACTTTCTACAAGATGTGATCCATATTTGGCAGTGGATAATTATCCTTTAAGGATGCTCTGTTTAGATTCCTGAAATCAACACATAGCCTTATTTCTCCATTCTTCTTCCGTACAGGGACTAATTTTTCTACCCACTCAGAATATCTCAATGGTACAATGATTTTGGCCTTTAGCAGTTTCTTAATTTATTTCTCAATCGAGGGTAGCAGCAGGGGATTTATCTGTCTAAGCTTCTGTTTATGTGGTTTTGCATCTCCCTTTAGTGGAATTTTATGCTGCATGATACTGATATCAAAGGTTTTTAGGTCTTTATTGCAAAAACGTCTTTACAGGACTGGAATAATTTCTGGTAGAGCTCTTTATATTCCTCTGGGACCTTCTTGGACAAATTCACGATTTTAGGGCCAGCCTTAGTGCCAAGATTCAAATCTTCTACTTGATTCTCCTCTACAAATTTGTTCGGCTATAGTGGAACATCATTCTTGTTAAACAGACTTTCTAAGGGCACCATTCCTCGGGGAATGACATTCCCTTTCAACTACAGGAATTTGTGGCCAACCATTTCTTCTTCCCATCTATCTCCTGAAGTGCTTTCAGCCTCCTCTTCTTCACAAGTATCAATCTCCATGTTGGAAAATTCCCCAACTATTTCCAAGAATCTCTTCACCTATTATTCATCTTCAAACACTTGCTAATTTTTGATTTTTTATGGGATTGATGGCTGATAACGTACCTCAATTTCATATCTCAAGAGAGGATTCTGAGGTGGACGAAAAGTACTGGCAGCCACTGCAAGGGAATCTGCCATCCTATTCTGCTCCTGGGGCATGAACTGGATATTGAATGCCAAGAAGAAATTCTCCACCAAATCCCAAAATTCATTCCTATAAGCCCTTAACCTAGGATGTTTGGCTTGGCACTGATTCTTCACTTGTCTGACTACCAGTTTCAAATCTCCCAGAACCTTTAGACTTTGTATGTTCATGCTCCTGGTTGTTTGCAGCCCCAATAGAAGTGCTTCATACTCAGCCACATTATTGGTGGCTTCATACTCCATCTTGAAAGACAAAGGGACCCATTAGCCTGCAGGAGAAATCAATAATACCCTAGCCCCATTACCTTCTCTGGAATTTGCCCCATCAAAATGAAGTGTCTAGATTTCTGATTCAGGAATCTCTATGGACTGCTCATTTTTGATCTGGTAAATGATGGTTCGTGAGCGTACTCTTGAGGTTCCTCCAGCATTAAACATGAGAAATATCCCTCCCTGCTATAAACTAGGGAATTAATTGAGTCATCTGCCTTGGTAACTGTCTTGAAAAATCTAGTTTCCTAGTACAGCCTCCTCTCCTGGCCACCAAAGATAGGGATAGTGGCATAAGTCAGGTCCAACTTGATTGAGCCACCAATTTTAGTCCCGCAAGATCTTGACAGTAGCATGCCGAAGCGAGTTGGGATGTCAGCCACCACGATGTCCATTACTACACTTTTTGCTGGGATCTGGGCCAAATTGACCACCAAATCCTTGATCATGCCCAGGAATTTAACTCTCTTGGAGTAAAGTGAATAAAGGTCCTTTTATGGATGGGTGATTTGTAGTCCTAGTTGTTCCATGACCGAGAGGGGCAAAAGGTTATGAGAAGCTCCCGAATCTAACATACAGTTATGCAGCAGCAGGTCATGTATTACTAAAGACACATAAAATGGGGGGGTAGCAGCATCTAATTCTTCGACATGTGGGCCAAATACGACCATAGGCATTTCTTCTTGTATGTTCAGACTGTCTGGAATGTGTGTTACTTCTGGAGGAAGCATAAAGGATGTGACCTGGGACTGATATGCAGGTTGTTTTAATAACTCAGTTAAGGGAACTGGGATTTTTACCTTCTCAAGTTCCTTTTGTAAACTGAAAGTAGAGGGGGACCTATCTACTGACACTTATTTTTATTGTTTATCTTTGGAGTCTTTGTTCTGAGGGAAATGTTTGACTTCTTTTAAGATTAGCTTGACACTAGGGAGTGTAGCCACTTGTGAAGATGAAGGAATTTGATCAGCAGACTGCAAAGATTGGTTAAGAGGCCTCTTACCTTTATCTACGGTCCTTTGAGCCGTGGCCTCCTTTTGAGTAGGTGCTTCCTCTTGAGGTGTGTCCTCCTCTTGATCCTGAGTGCGATTTCTCTTCCTAGAATATCTGAGGTCATATCTTCTATTGAACTGAGCTTGCATGAAATCGACAAACTACTTGCAGTAGTCATCAATCTTAGGATGTTCTATATCTTCATTAGTTTTTCCTTCTGTGTGTGCCTGCACCTCCACTTCATCACTTTCATGTAGGGGGCATTCCACTTCATCACTATTTGAGAAAGCAAGGTATACCTCCTCTCACTCATAAGTGGTGTCTTCGTTAGGACCATCTACTTGTCCTTCCAAATACAGAGGATGTGGTACCTGGTCCTGCTGCTCCTTCCTTTCCCTTTGCAGTATCTGCAAGGGTGGCTTCCGGTATTGAGGATTATAACCTCTGTTTGGAGCATTTTGGAAATTCTTGGAGGGTCAATTCTTAGCCTCCATTTCAAGTTTAACCAACTTACTTGAGAGATTATTGATCATCTTGTTCATCTCCTCAATCCTTTCATTAGCTGAATCTCTATCTTGGCTCGAGGTGGATACCTCTTCTTTCCCCCTTCTTCTAGTATCATGTTCAGGCTTTCCCTTGGATTTACCAGTGGAGGAAAAGTTTTCCTCAAGCTCCAGTGCATCTGTTTGAGCATCATCCAGGGTGGCTGGCTTTCTTTCTCTCAGAGAGAAGCCGAATTCTGAGTCAAAAGCTGCCACGAAAACAACCTTGGTAGCGGTCTGATGAGGCTTCATATCTGTGGGAAGGCTCAGGTACAACTTGTTAAATCTCTTAATAAATTCAGCCACCCCTTCATTATGTCTTTTCTTGAGTGTGTTAAACTCGGTAAGACAATGTCCATGATCCTTCTTCTCTCCCCATTTTCTGAGAAAGGTGTCCTCCATTCCTTCCGAAGTGGTGACAGAACAGTCTCCCAGTGTCTTGAACCATTTTCTGGCTTCACCATCAAGATATTGCACAAAAATCCTTAGGACCACGTCGAGATGTTCCACATTAAAATTTTCTGCGAAAGAGCAGAAGAACTCAAGGTGTTTTTGTGCTTCGATCTCATTTTCCCCATTAAAACGGGGCAGGATCTTTAGATAGTCCCGTGGCATATCATTGAGCACTTGAGGTAATGCCAGGGGGGCATATTTATTCAACAAGAAGCCCGAAACATTGGCCATTGGAGGAGGGGGTGGAGGTAACAGAAGGGCTTGATGTGTAAGAGGATGCAGAGGTGGAAGTGAGGTGTGAATGACAATGGGAATGTATTGAATAGCGGATTGGGGTGGTGATGAAAAAGGTGGAATATTATCAGCAGATATTCCAGTGACTTCTTTGACCTCTTCAGCCTCTGGAGTGGGATGGAACGAATAACGAGTGGTATCTATTGATTCAGCCTCATCCTTAATTTGGATGTTTCCCAGAGGAAGACTATCTGAGTAATAACCGGTTTCTCCCACAGCAGAATCAGAACCTTACACTTGGGCTACTTGAGAAGAAGAAGACGGAAAATATTCTAAAGAAAATTGTGGGATCTCAGTATGGATGAATTGTCTTTCCCTCCAATTTTTTCTATGTAGGATTCTCTCTGGTTCAGACACAGAGGGTGTCTTTGGCTGAGATGTATCTGACCTCAGGTGTGGCTTTCGAGGAGCTAGGAATGCAAATAGATTTACCTGAAAAATGAATGTGGAGTCACCAAGGTGAGGGATATACAACTCTCAATTCTCCATGCTCACCTAATTGAAGAGTGAATAAAGGTTTTGTCGAGGCCCAGGGATTCAAATTTTCTTAAATTTGTTCCCCGGAAATGGCGCCAAAAAGATGTTGTCAATCCTAGATACAACCTTGAGTTGTGAAAGACCAGTGCCTAGGACATATTAAACAGTAAGGAGTGTAAAATGTATTTCACGACTATTATCAGCATGAGGCTCTTTAGTAATTCAACCTTTACAAGGAGTTACAATATAAATGGAACCAAACTACTCACAGATTCAACATAATGAAAAGACGCTGTAGAGGCAAGGAGTGAATTCCAAAAATAGATGCTTCAAACAACTCAAAGACAGCGTTCTGTAAGGACGGATGGGTTCTAAAATGCTTTATAGAGATTTAAAAATCAACGATGTTTACTGCGTAGAAAGTAAAGGAGGAATACTAACTACTAATGAAATGGAATTCCACAAACATATTTAAGACATGAGATGGGCTTAAGAAGATAAGAATCCATACATGTCAACAGTTTTGAAAGAATAATATCCCACAGTGTTTAATATAGAGGAAAGATGATTGAAGTGAAAGGAAAAACAACATACCATGCCTGAGCCATATTTAAAGTGCTAGACTAGTTAAGTATAAGTATCAATAGCGATAAATTTATACCAGAGCTAGTGAGATACTCGCATTCCAGAACATGATATAAGAGGCATGTAGACAGTGAAATGAAAAATGAAACAATATCACATAAGGTAGAGTCAAAGCCTATAAAACATTAAGACCAGAATCCTCACATAAAGTAAACTTCTCCTCGTTGAGACCCAACGGGATCTTCACATTTCTATTGAGATTTCCACAACAAGCATACAAAATTTCTTACACAGCAAAATTCTTCAGAAAATCTGGAACCTGGTTTTCTCTTCCGATCTTGCTGATATAGAGGCCTCAATACATGAGCGGGAAGATATTTTTGGGAAAAATATCTTACTCGCATGCCAGAAATTATTTTTAGGTCTCTGTCAAAATAACCAAAATTTTATGATGAGGAATAGTGGCATCTCATCATTTGTAGTTAGGCACTCAGCCGCTTTGAAGCAAAATATTAAACAAAAGTCTAGTAAAAAAGTAAAATGCTAGAGTGGAACATAAATTCCACTTGAAACTTAAAAATAATTAACTAAAGTAAAAAGTAAAAAGGCCACTAGGGCCGGATCATGGGTCGACAATATTTCACTGATGAGAAGGGGTTGAGGTAGTCGGTGACACTGGTGGTGGAACATTTGTTGAGGAGCTAGCGATTTGGCTGGCGAACTGAGTGCATCTTTGCTGGCTGTCCACTGAAGGTTCAGGCATCGATGCGAATCCTTCCACCTTGATATAGGCCTCTATGAGGGCATTGAAACCTGCCTCAGTGGGGATCTTGTGTTTTATCAGATGAAGGAAAACAAATTCTTGATTGAGTGATGAAAAAATTGTCTCAGCTTTTAACCAAGTGGTTTTATCTGAAAATATGTTCGTCTGGTCTCTTTCTTTCTGGTGACATGTTTTATATTCTGTTAACGGCCATAGCATGGAAGGAGTGGTTGGGTCCCAGCAATATGGAAGTCTAGCTATTGTGATCTCAGCCCAAACTACATCGAACCGATCTACGTTTGCTGCCACCTGTTGTAGGGCTCTCGAAGCTATAACTCAGGCCGCCTCCTTGTCGATGATTTTCTGGCATTCAAAGGCCCCACTAAACCGACTTGGTATGCCATGCTTCTCCACCTCATCAGATTCCAACTCTTTCAAGAAATAAATATAGCTTCTGGCGTGCTGGGCTCTCCTGGACAAGTTGAGGTCTGCCTCCTGAAATTTCCTGTTGAGATAGAGTACAGAAGATTTGATTTCTCTAATCATTTTCAGGAAACCCCATTGTTCTGTCACCACCAAGATGATCTCTGACCAAATTATCCTTCTCGCATCACTGAGGGTGATATTACCCTTCAGGCGGCTGTTGAGGTCATTAATGGTTTTCTGCTGGTCGACCTTTTCCTTCCTTTCCTGTTCGATTTCCTTCTGCAATGTCTCTATATTTCTGGTATTCTCAGCCAGTGAGGTCTCCAACTCGGTGATTCTCAACCTCGCGGTGGCAGCTTGCTTTTCTAGTACAACATTCGCGGCCTTTGTTGTAGTTAGTTGCTCGGACAACGAACTAGTCTCCGGTGGAGTGGTAGTTGGCACAAACCTATGCGTGTCCCAAGTCATTTGCAGCTCCGTCAGCTTGCCCTGAAGAATAGTTATTGTCTCTGCCATTTTTTCTTTTTCCTCTTTCTCCTTCACTAGTGAATCAACCAAGTCTGCTTTTTCTTTCTCCGCCTATGCCAATTCAGCCGTTTGAACATGGTGGGATGTCGGTATGCTAACCTTGCGTTTCAATGACGCAACCTTCTTCTGCAATTTATCTATCACATAGCACTGCGGGTTGGAGTCTCCAGTTTCCTTTCCTTTTTTTGACTCCATGAGGCCGTGTATTTGATTCTCCTGGGTGCGGGAATTTGCCTGTTCATTTTTTAGGGTCACCCTCACCTGTGCATGCTTAGTCTCCAGCTTCTTCAACGTGATGGTGAGCCTCATTACCTCATCCTTCAGCATGTCACCAACCATCTAGAACAAATTACATTTGTCAAGGTCTAGTACCTTGGCCATGTCAATTGCATACTCAAGCACCCTCTAACTAGTGGTACCTGCATTAAGATCCAATATGGCCTCAGCCATAGACAATACTAGATGTTTTGTGTCCACATTCATGGAAGCTGGAACCTTGGTATGATATTTTTCCACATAACCTTCCAGCGCGGCCTTGTATTTGTCCCTGATCGCTCTGTTTTTCTGACTCCTTTCAATTACAATTGGTGAAGCATTATCACCAATTGCCTGTGAGACCTCAGAGTAGTTGGAGGAGGTGATACTATCTCTCAGCACTTTGAGCCCCGCTTTGCTTCCGTCCGGTTGGCCATATGGTACAAATGGCTCAAGCAACTGTTCTTCCCCTATAACCTCTGCCTCGCTTGAGATTATTTTCTGCTTTTTGCGGAGGGGGGAACTTGTTCTTGAGGGTCCCACTTCTTCTTCTTGGCCTCATTTGGCTTCTCCTTCTTCCCCTGTGGCAGATGAATCTATCTCCATCTGCGAAATCAAAGGCCAAGTTTCAAGATTAGCCCTCCACTCTATAAACGACCTCGACTCATGTGTATAAGGAGTAGACTTGTTCCTCCTTCTTCTGTTAGAGATAATCCCTCGGGGATCATAGGCCCAAGTCTTCCCCTGTCTTAAGTCCATGCCTTGCAACAACTTCTCAACAATAGGAAGGGTGTGTCTTGAATTTACAATAAACGAGCCAATAGTGATAGGGAGTTTCAAGATGAAACCCTTATTAGCAGGGACAAAGTGGAGCTGGTCAGATTTGAGAGTCTGCCGAATATACTCCAGAGCATAAACTCATCGAGCAGGAAACACAGGTAGCTGGTAACGGGGGGCCTCAACTCCATAGAATCAAATTTCAGTATAATTGTCAAATAGATACCAATCCCCAGTTCTCTGGGTTTTACTAGCTTGTAGCCAGCTCTTCATTTTAGGAAAAACGCTGGGTGAGGGAGAGTCATGGATGATAGTGTAGACAATAGGCATGAACTCATTTAGAAAACTGGAATAACCCACCCCATTTGGTAATTGGAACACTACAAATTTCCAGTCAAAGACTGGTCGGGGTTGAGAATTTACCTCGTATGCCCTCTATAAACCCAAACCCTCAAACTTATCAGCATGGTGATATAAGAAGAGGTAGAAGACCATCGAACGAAAGCGGAAGTGACTAGTTTCCGAAAGCTCTTGGAACTGGGTCTGAATGTTAGCAGCCAAGAAGCCAGAGATATCCATAACTACCCCCTTTTGAGACATTAACCACAAGAAATAAACACATGCCATGGAAACTTTCCCCAAACCATGTACAACTAGAAGACCTGCGATGAGGGCCAGGATGGGCTGCACTTCTTCTTTGAACAGACTCAACAGGAAAGGCTCTATAGAAGGAAGAGATGTAGCTTGGTTGCCGGTTATAGAGGAAATGAAGTCTTCTTGCTGCTCCCATGGAAATTTAGTGAACTGGGAGGTTAAAGCTATTTCATTGAAATTGGTATAGATGGCATTGGTGGGAAAGCGGAGGGCTTGCATGATGATGTTGGGAGAAAGAGAAAAAATTTTATTCCCCTGAGCCGAGGTAAACATGCCTCGATGCTCATCGTAGGCATCTCTGAGCCAACAAATAAAATCGACCACTAGGTAGACAGGGGGGGTAATCTGATGATATAAACCTGATACAACCACCCGATATCGATCCCTATTCTCGTTGTCACCTAAAAAGCTCGGGTTTTATACTGCTGATGGGAAAAGGGTATTGGGGATCACAGATTTCACCTTACAGGTCAATGAAGGGCTCGAACTCAGGAGGGTTTATGGTTTCACGGACCTGAGGAGTCTTTGGTTCAGTTTTCTTGGGTGTGCCCCTTCCCATGACTGACATACAAAAATTTTAAAAATGAAAGGAAAGCAGAGGGAATACGAGGGACAAAATACCTGTGCAGTATGAATTTGCTCAGGAAAACGACGCGGGGGGTGTTGATAGTGACTGGGTAGACCTGGCACTAGCTCCCACTTAGTTTATACCATAGCTGGAAAAAATGTGAATTTTACTGCAGTAAAATACGGGAGGACCGTTATCTAAGACTGAGAGTTATGAGGTAAAAGATGAAGAGGTGAAATAAGTAGGGAGAGTGTCGTAAGGAAACTGACATTGGAGCACACAGCATATATGTATTGGGTGTCAGCTTGAAGCAGGTGAACACCACGTGCCGGGTTTAATACTGGTACGGGCCTCAATACCATCTCACCTAGAAACTTACCTTACCTCTTTGCCGCATAAACCACATGGTTCTTGAAATATATTCTTCATAGGATTGGTTAAATACATAGCATACATGCCTCTAGGGCCCGCACTCCACTCTGCCACATCACTCTTGCCCGCGCGTTGCTCTGCCGCATCACCCTTACCTTGGGTCCACCCCGTGGCACATCACTATAATTCCGTGGGGGTACAGGCCTCTTCCCCCGTCTGCTTCTTGACCCCCTCAAAATTTCCCATACACAAAGTTCCCTCACGTGAAATATTATGAAAGTGACAAGTCGTTTAATAATTTCTTTTTTCACCTTTTACACCATACCTTTACCTTTTCGCTTTATATTTGGACCTTTTTCGTACATATGCTTCGGTTTTTAGGCACGTGACTTGTCTTCCATCCTTTCTCTTCAACCATCCCTTAAATGTTTCACCATCTGTCATAAAATTTCGATACATGGCTTCTCAAGGTTTAATTAAACAATGACTCATGTTAATTAATGATCAACAGTGTGGACGTAGTTTTTCCCACCTCATTAGGAGTTCCAGTCATGAAACTCCTTCAAGAAGTGCAGATTTAAGAGAATGATATGTAGAGAAGAATCAACCAAACAATCCATTTACAGCAGACCAGAGACGAAGTCTATGAGAGAACACAGTTGGTACAAGAAAATATGAAGAAGCTATTTGATAAGAGGACTAAGGAAAACAATTTCCAAATTGGAAATGTTATTCTTAAATGGGATTCAAGAAGAGAAGAGAAGGGAAAACATCGCAAGTTAGAGAACTTGTGGAAAGGGCCCTATATTATTCATGCTGAGAGGGGTCACAATGCATTTTTCCTGAAAGAATTGAATGGAGAAGACTTATATGGAGGTCCTGTCAATGGCAGGATGCTCAAGCATTACTTCTGCCAAGAGTCTTGAGTTTAAAGCATTTTATTTTTCATTATCAATATCATAGTCTAGACATTGCTTTTAAAGTTGGAAAAATAAAAAATACAAAACCAAAGAAAACAAAGAAAAGAGGGCAGATTGTAAAAACAAGAAAGGTATAGCCCCATACCAAAAAGAGAAACAAATCAAAAAGTGTTCAAGCTTAAATGCCACTCCTGAAAAACACACTTCTGATTAGTCAAACAGCCTAATCTTGACTAATTAGCTTCAAATTTTCTGTTGATAGGTTAGTAAATTCAATTTGCCAAACTATTTAATCTTAGCTTATCAGTAAATAGTTTAGGATAGAAATTAAAGGTTCAAACATGCTCAAAATCTAAACCTGAGTTTCAAGGAGAAAATGACTCAAATCTATTTCAAGCTCTGAGTCAAAGGATGTAAAATTTTGGTTCTAATCAGCCCAAAGTCTGAACCAGTTAATAAAGGAAAGACAGCTCAATAAAGAGTCAAAACAGAGCTAAAAAAAGGAGGAAGGAAACGTTTTAAAATCTCAGATCTCAAACCTCCCATTTTTGTTTTAAATTTTCTGCAAAATAAATGTCTATGTGCAGCTTGTTTTTATGCCATAGATCACAGCAAGTCAAAACAACTTAATCTTGACTTGACTATTTTTAAATTTATGTTTTAGAATTTAGAGAAATAAAGTCTGTTGGTCAGTTTAATCCCAACAGATAATAGATTAGGTAGAGAATCATATGGGCTCAACCGTCTAATCTGAGTCCATGGAGAAATAAGAAGTAGAAATATATTAGATTTCCTGCTTTCAAAAAGAATAAAATGTTGTGAAAGAGTTTTCCAATCCAAGTGCTCTCTAATGAAGAAAAAATGTTAGATCAGTAGCATTGGGTAGGTAGAAAGATTGTATTGATGAGGATCCATTGTTTTTATGGCTGCTAATATATTTTCAGAACCAGATCATCCCAACAAAGGAAGGGTAGCCCAATGGATGAGGCAACTGATCAGCCTCCCAGAAAATTCAAGTCTGAAATTCTTGATGCCTTCAAAAAAGGCGCCATCCCCAAGTGGAGCCACTGTTAGCCACCTATAAATTTTGTTATATCAAGTGGTGGCTAAATGATTTTGGATAGCCTTCAAGAAACAATTTCATTTTCTAAAAATTATTGATGCTTAAATTCTTTTGATAATATCGTATCCTTTGTATAAATGTCACTGCCTTTCCCCCCTTTTCAACTCAAAAATCCTGTTGATTCCCAAGAAAGAATACTGCTACTAACACTATTTTCGTTTTTTCCCCCTTTTTCCAAAATTAACCTCATCTTTGCCTTTTATTTTCCCATCAAAACCTTCATTCTCATGTTTTCCCCTTCTCCCTTCATCAAAACCCCTTTGATAAGGTCTAAGACCGTTTCTTAGCCTTATCGAAACCCTCAAACTCCTTTCAAAACCATTAAAAATCCATAAAAATACATTGTTTATGACTTAAGCCCCTTGGGCTACGTTTTTAACCCTCCCTTCCATACGTCTTGGTGCTAGAACCGAGCACCAACCCTTCAAGCGCTTATCGCATCACTCGATTCTGATTAGCCCTTCCTTTTAAAAAACCCCCAGTCATATCTTCTCCCATATAACCCATGGCCCCGCAGCCGGGCGCCTAATCATATTTTATATTTTTCCCGCCCCCAAAAATATTAAAACCTTATGTTATTTTGAAACTTCAAGTTTTTTATTATTTCCAAAGTTTTTCAGCCGGTCCAAAATTCAAAGCTCTCTCCACCATTGATCTGATTTGCAGATCGACGACACGCCATCCATCGCCCGGTGGTCCCCTCCGTCCACTCACTGTTGCAAAACCACGCGGTATCCATCGCACCGCTTTTGAGCACGGGGCAGTTTTTTCCATTTCGCAGTGATTCCATATGTTGGCTGACACGTGTCTTGGGCACTATTCACAAAAAATCCGTCCATCGTGCGCTAAAGATTGGATGTGGACCCGGCGCAATATTGACGTCTACTGTTCGATCTAAGGCCGTCCATCGGACGACGACCGCTTGACAAAGAAGCCCAACAGTTAACCAGGCTATGGCATGAAATTTAAAATATCTATGACGTCTATCTGATCTTCAGATCGACGGCCCATCATTCATTGCCCTGATTCCTCCGCTTTGACTTTTCTCCTCTGCTCCCGACCGTCGATCTCTGCGGGATCGATGGCTCCAATTCATATTCATTTTCTGCCTTCCCTTTGAATTCCTCTGATCGATCCCGGCCATTGGATGATGCCATCCAACGGCCATACTCCCTCCACGTGCCTTCTAAAGCAGTTAACCTATACATGCAGGATTTTATAATAATTGTTTGTATTTTTGCAGGGTTTTATGGTTTTCTCTGCTATGTCTAAAGAAAATTTGAAGGCAGAGGGTGATGATCCTCCCGCCTTCGATTCATCAAAGAAAATCCTTCGCAGGGTTTAAAATTCACGTTTCATCAGTGATTCACGAGGCATTGATACCATATCATCCATGCGTGACCCTGCATACCAGCAAAGCACAGTGAATTAGACACAAATCAAAGAGTATCAGTGTCGAAGACAAAAATATATCAAGACAGGAATTAAAGATAGATCTATAGGGATTATGGTTAAAATGGATTATCAGAAGCCTAAAACATAGTTTAAAGAAAACCATGAGTGTTTTATCAGATAGAAAGCATATTGTGCCACATCAGGGGCTAATTAAATTCCCCAGCCATCACAGAGTCACCTACAGCGTCAAAACAATCAGAGGAAAGTCGAAGTTATTATCAGACTAGGAGATATTTTGCATCATACAGCTGAACAGTTATTTCAACCAAAGGAACTTATTATAGCTAGCAGTAGAAGTTATTACAAGGATGATGAGGAGCCTTGAAGTCAAAAAATTATTTCCAGCAAACCTAATAGTTATTGTAAATGATTTTATACAGAGGACACCTATGTAAGTTTCTTCATTGAGCCCCCAAAGGTAAAGAAGCCATTTAAGTCTGTATTAATTAGTTTTTGAGATCTTTTATCAAATCTCACCTCCTAATTCTTCTATATATACTTCTAAAGAAGATGAGTGAGGGTTTGGTTGATCACTAGTTGTAATATTGGAACTCTCTGAAATAATACATAGTCTGTTGAGGTTGAAGAAGAAATTGAAGTCTTGGATGTCCTAATGATGTTGTTGCATACTTGTTACTGTGAAGGCTCTATTCATCCTTCACTATTTCATTTTTTCTTTTGCTAAAGTATTTTAGAGTCTTTAACCTCTCTCTTTAGTATTCATGCTTGTTTATTTCCTTAATAGTTCGAATAGTTGGTTTCAGCATGATTTATGGTTCTCCCTGCCTGTCTGCTGCCACTTTAAAAATGTTATTGAAGTCTCCCTTTGAAGTTTTCTGTTTATAGTGAGTCAAGGAGGTCATTTCTGATCTTGCCCTTTGTCCTTACTTAAACAGTTGTCTCAAAGATCTTTATAGTTGTAATCATAGATGTGTTAGGTGTTCCCTCTTCTATGACTGCAGTTATCAGTGAATCTTTTATGTTTTCTAAGTCATTTGAAATAAAATCTTTGAGGAAATAGGGTGTTCCCCGAATCTTAGATTTCATTTTAAAAGTTGTTTTGAAATCATTGTTTGCTTAAAGGTGTGATTTTTAGAATTCATGGTTAGCCATGTCTATCAAAAAGCTCTTTATTTTTCAAATTGTGCTTTCAAATTCCCTTTGTTTGAGAATTAAACTTCTCTTTTCAAATCATTGATGTCCATCTCATTCCAAAACCAAAGGATCCTGTGGCCAAGTTATATTTTCCCTCTGATATCCCATATCCATTGATGAGTATGTTATGACCTCTTCTTGACTCCATTGCCCAATGGACCAGATGTTTCTCCATTCTATATATCTTTCCTAGACCTTTCATGTTTTGTTGTATCAATTCAACCAAACAAACAAACAAACACCTGCACTTAATAACTAGTCTAAAAACAATACTCAAAGCACACTAGATAAAACTTTGCAAAAAAACATTTGAGAGATCCCTCTCTAAGAATAGGAGGACTAGATCCTGGAATACTAAAGATTGGTTCTGATGTTGCCTTGTCTTTTGATTTTCCAAACTATCAAAACACGGGACACCAACATAATGGTGATCACGGTGGGACCCTTATGAGTTAGTAATAATCTAAGTACCCCTTAGGACTCCAGAAATCCCTTATTTTCAAGAATATCTAGTGATTATTAGCCACCTCATCGTCACCAACATAATGGCGATCACGGTGGGACGTACTAAGAATATATTGGTTTGAAAACCTTTCTTAAAACTTTTTAGGCCCAGTATAACATAAGTAACCTTATTCAAGCACTACCTAACAAATGGTAATCATGATAGGACTTAATTGAATCAGTGACAAACTAAGTAACCCTTAGGATTCTCATTAAATCTTATCAAACCTTGAAGGAATCAGTTACCAAGCCATAAGAGTGAACTATGTATGATTAAACACCTTAGCTAAGTGTCAAATCACATTTAGGACACTCTCTTAACCTGTAAGACCAAAATAACTTAGAAAAACCCAAAATATTTCAGTTTGGCTTCACAATAAGCATGGTGGTGGAACCATCCAATATCTTACCTTCATAAAAGTTAAAAAATTCCCACCTAGCAACTCCACTAGCCCCAGTAGGCTTTTTACTCATCTAGGTTCCCAGATATCTTCAGGACTGTGTTAACCAGTCGTGAAGAAGTTTATAAGCCTAGTCTCTTACTATATAAGACATCGTGAGAGGTTAAATTCCCAAAAACAGTCTCTAAAACCTTAACCTCTCTCATTTTGGAAAAAAAACTTTGGCTTCACATAGGATTAACACTAGATCCCATCCAGACTCGAATCCTCCTTTAATCGTTGACAATCCTGAGAGAATTCTGTGGTAGATTTCTAACTCTAGAAAATCAACTGCTAATAGGAGCCTCTTAAGAACAAATTCTGTCCTCGAAAACCTTGTTGTCTTAGAGGATTCACACTTTGATTTACATCATACACAGAACATATTTAGAACTAGATCTCAAGGTGATTTAAACAAGACTGACGTTAACTTTTCATATTTGCAACAGAGCTTTAGTAGAGAAGCCTCACCTTCCACTCCTCCTGATTCCCATCTTCTTCATCACTTTAGCCCTTTCCATAACAAATCTGCCCAAAATCAGTTTGCTGGCCCAAGTGTTTCTTCCACTCCAATTCATACTACCACTGTTCAAAACACTCCATCACATCCATTTTTTATAAACCCACCTCTTGTAAATCCACCCTTATTTCCAACCATGGCAACATGGTATGCCCCATTAGTGTTATCACAACCTCTACTTCCCTTACCAAATTATTACCAATCCAAAATCCCTCACTTCACTAGAAAAGATTCTACAACAGCCCAACATCATGTAGATAGGATGGAAGATGCATTTGATTACATGGAGATAGAAGAAGAAACTGTGAAGATGAGGATCTTGGCCCAAATTTTCAGAGGAGATGTAAAGAAATGGTTCAAAAACTTACCTCCTAACAGCATAAATGATCTCCCTGCTTTGCATCAAACTTTTATCAACAAATGGGAACTGAAAAGGAACCCTCTCCAAATACTAACAGAGTATAGCAGCCTCAAGAGAAACAAAGGGGAGAGTGTCCATGAGTACTCCACTAGGTTCAATAACATTTACAATGCTCTCCCACCTCACATGAAACCTCCCCAAGGCATGGCCTTGGTAAGGTATCCTGAAGGCCTTGATGCTGAAATGACTTATGAATTAAGGGGAAGAGATTAGTTAACCTTGGAAGACATGCAGAAAGGAGCTTTGAGTGTAGAAGAAAAACTAATCGAGAAAAGAAATAGGTTGAGATTATAGAAGAGGGTAAATTATAATGATGACCCACTACCCTCAACCTCAGCCTCTAACACAAAAATTAATAACCTAGTGAAGGTAATGGAGAGGATGCTTGAAAAGATCAATTTAAATGAGAGACTACCACCAAGAGAACCTCAAAACAATCAAAATAGAAATAGAAATCAGAAATATAGAATAGAAAACAATCAAGATAAGAAAAAGGAAAGCGACCAACATATTAGACCTACCTTCCAACAGAACTATGTAGATCAATATGAGGAAGATAGGGAGTTGGAAAGGTTGGAAGAATATCATGTAAACTTGATTGGATCAGACAGTGGGGATGATGTTTTCCTCACTGAGGAAGAACAAGGTTTCTTCTCTTATGATCAAAATACAAACACCTATGAATATTTTGATGACTATAGGTTGGGTTTTGAAAATGCAATCATGGAGGTACACAAACAATATGATCTTAGGAGCAATGGAAGCATAGATAATTCAAAGGATAAGAACACTAGCACTACTGTCAAGAAAAACACGGACAACTAGCCCAAAAGGACAACAGATAATACCAACATTTTGGCCAAGAAACTAGACTTAAACAAAGACAAAGGTGTCCAGCCAAATGTTGAACTGAGAACCCCTAGCACTTCAGCTCGTGGTCCTAATAAAACTGTTCCAATTACTAGCCCAAACAAGGTTCAACAAGTCAAACTTGCTGAAAGGAATTCAATTGAAAAGACAGATGTAAATATGAACAATTATATTGGTCCTTTCAGTCTTGAGGGAGAGATTGCTAAGATAAAAATTACCATCCCCCCTGCTGAGCTAGTAACACAAGAAGTGTACAAAAACCAAGTTTTGAAAGCTTTGAACCTAGGAAGTGATACTGACACCTTAAACTTGACAGATGACAAACCTAAGTTGTTGTTTGGTCTAGAAGTTGAAGGCAAATACCAAGAAGGGGCTGTCCCTCCCTTCTATGTTAGCTTGAACATACATGAGAAAAATTTACACAATGCCATGTTAGACTCAGGAGCTTCACACAATCTAATGACCAAGGTAGTAATGGAAAGCTTAGGCTTAGAAATTACTAAACCATACAAAGACTTGTATTCCTTTGACTCAAGAAGAGTCAAATTTTTGGGTTTAATTAAAGATTTGTGTGTTAACTTATCCCAAATTCCCGCTAAGAGTTTAGTCATGGACATAGTTGTGGCTGACATTCCCCCTAAATATGGCATGCTCTTATCAAGATCTTGGGGAGCAAACTTCAGGGAAACCTTCAAATGGACATGTCTTATGCCACCATTCATGTTTTTAACCAAAACAGAAGACTATATAGGGAATCTCACATGAAGTACATGGTGAGCAACATAGACAAACCAAACAACTCTCCAATCTATTCTATTCAATCAAGTTTAGATTCCTTTATCTTATGTAATGAAGATGAAATTACTCAACAAGATAAGGAAAACATGGACCCAATCAGTTCACTAGAACAATCCAATCTTCCCCTCAATCAAATGAAACACATTGAAAATCAACAGCAACGAGAGAATGAAAACAAGGATGACATACTTTGGAAAATAAAATTTGATGGATCTTGTAATAAAAAAAGTGCAGGAGTAGGTGTGTGGATTCAAAATACAAAACAGAGTTTTTCGTAAAAATTGGATTTCCCATGCACTAACAATATTGCTGAGTATGAAGCACTTCTCCTAGGCTTACAACTGCTTAAACAATTAGAAGCCCAGAGGATATCAATCTTAGGAGATTCTGAAATTATCATAAGACAAATCAAAGGAGAATACCCAGCTAAAAATCCAAGGCTTAGGGAATATCGAAACGCTGCCCTTGATCTATTGAAAACCTTTGAAAAGTATGAACTTATTTTCATTCCAAGAGAACTAAATCATCTAGAAAATGAACTCGCTTTCAATGGAAGTAATTGCTAGATACCTGAAATAAATGAACAACTCAGTGTGAAGGTAAAACATAGGCCTGCTGTGCCTGATAACGAATATCACTGGCAAGTGTTTGATTTTGAAAAACACATAGATGATTTCTTGAAATCAGAAAATGATTTCAGCATACCAATGTCAGAAACCAGCCATACAGAAAATTGATTGTATATTGAACAAATCCCAGAAGTTGAAATGACATATACTGCTAATATAAATCATTATGAAAATCCTTTTGAAGCAGAGATAACTGACAACACACACCAAGAAGACTTGGAAGTTTTACAATGCAAAAATGATAAAATTCCAATAGGTCTAGCACCTTTAGAACACCTTTTTGATTTTAACGATGTAGCCAAAGAACTGAGAATAGAGCCTGTGGAAACAAATACAGAAGAGCACAACATAGGCAGTATAGCAGAACCCAAGATGATCAAGTTGTCCAACACTCTCCCAGCCGACATAAAATTGCAGTACATAGAGTTGTTCAAAGAGTCTAAATATGTTTTTGCTTGGGGATACAAAGACCTAAAATCATATGATACCAGCATCATCCAACATAAAATCCCTTTGAAGGAAAATAAAAAGCCTTTTAAACAAAAAATAAGGAGAATAAAACCTCTTTTACTCCCTTTAGTCAAGGCAGAAATTGAAAAGATGCATGTTGCTGGGATCATTGTACCAATTAGATATTCTGAGTGGGTATCAAACTTAGTCTCTGTTAGAAAGAAAACAGGGGAAATCAGGCTCTGTATTGACTTCAGAAATTTAAACAGAGCCTCTTTAAAATGACAACTACCCCTTACCCAAGATGGACCATATACTTCAAAGGGTAGTTGGGTTGAAAAGGATATCCCTCTTAGATGGGTTCTCGGGTTACAACTAGGTGTTAGTACTGCCAAATGATCAAATCAAAACTGCTTTCACTACACCTTGGGGCACCTTTATGTATGTCAAAATGTATTTCGTATTAATGAATGCAGGGGTCACCTTCAAAAGGGCCATGGACATAGCCTTTTATGAAGATATTGGCTATTTCATAATCATTTACCTTGATGACATAAATGTTTTCTCAAAAACTAATGAAGAACATTTGATTCACCTAAGAAATTTTTTTGAGAAGTGTAGGAAATTTGGCTTGTCATTGAATCCCAAGAAAACACTCTTTGGTCTCCAAGAAGGTAAATTTCTTGGCCATATAATTTCAGAAGAGGGAATCAAAATAGACCCTACAAGGATAGATGGCATATTGTAGATCATCCATCCAAGAAGTCTCAAAAAATTACAATATTTCATTGGAAAGATTAATTTTCTGAGGAGGTTCATCCCCAATCTTGCTGAGCTATTGAAAAACATTACAAACATGCTTAATAAAGATGTCGGTTTAAAATGGACTTTACCAACTAAACAATCATTCGAACTGGTCAAACAAGCTCTTACTCAAACACCAGTCCTAATTAATCCAGATTTCACCAAAGAATTTTATATCTTTTCTTTTGCATCTGAACATACAATAGCTGCAGTATTACTTCAAAATAATGATTTAGGGAAAGAAAAACCGATATCCTTTTTAGTAGGGCCTTAAGAGTTGCTCCTCTCAAATATAACATCATGGAGAAGCAAGCTTTAGCATTGGTGAAAGCATTAAAATACTTTAGGGTCTATATTTTACACTCTCACATAATCGCTTTTGTTCCACATACTATTGACAAGGACATTATAAGTCAAGACCCTGATGGTAAAAGTGGAAAATGGATTGCAACTATTCTTGAATATGACTTAGAAATCAGACCCACCAAACTAGTTAAATGGCAGGGATTAGCAAAACTTATGGCTGAGTCTAACTTCCAAGCACTAGATATGAATATGGTGGATGTGTTGGAAGAAATAGAAGAATCTACTGCTCCTTTTATTGAAGAAACATTTCTAAATTCTCCTTGGTATGCTAACATTATTTATGTGCTTTTATATTTAAATGCCCCCCCTTCTTTGTACAAAACTAAAGCTAGATTTTTGAAACAAAAAGCTTTGAGTTTCTGCATTGTAGATGGGATATTATATTGGAAAAATGTTGTTGGAATTTTTCTTAAATGTTTACTTGAAGATGATGTAGGAAAAATAATGCATGAGTTGCATGATAGAGAATGTGGAGGACACCTCTACTGGAAGGCCACAGCGAACAAAATTCTTAGATCTAGTTACTATTGGCCTACCCTTTTACCAGACACTCAGAATTTGGTCATGTCTTCCCATGAGTTTCAAATTTTTGATGGAAAAATAAAACTCCTTCCCTTACCCTTACATCCCATCAGAGTTGAGGCACTTTTTCAACAATGGGGTCTAGACTTCATTGGAGAAATTCACCCATCCTCCTCAGCTCAACATAAGTGGATCCTCACAGCCACTGACTTCTTTACCAAGTGGATAGAAGTTATACCTTCCAGAAATGCTAATGACTCTGTCATTATCAAGTTCCTTGAAACAAATATCCTATCCAGATTTGGTTTTCCCAAAAAAATCATAAAAAATAATGCTGCTGCTTTTAAATCTAAAAAGATTCTTGATTTCTGTTACAAATACCACATAACCTTGGGCCATTCCACTGCTTACTATCCCCAAGGAAATGGATTAGTTGAATCTTCCAACAAGAGCCTCATCAATATCATTAAAAAAATGTTGGAACAAAATCAGAAATCATGGCACAGTAAACTGGTTCGTGCCTTATGGGCTGATAGGTTAACTACAAAGAAATCAATAAAAATTTCCCCCTATCAGCTAGTCTATCGTATGGACACAGTTTTTCCCACCTCACTAGGAGTTCCAGTCATGAAACTCCTTCAAGAAGTGTAGATTGAAGAGAATGATATGTAGAGAAGAATCAACCAATCGATCCATTTACAATAGACCAGAGAGGAAGTCTATGAGAGAACACAGTTGGTACAAGAAAATATGAAGAAGCTATTTGATAAGAGGACTAAGGCAAACAATTTCCAAATTGGAAATGTTGTTCTTAAATGGGATTCAAGAAGAGAAGAGAAGGGAAAACATGGCAAGTTTGAGAACTTGTGGAAAGGGCCCTATATTATTCATGCTGAGAGGGGTGACAATGCATTTTTCCTGAAAGAATTGAATGGAGAAGACTTATATGGAGGTCCTGTCAATGACAGGATGCTCAAGCATTACTTCTGCCAAGAATCTTGAGTTTAAAGCATTTTATTCTTCATTATCAATATCATAGTCTAGACATTGCTTTTAAATTTGGAAAAATAAAAAGTACAAAAACAAAGAAAAGAAAGAAAAGAGGGAATATTGTAAAAACAAGAAAGGTATAGCCCCATACCAAAAAGAGAAACAAATATGAAAGTGTGCAAGCTTAAATTTCACTCCTAAAAAACACACTTCTAGTTAGTCAAACAGCCTAATCTTGACTAATTAGCTTTAAATTTCCTGCTAATAGGTTAGTAAATTCTATTTTCCAAACTGTTTAATCTTGGCTTATCAATAAATAGTTAAGGATAGAAATTAAAGGTTCAAACATGCTCAAAATCTGAACCTGAGTTCCAAGGAAAAAATGACTCAAATCTGTTTCAAGTTCTGAGTCAAAGGATGTAAAATTCTGGTTCTAATCAGCCCAAAGTTTGAACCAGTTAATAAAGGAAAGACAGCTCAATAAAGAATCAAAATGGAACTGAAGAAAGGAGGAAGGAAATGTTTTAAAATCTCAGATCTCAAACCTCCCATTTTTGTTTTAAATTTTCTGCAAAATAAATGTCTATGTGTAGCTTGTTTTTATGCCATAGATCACAGAAAGTCAAAACAGCTTAATCTTGACTTGACTGTTTTTAAATTTATGTTTTAGAATTTAGAGAAATAAATTCTGTTGGATAGTTTAATCCAAACAGATAATAGATTAGGTAGAGAATCATATGGGCTCAACCATCTAATCTGAGTCCATGGAGAAATAAGAAGTAGAAATAGATTAGATTTCCTTCTTTCAAAAAGAATAAAATGTTGTGAAAGAGTTTGCCAATCCAAGTGCACTCTAATGAAGAAAAAATGTTAGATCAGTAGGATTGGGTAGGTAAAAATATTGTATTGATGAGGATCCGTTATTTTTATGGCTGCTAATATATTTTCAAAACCAGATCATCACAGCAAAGGAAGGGCAACCCAATGGATGAGGCAACTGATCAGCCTCCCAGAAAATTCAAGTCTGAAATTCTTGATGCCTTCAAAAAAGGCACCATCCCCAAGTGGATCCACTGTTAGCCACCTATAAATTCTGTTATATCAAGTGGTGGATAAATGATTTTGGATAGCCTTCAAGAAACAATTTCATTTGCTAAAATTTTTTTATGCTTAAAGTCTTTTGATAATATCCTATCCTTTGTATAAACATCATTGCCTTTCCAATCTTGCTGATTCCCAAGAAAGAATACTACTGCTACCACCATTTTCCTTTTTTCCCCCTTCTGCCAAAACTAACCTCATCTTTGCCTTTTCTTTTCCCATGAAAACCTTCATTCTCATGTTTTCCCCTTCTCCCTTCATCAAAACCCCTTTGATAAGGTCTAAGACCCTTTCTTAGCCTTATCGAAACCCTCAAACTCCTTTCAAAACCATTAAAAATCCATAAAAATACATTGTTTATGACTTAAGCCCCCTTGGGTTAAGTCTTTAACCCTCCCTTCCTACGTCTTGGTGCTGGAACTGAGCACCAACCCTCCAAGTTCTTATCACATCACCCGATGTCGATTAGCCCTTCCTTTTAAAAAACCCCTGGTCATATGTTCTCCCATATAACCCATCGCCCTGCAGTCGGGCGCCTAACCATATTTTATATTTTTCCTGCCCTCAAAAATATTAAAACCTTATGTTATTTTGCAACTTCGGTTTTTTTATTATTTCCTAAGGTTTTCTGCCAGTCCAAAATTCAAAGCTCTCTCCACCGTTGATCTGATCTGCAGATCGAAAGCACGCAATCCATCGCCCGGTGGTCCCCGCCATCCACTCACTGTTGCAAAATGACGCGGTATCCATCGCACTGCTTTTGAGCGCGGGGCAGTTTTTTCCATTTCGCAGTGATTCCATACGTTGGTTGACACGTGTCTTGGGCACTGTTTACAAAACCATCATCCATCGCGCGCTAAATATCGGATGTGGACCCCGAGTGATATTGACATTCACCGTCCGATCTGAGGCCGCCCATCGGACGGCGACCGCTCGACAAAGAAGCCCGACAGTTAACCAGGCTACGACACGTCATTTAAAAGATCTCTACCGTCAGTCTGATCTGCAGATTGGCGGCCCACCATTCATCGCCCTAATTCCTCCGCTTTGACTTTTCGCCTTCGCTCTCGACCGTCGATCTTTGTGCGATCGACGACTCCAATTCATAATCCTTTTCCACCTTTTCTTTGAATTCCTTTGATCAATCCTAACCATTGGATGACCATGCTCCCTCCACGTGCCTTCTGAAGCAGTTAACCTATACATGCAGGATTTTATAATAGTTGTTTGTATTTTTGCAGGGTTTTATGGTTTTTTACACTATGTCTGAAGAAAATTTGAAGGCAGAGGGTGACGATCCTCCCGCCTTTGATTCATCAAAGAAAATCCTTCGCAGGGTTTAAAATTCACATTTCATCAGTGATTCACGAGGCATTGATGCCATATCATCCCTGCGCGACCCTGCATACCAACAAAGCACAGTGAATTAGACACAAATCAAAGAGTATCAGTGTCGTAGACAAAAATATATCAAGACAGGAAATTAAAGACAGATCTATAGGGATTATGGATAAAATGGATTATCAGAAGCCTAAAACATAGTTTAAAGAAAATCATGAGTGTTTTATCAGATAGAAAGCATATTCTACCACATCAGGGGCTAATTAAATTCTCCAGCCATCACAGAGCCACCTACAGCCTCAAAACAATCAGAGGAAAGTCAAAGTTATTATCAGACCAGGAGATATTTTACATCATACAGCTAAACAGTTATTTCAACCAAAGGAACTTATTATAGATGTCAGTAGAAGTTATTACAAGGATGACGAGGAGCCTCGAATTCAACAAATTCTTTCCAGCAAACCTAATAGTTAATGTAAATGATTTTACATAGAGGACACCTATGTAAGTTGCTTCATTGAGCCCCCAAAGGCCAAGAAGCCATTTAAGTCTGTATTAATTAGTTTTTGAGATCTTTTATCAAATCTCACCTCCTCATTCTTCTATATATACTTCTGAAGAAGATGAGTGAGGGGTTGGTTGATCACTAGTTGCAATATTGGAACTCTCTGAAATAATACATAGTCTGTTGAAGTTGAAGAAGAAATTGAAGCCTTGGACGTCCTGATGTTGTTTTTGCATGCTTGTTACTATGAAGGCTCTATCATTGGATCCATGAGCTTGGTTGTTGGTGAATTTTTCTGAATTGTTTAATTTTTTCCCCCATTTTCATTATGTTCCATAATTTCTTACTATAATAGGTTGAAAGTTTTAGGCTAAGAAATGACTCCTGGAAACACCTTAGACCTGTTCATCCTTCACTATTTCATGTTTTTTTTGCTGAAGTATTTTAGAGTCTTTAACCTCTCTCTTTAGTCTTCATGCTTGTTTATTTCCTTAATAGTTCAAATAGTTGGTTTCAGCATGATTTATGGTTCTCCCTGCTGCCACTTTAAAACTGTTATTGAGGTCTCCCTTTGAATTTTTCTGTTTATAATGAGTCAAGGAGGTCTATTCTGATCTTGCCCTTTGTCCTTACTTAAACAATTGTCTCAAAGGTCTTTATAGTTGTAATCATAGATGTGTTAGGTGTTCCCTCTTCTATGACTGCAGTTATCAGTGAATATTTTATGTTTTCTAAGTCATTTGAAATAGAATATTTGAGGAAATAGGGTGTTCCCCGAATCTTAGATTTCATTTTAAAAATTTTTTTGAAATAATTGTTTGCTTAAAGGTGTGATTTGTAGAATTCATGGTTAGCCCTCTCTATCAAAAAGCTCTTTATTTTTCAAATTGTGCTTTCAAATTCCCTTTGTTTGAGAATTAAACTTCTCTTTCCAAATCATTGATGTCCATCTCATTCCAAAACCAAAGGATCCTGTGGCCAAGTTAGATTTTCCCTCTGATATCCCATATCCATTGATGATTATGTTATGACCTCTTCTTGACTCCATTTCCCAATGAACCATATGTTTCTCCATTCTATATATCTTTCCTAGACCTTTCATGTTCTACTCTATCAATTGAACCAAAAAAACAAACAAACACCTGCACTTAATAACTAGTCTAAAACCAATACTCAAAGCACACAAGATAAACCTTTGCAAACAAACATTTGAGAGATTCCTCTCTGAGAATAGGAGGACTAGATCCTGGAACTCTAAATATTGGTTCTGATGTTGCCTTGTCTTTTGATTTTCCAAACTATCAAAACACAGGACACCAACATAAGGGCGATCACGGTGGGACCCTTATGAGTTAGTAATAATCTAAGTACCCCTTAGGAATCCATAAATCCCTTATTTTCAAGAATATCTAGTGATTATTAGCCACCTCATCACCACCAGCATAATGGTGATCACGGTGGGACATACTGAGAATATAGTGGTTTGAAAACCTTTCTTCAAACTTTTTAGGCCCAGTATAACATAAGTAACCTTCTTCAAGCACTAACTAACAAATGGTAATCATGATAGGACTTAATTGAATAAGTGAAAAACTAAGTAACCCTTAGGATTCTCATTAAACCTTATCAAACCTTGAAGGAATCATTTACCAATCCATAAGAGTGAACTTCGTATGATTAAACACCTTAGCTAAGTGTCAAATCACATTTAGGACACTCTCTTCACCTGTAAGACCAAAATAACTCAGAAAAACCCAAAATATTTTAGTTTGGCTTCACAATAAGCATGGTGGTGGAACCATCCAATATCTTACCTTCATAAAAGCTAAAAAGTTTCCACCTGGCGACTCCACTAGCCCCAGTAGGCCTTTTACTCATCTAGGTTCTCAGATCTCTTCAGGACTATGTTAACCAGCCGTGAAGAAGTTTAGAAGCCTAGTCCCTTACTAGATAAGACATCGTGAGAGGTTAAATTTCTAAAAACAGTCTCTAAAACCTTAACTTCTCTCATTTTGGAAAAAAAACTCTAGCTTCACATAGGATTAACACTAGATCCCATCCATACCCAAATCCTCCTTTAATCATTGACAATCCTGAGAGAATTCTGTGGAATATTTCTAACTCTGGAAAATCAGCTGCTAATAGGAGCCTCTTAAGAACAAATTCCGTCCCCGAAAACCTTGTTGTCTTAGAGGATTCACACTTTGATTTACATCATACACAGAACATCTTTAGAACTAGATCTCAAGGTGATTTAAACAAGACTGGCCTTAACTTGGAAGATTTGCAACAGAGCTTTTGTAGAGAAGCCTCACCTTCCAATCCTCCTGATTCCCAGCTTCTTCATCACTTTAGCCCTTTCCATAACAAATCTGCCCAAAATCAGTTTGCTGGCCCAAGTGTTTCTTCCACTCCAATTCATACTACCACTATTCAAAACACTCCATCACAGCCAATTTTTGTAAACCCACCTCTTGTAAATCCACCCTTATTTCCAGCCATGGCAACATGGTATGCCCCATTAGTGTTACCACAACCTCTACTTCCCTTACCAAATTATGATCCTGTGATTGAAGCCAATCATTTTTTTACTGCAGATGGTGCTCCCATCTTTCTCACAGAAGATGAAGAATACACATCGATTGCAGACATTCAAAGGGATGAAGATTTCATATTGGCTAATGACACGGTGTTAGAAGAAGAGTCCGATGATTTCCAAAGAGGGTACATGAACACTTTATCAGCCCAACAAAAGCAGTATTCTTTGAGGAACAAAGATGTCCCGATCAGTCCCATTCAGAAGAGAAAAGAGCTCCAAGCGAAAAATGATTCTTCAAATACTCAGAAGAAAGGGAAAGAGCCCACCAATCCTTCCCCTAGCAAGACATTTTCAGCGATTAACACCACAAATGAAAAGAACCAGCATAACGCAGAAAATGGGCAAGTAGAGAAGAAAGATTCTACAGTTAAAGAGGTAGAAAATTTTCCTTCTTTTAATTTAGAAAATAAAATTTCTAAGTTGAAAGTGTCCATGCCCTTGACTGAGTTGGTGAAAAATAATGCATAAAAACATTAGGTGTCTAGAATTTTGCAAATAGACTCTGTATCAGACATGGTAAATGTTGAAGATGACTACCCTAAACTCATCTTTGGCCCAGCCACAGAGGATCAATCTAAAGAAAGTGAAGTCCCTCCCTTCTACCTGAGTCTTAGATTACATGAGTTCATCTTACATAATGCTATGTTGGACTCTGGAGCCCCACATAATTTGATGCCCAAAGCCATCATGGAGAAGTTAGGACTTGATATTACTCGCAAATACCATGATTTGTATTCTTTTGACTCTGGTAGGGTCCATTGTATCGGTCTTATCAAAGATTTGGTAGTGTCTTTAGATCAAATCCCAGCCAATAATGTTTTGATGGACTTAGCTTTTGCCGATGTTCCACCACAATTTGGAATGCTTCTGTCCAGGTCTTGGGGTGAAAAACTTAAAGGAACCATGCAGCTTGAGTTCTCTTATGCCACCATTCCCATGTTTGGCCAGTTGAGAAAACTATATAGGGAGAAGAAGATGAAATATATGATCACTAGTAAAGAGAAGCCAGTAAATCATCCCATTAATGCAGTCCACACAGATTTAGAGTCATTTGTATTATATTGAGATGGTGGTTTGAATGATGAAAATGTTCAGTTGGTACAAGTAGATGAGATACCTAAAATTTTAGAAAATTTTAGGGAAGTCCTCAAAAAGGAAAAAGATAAAGCAGCAATCACTTTTGAGCCTCCTGCCCGCCAGCAACAAAAAGATAGTGAACAATAGAAAGATCCAGAAATGAGTCAAGATAGAGTAGAGAAAGAAGCAAAATTTCAGCATCTGGAAGAAGAAGAAGGCCTTTGGAGCATGGACTTTGATGGAGTTGTTGGTAAGGATGGAGCTGGTATAGGAATATGGATTTAGAGCCTTGTTTTCCATCCTGAAAAGGTTCCTAGTAATGTTAGAGTATGTGCTTATAAGTTGGCTTTTGACTACTCTAACAATGAAGCAGAGTATGAAGCTTTTATTGCAGGTCTAAAATTTTTGAAGAAGCTGCATGCAAAGAGGATTTCTGTCTATGGAGACTCAGAGCTGATAATAAAAAAATTAAAAGGAGAGTACCAAGAAAAACATCCAAGGTTGAGGGCATACAGAAATACAGTCCTAGAGATCTCGAGGACATTTCCTGAGTACACTTTGACAACAGTGCTCAGGATTCATAATATTATTGTTGATTCTCTTGCCACTACTGTAAGCAACTTGAAAATTCCAATGAACTCCAGCAATAAGTTTGAGATTTATGTCAAACATAGGCCTGTTGTTCCAGAAAATCTAAGGTATTGGCAAGTGTTTTGGGATGACAATGAGATCAATGCTTTTTTTCAAAGTGAAGGAAAATTCAAAGATACTCCCATAGAAGGTGATTATAATTTGGATGATCAAGAGATCAAAGTGAATTAGATGGACATATTGCAGCTGAAGGATAATATAATTCCTAGAGGTCTCATACCTTTAGAGGAGATTTTTGATCAGGATGATGTTGCAAAGAAAACAAGATTGGTGCCTACTGAGAAAGGAGTTGAAGATGTGAATCTTGGGACAACAGACAAGCCCAAGCTTGTGAATTTATCAAAGTCATTGTCCCCTGAGGTAAAGGAACAATATGTTAAATTACTTTCTGAATTTTCTGATGTGTTTGCATGGGATTATTCAGAATTGAAGGTGTATGACAAGAACATAATTTAGCACACTATTCCCATCAAGCCGGATCAGAATCCATTTAGACAGAAGCTGAGAAGAATCAACCCAAAGCTGCTACCATCCATTGAAAAAGAGGTAAACAGATTTTACAAAGCTGGTGTCATAGTCCCAATTAGATTTTCTGACTGGATTTCAAATTTGGTCCCGATACAGATTTTTTTTATTCAAATTTTTGGAATCTGAATAAAGCATCCCTAAAGGATAACTATCCACTTCCGAAGATGGACCACATTCTGCAGAGAGTATTTGGAGCATCAAGGATGTCACTACTTGATTGCTACTCAGGCTATAACCAGATCTTGGTGCATGAGAAAGACCAAGACAAAACTTCCTTCACAACACCCTGGGGAACCTTCCAGTATGCCAAAATGCCATTTGGATTGAAGAACGTTGGAGCCACTTTCCAGCAAGCAATGGAAATTACTTTTGCCAATGAAAAGGATGTTTTTCTTGTTGTTTATTTGGATGATCTGACAGTTTTTTCTGGTTCTGATTATGATCATTTGCACCATTTGAGAGTTGCTTTTCAGCGATGCAGAAAATTTGGGATTTCTCTCAATCCAAAGAAAAGTGTTTTTTCCATGGATGAAGGCAAGCTGCTGGGGCATATCATCTCTAAAGACGGTATCCACATTGATCCATCTAGAGTGGAGGCAATTCAGCACATAGACCTTCCACGGAACAAAAAAGAGATTCAAGAATTCAATGGTAAGATGAATTTCTTGCACAGATTTATACCCAATTTGGCTGAACATCTGAGAGAAATGACTAACATGTTGAAGAAGGATAGCACTATCAAATGGAGTGAGGAGGCTATCAAGTCATTTAATCTGGTAAATTTTTCTTTTTCCAATGCCCCAGTCTTGATTAGTCCTGATTTCACTCAATATTTCATTATATTTTCATTTGCATTGGAGCATACTATGGTTGCGGTTTTGATGCAGAAGAGAGATCAGATTAAAAAGCCAATTTCCTTTTTCAGTAGGAATATTAGAGATGTTGCCTTGCGGTATAATATTATTGAGAAACAAGCATTGGCTCTTCTAAAGGCATTGAATGATTTTAGAGTATACATCCTACATTCACATACAATAGCATATGTTCCTAATGTAGCAGTGAAGGATGTGTTGATGCAAACTGATCCAGAAGTTCAAAGAGGTAAGTGGATAGAAGCTATGTTAGAGTATTATTTGGAGATCAAACCCACAAATTTGATCAAAGGACAAGTCTTGGAAAAGCTAATAGCCCAATAAAACCTGCGTGCTTTGGATATAAACCTCATAACAACAATGTCAGAAGATGAGGATGAAGGTTTGCTTGTTCCAGTTTCAGAAATTTTTCTACAATCCCCATGGTATTCAGATATTGTTTATGTTCTTCAACATCTTTCACCACCTCCAGGAATGTCTAAAAGCAAAGGTAGATCACTGAAACTTAAGTCTCCTAAATATTGTATTTTAAATAGTGCTATTTATTGGAAAGATCTAGGAGGTATTTTGCTTAATTGTTTGGTTGAAGAAGACGCTCAGAAGGTAATGCATGAATTTCACAAAGGTGATTGTGGTGGTCATTTGTTTTGGAAAACTACAGCTAATAAAGTGTTGAGAGCAGGATATTATTGGCCAAATTTGTTCTCAGATTTTTATAAAATAGTTATGAATTGTCATGAGTGTCAATGTTTTCAAGGAAAAAGGAAATTTCTTCCTCTTCCTTTGAAAATAGTTTTAGTAAATGCTCCCTTTCAGCAGTGGGGACTTTATTTCATAAGAGAAATCCATCTCGCATCACCAACACAACATTGATGGATATTGATAGGAACATATTACTTCACCAAATGGATCGAGGCCGTTCCAGAAAGGTAGGCAACTGATACGGTAATTATTCAATTTTTAGAGTCAAATATCTTATCTCGTTTTGGCTGCGCTCACAAAATTATAACAGATAACGTAGCATCATTTAAATCTAATAATATGGTGGATTTATGCAACAAATACAATATTGTGTTGGGCCATTCAACAACGTACTACCCACAAGGCAATGACCTGGCAGAATCATCGAATAAATCTCTGATACACATAATCAAGAAAATGTCGGAGGAAAACAAAAGGAACTGGCATTGAAAGCTCATCAACGCACTGTGGGAAGACAGAGTCAACAATAAGAAATCCATAGGTATGTCACCTTTTGAATTGGTTTATGGTACTAATGTTGTCTTTCCTACATCACTTACAGTTCCATTCATGAGATTATTGCAAGAAGTTGGCAGTGAAGACGATGACAATCAGTGAAGAATCAATCATATGATCCATCTTCAGCAAACAAGAGAGGAAGTGTCACAGAATGCTATTGAGTTGCAGGAGAAGATAAAGAATATCTATGACCGTAAGACCAAAGCATAAAATTTTCAGTTGGATGATGTGGTGTTGAGATGGGATGCAAGAAATGAGGACAAAGGGAAGCATGGTAAGTTCGAAAACCTGTGGAAAGGACCATAAAAGATTTCAGCATACAGGGGACATAATGCTTTCTTTCTACCAAGGTTTCCCTAGAGGAGCAGTGAATGGTAGGCTTTTGAAGCACTACCATTGTTGAAGATAATGGATCAGAAACTATGTCACCATCATTGTATATACCATGTTATTTTTGGTCAGAGTTCAAGTACACAGTCATTGAATTTTGGGACCCAAGGTGAAGGCTATAAAACTTGAATGATATGTGTATGGTTTTATTTTATTTCAGTTTTCAGTCTTATTCTTGAGTCATAGTCAGTCTGCATAGTGTCAGTTTTCAGTATTTTTTTACTCCATGCCCAATGGATAAGGCTACTTGGTCTACGGTGTTCTTGGCACCTCCAAGGAGCTACCATCCACATTGGAGCCAATTTTAGTGTCAGTCTATTCATACTACCATTAGTGATCAAAATTGCTCTTTTTCATTTGCATATTAGGAGTCCCATACCATAAATTTTTATCATTCCGCTAGGTCATGGATTCATTGATGGTAGTGGTTTTTCATTAGTTTTCCCTCATGCGAAACTTGTTGATTCTCCTCTCTATGGTATTTAGTCATGAGTCACTTTCACTCTATGAGTCATGTTATTAGGTCATAGGGTTGGTCTCATTAGGTTCTAGGATCTCACCATGGTCAAATTAATGAGTCAAGTGTCAATAAATATTAGCAAAGTCATGAGGAGGTCTAATAAACTCAAAGTCACAGCACCTGGGAAGATCAAAGAAATGATTTATTCAGCTTGATGTAATTTTTGCCTCAAAACCATGTTTTGAGGTGAAAAAATGCTTCTTTGCTTTTATTATCATCTCTTATGTAATTTTATGTCATCATATGTAATAAGTCTCACTTCATAAGCTACTATCTCTACAAAGTCACCACCCTTCCTTTAAAAGACGTTTTCCATAGTATTTTTAGTCCATAATCATGTTCTAAGTATGTCCATTAGAAAGAGCTCGGAAAGATCTTTCCAGCGGTATATTACACTCTCAAAACTGACTCCTGGATTGAAATTTATGCCTAAGTGAATAAAGCTCCCCTATACCCTAAACCAACCCTTTTTCCCACCTTTCCCTTAAACTTTATTTAATTAAAGTTTAATGTTTTCTTTTAAAAAATCCCATTTTCCCCATATGATGGCATAATTGCGTCATTAAAATATTTTAAACACATGAAACCCCGATGCGATTTAATAAACCACTTCCCGTCATGTCCCTTAAACTTTATAATAAAGTTTTAAAGGTTCTTTATTATAAATCCCCACCGATCCAATCCCTTTCCCTTTCTCGATCCGATCGCAATCGTAACATTTAGAATGTGCATTCCGATTGACCCCTATGTTCACAAAATCTCCAATGTGATTGAGTCTCTCCCGATTGACTCCACCCGATTACTCCTTCGTCGTCGATCTGCCCATCCGATTAGACAGCCCACAACTAATCGCGCCATCGCAATCAGAATTTTCACATAACACTTTGCTTCCACTCCCCTTGTGCTTTCGATTCCGATTGACCTTTGGGCCCCACTATTAAACCTTTCACTCCACTTCATGAAAAAGGGTTTTTCCTTTTGTAAAGTGCGGAAATTTATTTTTATATATTTGTTAAGTTCTTCATCGCTCCATCGCAATCAGCAAAATCCTATTTCACTTTAACACCTCCCTTCCCTTCCGATTCCAATTGCGATTTATACTCCCAGGTCCCACCTAAAATCCCTCCGCTCTTTCATACAAAAATCATCTTTTCCCTATGTAAAGCGCAAAGGTTCCCTTTAATTTTTTTTAAAGGGGATTTCGTTATTACACTATCGGACCTCTTTTCCCTCGCCCCTCCATTGTATTACCCAATTGCATCGGTATTTTTATGCCCTATTCCAATATCCCTATTCCTTTATTCTCTGATCCCTGATTGCGATTGCACCATCGCATCGTATATTTTAATCACTCCATTATATATTGCATCCCCTTCCTCCCCTCTGATTCTGATTGCGATTGCAATTTGGACCCCACCTCCTTTCCCTTTCGCTCCTATTCATTCAAAATGGGATTTTACTTCATTAAAGGCATATTTTAGTTTTATTGGCTCTAAAGGGCTTTTCTTGGCATAAAGATATTTTCAAACAAAATAAAGGAAATAGTTAAAGGCCGAGAATCAAATAAAGGCATAGAATCATCACGGTTTCTTCGGCAACGATTTAAAAGGGATCTGTCATTTAGATTGCCTATTTTTCATTCATCCAGTGTAACAATGAATCTGTAAAAGTGGTAAAATGTATTGTTGTTCCTCCCTTTTAGGAGTAGGTCATTGCTCTCTTTCCTATCTTCGGACTTCAGTGAAACAAACTCCCTTTCTCTGTGGATCCATTTCCCACATTTCTGGTCTATTTAATGTAATTTTCAGTCATTTTTAATAGGTAGCAAGTCAGTAAGTAAGGGGATAGTGTGGAAATCAAAGAGGAGGCTCTGCGCTCCATTGTAACAGTTGGACAGGGAATTAATAAAGAATGTAGCTCTGATTTGTGGGATCCTTGTGGTATGAATTTTAGCATTTGTTTTTTCCTTAGTGTTCATATGTAAATTTGTAATATTCACCATTCATTCATAAACATCTCTGGTTGAATGCTTTCAAGATAGATAGGTAGAATCCATTTTAATGCTCTGCCTTGGGAAAACATTCAATATTATATGTTTTCTTCTATTTGAAAAGGATCTATCTCCTATGCCCTTTTCAGCTCCTCACCAGTCTTACCATCCCATCATTATTTAAATTTAATTGCCAAAATTTCCTGCCTACCTTGCCCCATGAAATACCCTGTATCCCTGATTTAATTCCCCAGTTTCAAACTGTCCCATTTGTTCCATACATCCCTGAAAAATTCATTCATTAAAACATTTCCCATTATTATACCTAGCCTAATATCAGTTTATAATTGTACTTTAATGAATATATTTCATGGACAGAGCCCTCTCCTAACCTTGTAGGGCTAGCTACAAGGATGAGCGTGGTTTAAAGGTTACCCTGATTTGCCTTCTTCAGCCTGAGGTTCAAATTAGGTAATTACAAAGGGTACATTCAAGGTTAAGGTTAGGGTTATGTTATAGTAAAGGTAAAGATTAAGGTTAAGGTTAAGGTCACAGGTTTAGTCTGGTTAAGGTTAAGGTTACGGTTAAAGTGAAAGTCAAGGTCAAGGGTTTGGCTAAGGTTAAGGTTAAGGTTAGGTTAAGTTAACTTTAAGGTTTGGTTAAGGGTAAAGTTAAGGTTAAGGTTAAGGTTAGGTTGAAGGTTAAGATTAGGTTAGGTTAAGGTTAAGATAAGGTTAAGGTTAAGGTCAAGGTTAGGTTAAGGGTAAGATAAGGTTAAAGTTAAGGTTGAGGTCCAGTTCAAGGTTAAGGGTAAGGTTAACGTTAGGGTTAGGTTATAGTTAAGGTTATGGTTAGCGTAAGTTTAGGGTTATGTTATAGTTAATGTTAAGGTTAAGGTTAGGTTAAGGGTAAAGATAAGGTTAAGCTTAGGGTTACGATTATGGGAAGGTTAAGGTTATGGTTATGGGAATGTTAAGGATAAGGTTAACATTAAGGGTAAGGTTAAGGTTAAGGTTAAGGTTAACGGTAAAGTTAAGGTTAAGGTTAAGATTATGCTAAGGGTAAATTTAAGGTTAAGGTTAAGGTTTGGGTATAGTTAGGTTAAGGTTAAGGGTTTGGTTAAGGTTAGGGTTAGTTTTAGGTTACAGTTAAGGTTATGGTTCAGTTAGGGTTAGGGTTAAGGTTATAGTTAACCTTGACTTTACCCTTAACCTTAATCTTAACCAAACCCTTAACATTAACCTTAACTTAATGTTAACCGTAACCTTAACCTTCCGTTAACCTTAACCTTAACCTTTACCTTAACATAACATTAACCTTACCTTAATCGTAACATTAATTTTACCGATAGCCTTTACCTTACCCTTAACCTAACCTTAACCTTGACCTTGACCAAACCCTTAACCAAACCTTAACCTTAGCCTAACCTAACCTTAACCTTAACCTTCCCATAACCTTCATATTAACCTTCACCATAACCTAAGCTTAACCTTAACTTTACCCTTAACGTAACCTTAACCTTAACCTTAACATTCCCATAACCTTAACCTTAACCTTAACTTTCCCATAACCATAACCATAACATTAACCTTAACTTTACCCTTAACCTAATCTTAACCTTAACCTTAACCTTAACCTTAACGTAACCTTAACCATAACCTTAACCTTAACCTTACCCTTAACCTTATCTTAACATTACCTTAACCTTAACCTTACCATTAACCTTATCTTAACCTTAACCTTAACCTAAACCTTCCCAAACCCTTAACATTAACCTTAACCTAACCTTAACCTAACCTTAACCTTGACTTTACCCTTAACGTAACCTTAACCTTAACTTTAACCTTACTAAACCCATACCCTTAACCTTATCTTAACCTTAACATTTACTTAACCTTGAATTTACCCTTAACCTAACCTTAACTATAACCTAATCCTAACCTTGACCTTAAATTTAGCCTTAAAGTTAACCTTAACCTTGACCTTGACCATAACCTAACCTTAACCTTAACCTTAAGCTTAGCCTAAACTTAACCTAACCTTAATCATAACCGTTACCTTAACCTAACCTTAACCTTAACTTTACAAATAACCTAACCCTAACCTTGACCAAACCCTTAACCTTAACCTTCTGACTAGTTCAAATCTAATTTTCTCAAAACCTTAGAGATTTTAAATACTTATTGATTCCATAAAGTATTCCTTTCCTGTAAATCCTCGGGCTTGACATTAATTGATGTCGTCTTCTGCTATACGATTTTCCAATGTTAACACCCTTAACCTAACTTAACCTAAACCTTGACCTTGACCTTAACCTTAACCTTACCCTTAACCTTCACATTAACCTTAACCTTAACCTTAACCTAACTAAACCCGTAACCCTAAACCTTTACCTTACCCTTAACCTTCACCTTAACCTTCACCTTGACTTTACCATTAACCCAACCTTAACCTTAACTGTAACGTAACCCTAAACTTGACCTTAACTTTACCCTTAACTTTGAGCTTAACCTTAACCTTAACCTTGACCTTGACCTTAACATAACCTTAACCTTAACTTTATCTTGCATTTAACCTAACCTTAACCTTATCCTAACCTTAACTTTAACCATAACCTTAACTTTACCCTTAATCTAACCGTAACCTTAACCTTAACCATAATCTTAACCTTAACCTTGATTTTACCCTTAACCTAACGTTAACCTTAACCTAATCTTAACCTTAACTTTACCTTAACCTTGACTTTATCCTTAACCTAACCTTAACCTTAACCTGACTAAACGCTTAAGGTTAGGGTAAATTTAGGTTAAGGTCAATGTTAATGTTAAGGTTAATTTAGGTTAAGGTAAGGTTATAGTTAGGTTAAGGTTAAGGTTAAGGTTAGGTTAAGGTTAAGATAAGGTTAAGGTTAAGGTTAAGGTTAGGTTAAGGTAAAAGTTATGGTTAAGGGTAAGTTTAAGGTAAGGGTAAGGTTAAGGTTACATTAAGGTAAAGGTTATTTTTAAGGTTAGGTTTAAGGGTAAATTCAAGGTTAAGGTTACGTTAAGGTTCCAGTTACAGGTTTATTCAAGTTAAGGTTACGTTAAGGTAAAGGTTAAGGTTAAGGTTACGTTAAGGAAAGGCTATGGTTAAGGTTAGGGTTAAGGGTAAAGTCAATGTTAAGGTTAGGTTAAGGTTAAGGTTAAGGTTAAGGGTTTGGTCAAGGTTAGTGTTAGGTTATAGTTAAGGTCAAGGTTAAGGTTAGGTTAAGGTTAAGGTTAAGGTTAAGTTAATATTAATGTTAAGGGTTTGGTTAAGGTTAAGGTTATAGTTAACGTCAAGGTTAAGGTTAACCATAACCTTTACTTAACCTTTAATTTACCCTTAAACTAACCTTAACCTTAATTATAACCTAACCCTAACGTTGACCTTAACTTTACCATTAACCTTGACCTTAACTTTAACCTTAACCTAACCTTAACCTTATCCTAACCTTAACTTTAACCATAACCTTAACTTTACCCTTAATCTAACCGTGAACTTAACCTTAACCATAACCTTAACCTTAACCTTGACTTTACCCTTAACCTAACCTTAATATTAACTTTACCTTAACCTTGACTTTACCCTTAACCTAACCTTAACCTTAACCTTAACCTGACTAACCTTAACCTGACTAAACGCTTAAGGTTAGGGTAAATTTAAAGTTAAGGTTAAGTTCAATGTCAATGTTAAGGTTAAGTTAGGTGAAGGTAAGGTTATAGTTAGGTTAAGGTTAAGGTTAAGGTTAGGTTAAGGTTAAGACAAGGTTAAGGTTAAGGTTAGGTTAACGGTAAAATCAAGGATAAGGTGAAGGTTAAGGTTAAGGGTAAGGTTAAGGTAAGGGTGAGGTTAAGGTTACGTTAAGGTTAAGGTTAAGTTAGGTTAAGGTAAGGTTATAGTTAGGTTAAGGTTAATATAAGGTTAAGGTTACATTTAGGTTAACGGTAAAGTCAAGGTTAAGGTAAAGGTTAAGGTAAAGGGTAAGGTTAAGGTAAGGGTGAGGTTAAGGTTACGTTAAGGTAAAGGTTATGGTTAAGGTTAGGGTTAGAGGTAAATTCAAGGTTAAGGTTACAGGTTTAGTCAGGTTAAGGTTACGTTAAGGTAAAGGTTGTGGTTAAGGTTAGGGTTAAGGGTAAATTCAAGGTTAAGGTTAGGTTAAGGTTAAGGGTTAGGTTATAGTTAAGGTCAAGGTTAAGGTTAGGTTAAGGTTAGGTTAAGGTTAAGATTAAAGTTAAGGTTAATGTTAAGGGTTTGGTTAAGGTTAAGATTATAGTTAAGGTCAAGGTTAAGGTTAAGGTTATGGTTAAGCTTAAGGTTAAGGTTAGGTAAAGGTTAATGTTAAGGGTAGTGTTGAAGAGGTAAATCCCCTCTGCAGACAGAGGTGATCCCACTAGCACAGATCGGGTCTAGCAAAAATCAAGTCACACAATGACGTTGGTTCCTAGTTACCAAAAGACAAATATTGTGATAAGTAGCCTACCTCAAATCCCATGCAGTTTTCGTCGAAGAAAAGATGGCATTTCCCATCCCTCGCTTGACAGATCACAATCCTTCCATTCAACATGTCCGAACACCTGTACACATGCAAGGAAACAATGACATACAACGTAAAATCTAAAGCATGTAACCATAGATCAGTCAGAGAGAATATAATTCATTGCATTACATAAAGAAATGAACACATGAATGGAACCAAAATCAGAGTTTCTTATATTGAAAATGACAAAAGGGGGATTACAACCAAATGCTCTGATGCTATGATCTTCCTTCGGTGGAGCTGACAGTGGAGCGTGTCTCAAAAAATCCTGTTGGGGATCTAGACAAAGCTCTCTCTATTCGGCTTGGCTCTCAAAGGTTTCCTGGCTATAGTTTCCTTTCTACAAGTTTAGCTATAACATGTTCAAACCTTCAACTATTCAGCTAGTTCAACGTTCATCTATTTAGCTTGTTCAACCCCAACATGTTCAACCAGCACATCAATGGAAGGTGGCTATATTTATAGAGGAGAGGAGTAGGATGGGATCCCTACAATAGTGGAAGGGAGGCCTTATCCCTTGGGAGGTTTCCCCACAAGATGGAAACAATAGGCCAAAGGAGGAAGGCTATGGTTATTCAGTCGAACCACTTCCTATGAATCATCCATGAAGTTGTTGTAATGGAAAATTCACCTATTTAAAAAAAAAAAATTCCATAAGAAGATTGGCACAGGTTCTTAACTGGTATAGAGTGCCAGCTAGCACGAGCTCAGTGTTAATTTTCCCACATTAGCGTGAGGGCATAACGGGCTACCAGCGCCAAGGAAAAAACAAGTGTTTTTAGTGGTCTGCTCAGGAAATGATCAACAGAAGGAATGTTGTCCTCATGGCAAGGGATGCAATGATGGTATTTGCAAGGCATGACACTGCTAATTGGTCACAGAAATGACCCTCCAATGGGCGAGATGGAGATTGCAGGGACATCGAAAAATTACAGTGTAACAGGTAGGTTATAGTGAAGGTTAAGGTTAAGACCCATAACCTTAAACCTTAACCTTAACCTAGACTTAAACTTAACCTTACCTTAACCTTAACCTTAACCTTAACCTAACCTAACCTTAACCTTAACTTTACCCTTAACCTTACCTTAACCATAACCTTAACCTAACCTTAACCTTAACTTTACCTTTAACCTTATCTTAACCTTACCTTAACCATAACCTTAACCTTGACCTTAACTATAACATAACCCTAACCTTGACCAAACCCTTAACATTAACCTTAACCTAACCTTAACCTTAACTAAACCCTTAACCTTAACCTTATACTTAACATTAACCTTAACCCTAACCTCAACCTAACCATAACATTACCCTTACCCTAACCTTACACTAACCATAACCTTAACTTTAACCTTAACCTAACCTTAACCAAAACCTTAACCTTACACTAACCTAACCTTAACCTTAACCTAACCCTAACCTTGACCTTAACTTTACCCTTAACCTTGACCTTAACCTTAACATTAACCATGACCTTGACCTTAACCTAACCATAACATTAACCTTAACCTTAACCTTTACCTAACCTTACCATAACCTTAACCCTAACGATAATCTTATCTTTACCCTTAACCTAACCTTAACCTTAACTTAACCTTAACAATAACCTTAACCTAACCTCAACCTTAACCTTAACCTTAACCCTAACCTTAACCTTAACCTAACCTTAACCTTGACTTTACCCTTAACCTTAACCTTAACCTAACTAAACATGTAACCTTAACCTTAACATAACATTAACCTTGACCTTAACTATAACCTAACCCTAACCTTAACCTTGAATTTACCCTTAACGTAACCTTAACCTTGATTTTACCTAACCAAACTTAAGGTTAAGGTTAAGGTTAACGTTAACGTTAAGGTAAGGTTAAGGTAACGTTAAGGTTAAGGTTAAGGTTACAGGTTTAGTCAGGTTAAGGTTAAGGTTAAAGGTTTGGGAAGGTTAAGGTTAAGGTAAAGTTAAGTTTAAGGTTAAGGTTAGGTTAAGGTCAAGATCAAGGTTAACGTTAAGGTTAAGGTTAAGGGTAAAGTTAAGGTCAAGGTTAGGGTTAGGTCATAGTTAAGGTTAAGGTTAGGTTAAGGGTAAATTCAAGGTTAACCTTAACCCTAACCATAACCTTAACCTTAAACTTAACCTTAACCTTGACATTAAGGGTAAGGTTTGGTCAAAGTTAGGGTTAGGTTATAGTTAAGTTTAAGGTTAATGTTAAGGTTAGGGGAAGGCTATAGTTAAGGTCAACATTAAGGTTAGGTTAAAGTTAAGATTAAGGTTAAGGTTAAGGTTAAGTTAAGGTTAATGTTAAGGGTTTCATTAAGGTTGAGGTTAAGGTTAAGGTTAAGTTAAAGTTAAGGTTAGGTTAAGGCTAAGTTAAGTGTAAAGTCAAGGTTAAGGTGAAGGTGAAGGATAAGGTTATAGTTAAGTTAAGGTTATATTTAAGGTTAAGGTTAAGGCTAAGGATAACGTTAAGGGTAAATATAATGTTATGGTTAAAGTTACGTTAAGGGTAAAGTTAAGGTTAAGGTTATTATAAGGTTAAGGTTAAGGTTATGGTTAAGGTAAGGTTATGTTAAGGTTATGGTTAAGGCAAGGTTAAGGGTAAAGTTAAGGTTAAGGCTGGGTTAAGGTTAAGATAAGTTCAAGGGTAAGGTCAACGTTAAGGTTAAGGTTATGGTTATGGGAAGGTTAAGGTTAAGGTTATGGTTAGGGGAAGGTTAAGGTTAAGGTTAGGGTTAAGGTTAGGGGAATGTTAAGGTTAAGGTTAAGGTTTGGTCAAGGTTAGGGTTAGGTTATGGTTAAGTTAAAGGTTACGTTAAGGGTAAATTCAAGGTTAAGGTTATCGTTATGGGAAGGTTAAGGTTAAGGTTAAGGGGTTTAGGTTAGGTTAAGGGTAAAGTCAAGGTTAAGGTGAAGGTGAAGGTTAAGGTTAAGTGTAAGGTTAAGGTTAAGGTTAAGGTTAGGTTAAGGTTAAGGTTAAATTTAGGTTAAGGTCAAGGTCAAGGTCAAGGATAAGGTTAAGGTCAAGGTTAAGGGTAAAGTTAAGGTCAAGGTTAGGGTTAGGTGATAGTTAAGGTTAAGGTTAGGTTAAAGGTAAATTCAAGGTTAACCTTAACCCTAACCATAATGTTAACCTTAAATTTTACATAACCTTAACCTTAACCTTAACCTTGACCTTAAGGATAAGGTTTGGTCAAGGATAGGGTTAGGTTATAGTTAAGGTTAAGGTTAGGGGAAGGCTATAGTTAAGGTCAAGGTTAATGTTAGGTTAAGGTTAAAGTTAAGTTTAAGTTAAGGTTAATGTTAAGGGTTTGGTTAAGGTTAAGATTAAGGTTAAGGGTAAGGGTAAAGTTAAGGTTAAGGTTAAGGGGTTAAGGTTAGGTTAAGGTAAAGTCAAGGTTTAGGTTAAGGTTAAGGTTAAGGTTAAGGTTAAGGGGGTAAGGTTAAGGTGAAGATTAAGGTTAAGGTTAAGGTTAGGTTAACGTTAAGTTAAGGCTAAATTCAAGGTGAAGGATAAGGTTATAGTTAAGTTAAGGTTAAGGTTAAGGTTATGGATAAGGTTAAGGTTGAGGTTAAGGGTAAGGGTAAAGATAAGGTTATGGTTAAGGTTAGGTTAAGGATAAATTCAAGGTTAAGGTTAGGATAAAGTTAAGGCTAAGGTTATGGTTAAGGTAAGGTTAAGATAAGGTTAAGGGTAAGGTTAGGTTAAGGTTATGGTTAAGGTAAGGTTAAGGGTAAAGTTAAGGTTAAGGTTGGGTTAAGGTTAAGATAAATTCAAGGGTAAGGTCAATGTTAACGTTAATGTTACAGTTATGGGAAGGTTAAGGTTAAGGTTATGGTTAGGGGAAGGTTAAGGTTAAGGTTAATTTTAGGGTTAAGGTTAGGGGAATGTTAAGGTTAAGGTTAAGGTTAAGGTTTGGTCAAGGTTAGGGTTAGGTTAAGGTTAAGTTCAAGGTTAGGTTAAGGGTAAATTCAAGGTTAAGGTTATGGTTATGGGAAGGTTAACGTTAAGGTTAAGGGGTTAAGGTTAGGTTTAGAACAAAGTCAAGGTTAAGGTTAAGGTGAAGGTTAAGGTTAAGGTTAAGGTTAAGGTTATGTGAAGGTTACTGTTAAGGTTAAGGTTAGGTTAAGGTTAAGGTTAATGTTAAGGTTAAGGTTAAGGCTAATGTTAAGGTTAAGGGTTTGGTCAAGGTTAGGGCTAGGTTATTTTTAAGGTCAAGGTTAGGTTAGGTTATAGTTAAAGCTAAAGTTAAGATTAAGGTCAAGGTCAAGGTTAAGGTTAAGGTTAGGTTAAGGGTAAGCTTAAGGTTACAGTTAGGTTATATTTAATGTTATGGTCAGGGTAAAGGTATGGTTAGGTTATTGTTAAGTTTAATTTTAGGTTAAGGTTAAGGTTAAGGTTAAGGTTAGGTTAAGGTTAAGGTTAAGGTTATGTTTATGGGAAGGTTAAGGTTAAGGTTAAGGTTAGGTTAAGGTTAAGGTTAAGGTTAAGGGTTTGGTAAAGGTTAGGGTTAGGTTATAGTTAAGGTTAAGGTTAAGGAGTTAAGGTTAGGTTAACGGTAAAGTGAAGGTTAAGGTTAAGGTGAAGGTTAAAATTAAGGTTAAGGTTAAGGTTATGGTTATGTGAAGGTTAATGTTAAAGTTAAGGTTAGGTTAAGGTTAAGGTTAAGGTTAAGGTTAAGGGTTTTTTCAAGGTTAGGGTTAGCTTATATTTAAGGTCAAGGTTAGGTTAGGTTAAGGTTAAGTTAAGGTGAAGGTTAAGGTCAAGGTTAGGGTCAAGGTCAAGGTTAAGGTTAAGGTTAGGTTAAGGGTAAGCTTAAGGTTATGGTTAGGTTATATTTAATATTAGGTTAGCATAAATGTATGATATGGTTAAGGTTATGTTTATGGGAAGGTTAAGCTTAAGCTTAAGGTTAAGCTGAACGTTAAGGTTAAGGGTTTGGTAAATGTTAGGGGTAGGTTAAATTTAAGGTTAAGGTTAGGTTATTTTATAGTTAAAGTTAAGTTTAAGGTTAAGGTTAAGACCCGTAACCTTAACCTTGACATTATTGTTAACATTAGCCTTAACTTTAACCCTTAACCTTAACCTTAACATTAAACTTAACCTTACCCTTAACCTTAACCTTACTAAACCCTGTAACCTTAACCTTAACCTTACCCTTAACTATAACATAACCCTAACCTTGAAAAAACCCTTAACCTTAACCTTGACCAAACTCTTAACCTTAACCTTAAACTTACTAAACTAGTAACCTTAACCTTAATATTAAACTTAACTATAACCTAACCCTAACCTTGACCAAACCCTGAACCTTAACCTTAACCTTAACCTTAACCCTAACCTTCCCTTAACCTTAACCCTAACCTTAAACATAACCTTAACCATTAACTTTAATCTTACCCCCTTAACCTTAACCTTAACCCTAACCTTAACCTTAACCTTGACCAAACCCTTAACCTTAACCTTAACCTGAACCTTTACACTAACCTTAACCTTAACTATAACCTAACCCTAACCTTGACCAAACCCTTAACCTTATCTTTACCCTTAACCTAACTTTAATCTTAACCATAACCCAACCCTAACCTTGAGAAAACCCTTAATCTTAACCTTAACCTGACTAAACCCTTAACCTTAACCTTAACCTTACCTTAACCTTAACCTTCAACTTAACCTTACCCTTAACCTTCACCTTAACCTTAACCGTAACTTGAATAAACCCATAACCCTTAACCTTAACCTTACCCATAACCTTCACCTTAATTTTAACCTTGAATTTACCCTTAACCTAACCTTAACCGTAACTATAACCTAACCCTAAACCTTACCTTAACTTTACCCTTAATCTTGACCTTAAACTTAAACTTAACCTTGACCTTTATCTTAACCTAACCTTAACCTTAACCTTATCTTACCCTTAACCTAACCTTAACCTAAACCTTAACATTAACCTTAACTTTAACCTTAACTTAACTATAACCTTAACTTTCACCTTAACCTTAACCTTAACCTTCACTTTACCCCTAACCTTTACCTAACCTTAACCTTAACCTTGACTAAACCCGTAACCTTAACCTAACCTTAACCTTAACCTTCCCATAACTATAACCTTAATGTCAACCTTGACCTTACACTTAACCTTAACCTTAACCTTACCCCATTAACCTTAACCTTCCCATAACATTAACCTTAACTTTAACCTTAACCTTACCTTAACGTTAACCAAAACTTAACCTTAACCTTTACCTTAAACTTAACCTTCATCCTTAACCTTACCTTAACCTTAACCTAACCTTAACCTTAACCTAATCTTGACCTTAACTATAAAATAAACCTAACCTTTGTAAGTTCAAGGTTAAGCTTAACCTTAACCTAACCTTAACCTTAACGTTAACCTAACTATAACCTTACCCTTAACCTTAACCTTGAGAAAAACCTTAACATTAACCTTAACCTAACCCTAACCTTGACAAAAACCTAACCTTAACCTTAACCTTAGCCTAACCATAACCATAACCTTAACCTTAACCTAACCCTAACCTTAACTTTACCCTTAACCTAACCTTAACCTTAACCTAACCCTAACCTTAAATTTACCCTTAAAATTAACCTTAACCTTAACCTTAACCTTAACCTAATCTTAACCTTAACCTAACTGTAACCCTAACCTTAACCTTAACCTTACCCTAACCATAACCTTAACCTTAACCTTAACCTAACGCTAACCTTAACTTTACCCTTAACCTTAACCTAACCCTAACCTTAAATTTAACCTTAACCTTATCTTAACCTTAACCTAACCTTAACCTTGACTTTACCCTTAACATAACCTTAACCTTAACCTTAACCTTAGCATTAACCTTACCTTAACCTTAACCTTAACCTTACCTTGACCTTAACTATAACCAAACCCTAACCTTGACCAAACCATTAACCTTAATCTTAACCTGAACCTTTACCCTAACCTTATTTTAACCTTAACCTAACCTTAACCTTGACTTTACCCTTAACGTAACCTTAACCTTAACCTAACCCTTAACCTAAACCTTAAACTTAACCTTAACCTCACCTTGACCTTACCCTTAACCAAATCTCAACCTTAACCTTGATCTTAACATTAACCTTAACCTTTACCGAACCTTAACCCTAACCTAACCTTGAACTTAACTATAACCTAACCCTAACCTTAACCTTAACCTTGACCTTAAGTTTAACCTAACCTTAACCTTGACCAAACCGTTAACGTAACCTTAGCCTTGACTTTACCCTTAACGTAACCTTAACCTTACCATTAACATTAACCTTAACATTAACTTTATCCTTAATCTTAACCTTAAACTTAACCTAACCTTGACCTTAACCTTAACTTTAACCTTACCTTAACCTAATTTTAACCTTAACCTAAACCTTAACCTTAACTTTACCCTTAACCTAACCTTAAGGGTTTAGTCAGGTTAAGGTTAAGGTTAAGGTTAAGGATTCGGTTAAGGTTAGGTTAAGGTTAAGGGTTTGGTCAAGGTTAGGATTAGGTTATAGTTAAGGTTAAGGTCAAGGTCAAGGTTAACCTTAACCTTACCTTTACCTTAACCTTAACCTTGACCTTAACCTTAACCTTAACTTAACCTAACCTTAACCTTAACCTTAATAATAACCTAACCCTAACCTTGACCAAACCCTTAACCCTAACCTTATCATAACATTTTCCTAACCTTAACCTTAACCTAACTATAACCTTACCCTTAACCTTAACCTTAACCTTAACTATAACCTAATCCTCACCTTGACGATACCCTTAACATTAACCTTAACCTAACCCTAACCTTGACCAAACCCTTAACATTAACCTTAACCTTAACCTAACCGTAACCTTAACCTAACCTTAACCTTAACATTAACCTTAACTTTAACATTAGCCTAACCATAACCTTAACCTTAACCTTGACCTAACCCTAACTTTAACTTTACCCTTAACCTAACCTTAAACTTAACCTTAATCTAACCCTAACCTTAACTTTACCCTTAACCTTATCCTTAACCTAATCTTAACCTTAACCTAACTATAACCTTAACCTAACGTTAACCTTATCCTTAGCCTAGCCATAACCTTAAGCTTAACCTTAACCTAACCCTAACCTTAACTTTACCCTTAAACTGAACTTAACTTAACCTTAACCTAACCCTATCCTTAAATTTACCCTTAACCTAACCTTAACCTTAACTTCATCTTAACCTTAACCTAACCTTAACCTTGACTTTACCCTTAACGTAGCCTTAACCTTAACCTTAACCTTACCTTGACCTTAACTATAACCAAACCCTAACCTTAACCTTAATCTTAACCTAAAATTTTACCCTAATATTATCTTAACCTTAACCTAACCTTAACCTTGAATTTACCGTTAACGTAACCTTAACCTTGACCTTAACCTTAAACTTAACCTAACCTTAACCTAAACCTTAACTTTAACCTTACCTTGACCTGACCCTTAACCTAGTCTTAACCTTAACCTTGACCTTAAACCTAACCTTAACCTTTACCTAACCTTGACCTTAACTATAACATAACCCTAACCTTAACCTTAACCTTAACCTAACCTTTACCTTGACCTTAACCTTAACCTTGACCAAACCCTTAACTTATCCTTATCCTTGACTTTACCCTTAACGTGACCTTAGCCTTGACCTTAAACTTACCCTTAAATTTCACCTTAACCTTAACTTTACCCTTAACCTTAACCTTAACCTTAACCCTACCCTAACCTTAACCTTGACCTTAACCTTAACCTTAACCTTAACCTTACCTTAACCTAACTTTAACCTTAACCTTTACCTTAACCTTCACTTTACCCTTAACCTAACCTTAAGGGTTTAGTTAGGTTAAGGTTAAGGTTAATGGTTTGCTTAAGGTTAGGTTAAGAATAAGGTTAATGTTAAAGGTTTGGTCAAGGTTAGGGTTAGGTTATACTTAATTTTAAGGTCAAGGCCAAGGTTAACCTTTACCTAAATTAGGTAAAGTTAAGGTTAAGGTTAAGGGGTTAAGGTTAGGTTACGGTAAAGTGAAATTTAAGGTTAGGTTAAGGTTAAAGTTAAGGTTAAGGTTAAGGTTTGGTCAGGTTAAGGTTAAGGTTAAGGTTAATCTTATCCTTACCTTCAACTTACCCTTAACCTTAACCCTAACCTTAACCTTAACCTTCAATTTACCTTAACCTAACATTAACCCCTTAACCTTAATTTTACCTAAGGTAGAGTGAAGGTTAGGGAAAGGTTAGGTAAAGGTTAACCTTGACCTTGACCTTAACCTTAACTATAACCTAACCCTAACCTTGACCAAATATTTAACATTAACCTTAACCTTAACCTAACCTTAACCAAACCCTTAACCTTAACCTTAACCTTAACCTGACTAAACCCTTAAGGTTAGGTTAAGGGTAAAGTGAAGGTTAAGGTTAAGGTTAAGGTTAAATTTTGGTTAAGGTAAGGTTAAGGTGAAGGTTAAGGTTAGGGTTAGGTTAAGGTTAAGGTTAAGGGTAAATTTAAGGTTAAGGTTAATGTTAAGGGTAAGGTTAAATTCAAGGCTAAGGTTACGTTAAGGGTAAAGTCAAGGTTAAGGATAAGTTAAGGTTAACCTTAACCTTAACCTTAACCTTAACTATACCCTTAACCTAACCTTAACCTTGATTTTACCCTTAACGTAACCTTAACCTTAACCAAACCCTTAACCTTAAGCTGAACCTTAACCTTAACCTTACCCTTAACCTTGACCTTAACCTTAAATTAACCTAAACATTAACCTTAACCTTAACCTTAACCTTATCTTAACCTTAACCTTAAATTTAGCCTCCCCAAACCCTTAAGGTTAGGTTAAGGTCAAGGTTAAGGTTAGGTTTAAGGTTAAGGCTAGGTTAACATTAGGTTAAGGTTTTGGTCAAGGTTAGGGTTAGGTTAAGGTTACGGTAAAGGTTAGGTTAATGTTAAAGTTAGGTTATACTTAAGGTTAAGGGTAAAGTCAAGGTTAAGGTTACGTTAAGGGTAAAGTCAAGGTTAAGGTTAGGTTAAGGTTAAGTTTAAGGTTAAGGTTAGGTTAATGGTAAGGTTAAGGTTAAGGTTAGGATAAGGCTAAGGTAAAGGTTATGGGTAAAGTTAAGGTCAAGGTTAGGGTTAGGTTATAGTTAAGGTTAAGGGTTTTGACAAGGTTAGCGTAAGGTTAAGGTTAAGGTTAAGGTTAGGTTAGGATAAGTTCAAGGTTAAGGTTAAGGTTACGGGTTTATTTAGGTTAAGGTTAAGGTTACGGTTAAGGTTAGGTTAGGTTAAGGGTTGGGTTAAGGGTAAAGTTAAGGTTAATGTTAGGGTTAAGGTTAGGTTAAGGTTAAGGTTAGGTTAAGGTGAGGGTTAGGTTCTATTTAAGGTTAAGGTTAGGTTAAGGGTAAGATAATGTTAAGGTTAAGGTTAAGGCTAAGTTAAGGTCAAGGTCAAGGTTAAGGTTAAGGTCAAGGTTGAGAGTAAAGTTAAGGTCAAGGTTAGGGTTAGGTTATAGTTAAGGTTAAGATTAGGTTAAGGGTAAAGTCAAGGTTAAGGTTAAGGTGAAGGTTAAGAGTAAGGTTAAGGTTATGGGTTACGGGTTTAGTCAGGTTAAGGTTAAGGTTAATGTTAAGGGTAAGGGTAAGGTTAAGGTTAAGGTCAAGGTCAAGGTCAAGGTCAAGGGTAAGTTAGGCTAAGGGTAAGGTTGTAGCTAGGTTAAGGTTAAAGTGAAGTCTGGTGTAGCTAAGACCGGTGGTAGTCACATTGCCTCTTTAAGATGTTCAAAGGCCTTAGTTGCTTTAGGAGTCCATGAAAATGCATCTTTCTTCAATAATGGCTTTAGAGGTGCTGCTATTCTCTCATAATTCTTAACAAACTTGTGATAATACCTTGTTAACCTAATAAATCCTTGCAACTTCTTTATGGTTGTTGGAACTTTCCATTCCTTAATGGCTTTAATTTTGTTAGGGCCTACCTTAACACCCTCGTGAGATACAATATGACCCAGATATTCCACCTCTTGTACTCCAAAGAAACATCTGGATGTTTTTTCATATAATGGTTTCTCCTGCAATAGTTTGAGCACCCTATCAACATGTTGAACATGATCCTTCCAAGACCTGCTGTAGATTAGTATATCATCAAAAAATACTAGCACAAATTTTCTAAGGAAGAGTTTGAAAATGGAATTCATCAACCCTTGAAATATAGAAGGTGCATTGGTAAGGCCAAAAGGCATGACCAAAAATTCATAATGACCCTCATGAGTTCAAAATGTTGTTTTCAGAATATCCTTAATCGTCATTCTAATTTGATGATATCACTTCCTGGAATCAAATGAATAGTATGATCATGATCACGAATAGGTGGGAATCCTTACCTTAACCCTTACCCTTACCCTTAACTATAACCTAACCCTAACCTTGACAAAACCCTTAACCTTAACCTTAACCTTACCCTTAACCTTAAGCTGACTAAACCCATAACCTTAACCTTAACGTTACCCTTAACCTTAACCCTAACCTTACCCTAAATCTTAACCTTCCCATAACCTTAAAATCTTAACCCTAACCTTAACCTTAACCCTCCCCTAACCTTAACCCAAACCTTAACCTTAACTTTACCCTTAACCTAACCTTAACCTTAACTTTAACCTTAACTTAACCTTAACCTTGACCAAACCCTTAAAATTAACCTTAACCTTAACCTTAAACTTAACCTTAACCTTAACCTTACCCGTAACCTTAAACTTAACCTTGACCTTAACTATAACCTAACCCTAACCTTAGGTTAAGGTCAAGGTTAGGTTAAGGGTAAAGTTAAGGTTAAGTTATAGTGAAGGTTAAGGTTAAGGTTATGGGAAGGTTAAGGTTAAGGTTAAGGTTAAGCTAAGGTTATGGTTAAGGTTTGGTCAAGGTTAGGGTTAGGTTATAGTTAAGGTCAAGGTTAAGGTTAGGTTAAGGTTAAGGTTACGTGTTTAGTCAGGTTAAGGTTAAGGTTAGGTTAAGGGTAAAGTCAAGGTTAAGGTTATGGTTATGGGAAGGATAAGCTTAAGGTTAGGTTAAGGTAAAGTCAACGTTAAAGTTAGGTTAAGATTAAGGTTTAGGTTATGGTTATGGGAAGGTTAAGGTTATAGTTAAGGTCAACGTTAAGGTTAAAGTTATGGTTAAGGTTAAGGTTAAGGTTAGGTAAAGGTTAATGTTAAGGGTAGGTTATAGTAAAGGTTAAGATTAAGACTGGTAACCTTAAACCTTAACCTTAAACTAACCTTAAACTTAACCTTATCTTAACCTTAACCTAACTATAACCTTACCTTAACCTAACTTAACCTTAAACTTAACCTTAACCTTAGGTTAAGGTTAAGCTTACGGTAAGGTTAGGGTAAAGGTTCAAGTTAAGGTTAAGGTTAAGGGTTTGGTCAAGGTTAGGGTTAGGATATATTTGAGGCCAGGTTAAGTTTAAGGTTAAGGTTAGGTTATGGTTAAGGTTAGGTTAAAGTTAATATTAAGGTTAAGGGTAAAGATAAGGTTGTGATTAAGGTTACAGTTAGGGTTAGGTTATAGTTGAGGTTAACGTTAAGGTTAAGGTTATGTTAAGGGTAAAGTTAAGATTAAGGTTAAGGTTTGATTAGGTTAAGGTTAAGGTTAAGGTTAAGGTTAAGGGAAAGTTTAAGGTTATGGTTAAGGTTAAGGTTAAGGTTAGGTTAAAGTTAAGGGTTTGGGAAGGTTAAGGTTATGAGTTATGTTACAGCTAAGGTTAAAGGTAAGGTTAGGTTTAAGGTTAGGGTAAGGTTAAGATAAGGTTAAGGGTAAGATTAAGGTTAACCAAACCTTAGCTTAACCTTAACCTTAAACTAACCTTAACCTGACTAAACCCGTAACTTGAACCTTAACCTAACATTAACCTTGACTTTAACCTTAATCTAACCTTAACCTTAATTTTACCCTTAATGTAACCTTAACCTAACCTTAACCTTACCCTTACCCTTAACCTTAACCTGAACCTGAACTTTTACACTAACCTTACCCTAACCTTAACCTTAACCGTAACCTTAACCTTAACCTAACATTAACCTTCACCTTCACCTTAACCTTAACCATAACTGTTACACAACATTTTGTCACCGTCCCTATAATCCCTCATCCCATACATTGGAGGACTATTCCTGTGAACTGTGGACAGTAAAATGTCTTGAAGAAACCTTGATGGCATCCTTTTGCATAAGGAAAAGAATTCTCCTCAAGAAAATTTCCTCTGAAAAACCCTAAAAACCCATGTCTTGGCATTGGCGCGAGTAGCTAGTTCATCCCTCGTGCCAATGGGGAAAATATACACAAGTGGGCGTGCCAGCTGGCACTCTGTCCCTGTGTTGTGCACGTGCCAAGCCTATTAAGGAAAATTTTTTAACAATAGAAGGCAGAAGTTTGATTCTAACAACTTCAGAATGAATCATCAAAAAGAGGTTGGGTTGTTTGGCTCCAGATATCCTTGATTAGGAAGTGGTTTTCCACCTCTCATGGAACCTTCCTAAGAGATAGGACTCTCCCCCATGATTATAGGGATCCTAACCTCTCCTTCTCCTTCTATAAAATCCTGCCCTCTCCATTTGCTAGCTAGCTAAACTTTTGGGAAGGAAATTATAGCTGAGTAACAATCAAGAGTAGAGATAAGGAGAACCTTGTGAGAGAGAGAGAGTTTTGTCAAATCCCTGACGAGCTTTGTGAGACACGTCCCATTGGAATCCCGTCGAAGGAAGATCACGACGTTAGAGCACCAACTGTAATCGTTCTATCATATCTTAATATACATGACTTTGCTATTAGTTCCATGATTGTGTTTGTCCATTATATAATGCAATTTCATTCGTTCCTCTCTGACTGATCGATAGTTATAAAGTGTGAAATATTACATTTCATGTTGTCTCTCTTCTTTGCATGTGTATAGGTATCTGGATGCAGCAAGCTCACGGATTGTGACCTATCCAGCTAGGAACAGAAGCACCACTTCTTCTTCGACAACAACAGTGAAGGAATCACAGTAAGCAATCTATTGCAATTCTATCTATTGTAACTAGGAATCAATAGCTTTGCGTGTTTCGATTTTTGCTAGACCCACTTTAGGGCTAGTGGGATCACCTCTGTCTGCAGAGGGGATTTACCTCCACAAAAATTTGGTGACTCCGCTGGGGATCAGTGGGAATTGGTCTTGTTATCACTCAGGTTTTCCTTGAAGTTGTAAGAAAAGGAAAGTATACCCGAGGTAACCACAAACGAACCTTCAGATGCAGAATCTAGCCAATCTGCATCTAGAGAGGGCTCTCTCTTTATAATTTATCTTTGTTCTTAGAAAGTTTTAGGCTAGTTTTAAATCCAAGAGTTTGTTTGAAAACGGTAGTATTCGCCAACTAAGGGCAAGGTTGAATATTTTCAGGCCATTGGGCTATGGATTCAAAGGATGGATTTACTGGATTACTCTTCTACACTCAAGATGGCTTTACAGGGAAAGATAGCCAAACTGAGAACAATTTTAAGGAATTCAAGTGGATGGAATGGGTTTTGAAGGGATGAAAGGCACTTAAAAATCTTTCAACATGTTCAAAAGAAAGAAATGGAATGATTACAAATAAAGAGAAGTTAAGAATTCTTTACTATAGTAATCAAAATGTTTAAATTAGCGAAGCAAGAGCATTTAAGAATTCGTTGCTTATAACCAATTTAGAAGAAAACATTTTAGAATAATCACAACTGAACTCAGAGTACAATTAAGTAAATTCTGAGTTATTCTTTTATGTCAATTATTCAGAAATGGACACAATGGTATTATAAACAGATATAAAACTTAAAACATAGGATAGAAAGACTTATTGAACTGCAATTCGACGCATGAATCCTGCAAAAAGTCCTGAGCTTCAAATAATCATCTAGAAAGCCACAAATGAGTTTCTCCAAAGCACTTTTATTCCAAAAACATCAATTTCATAGCAAAGTAGTAGAATCCACCCCAAAATACTTCCAAGAGTGAAGTATTTATACAAATTCTAAACTAAAATATCTTGAAAAAATATCAAGATTAGTTCACAAATCTCTCAAAATATTTTACATAAATAGAACTTAAGTAAAGGACACTCAAAATAATTCATCTATTTGGCACTATTTTTTATGTATAGGTGATGACAAAGAGGAGAATTCAAATTTTATCCAACTCTTAGTTGATGATGAAGCATCCAAGTCACTAACTGCTTCCTTTCTTTGTGCAATTCTACTCCAACAATTCTGCAAATTTGGGGTCCAATGATACCTTTATATTACTCAATCCGTAATAGATATGTAAAAAGTGAAAGAGGTTATTTTCCATATATTTGTTGATGAGATAAACCTCTTTCACTTTCCTCACATTCCTCTCCAACTGTGCACAATAGGCTCTGTAAAAAGATGTGTAAAACAGAGTTTTACAGAGTCTGAAAAATAGCCTATAAAGATGTGCATGTATCTCTCAGTCTGAAATCAATGTCAAAAAACTGAGATAGGTTTTTGTATATAGATCTATTAGGAACAAACGCCTCCTTCATTTTTGTAAGATGTATTTCTGATTGGCCACAATATTCTCTGCAAAATGATGACTTAATAGGAATTTTCTGCAAAAAGTGATTTCCAACATTGTTTAATATTTCCAAAACCATAATGGCTGTTAGAAAAGTGAGAGAGGTTGTTGTATATGGCCCTCTTAAGACCATAAACCTCCTTCAGTTTTGTAAAATTCATCTTGTATTTATCACAATAGTTTCTGCAAAACTATGACTAAAATATGCAATTTCTGCAAAAATGTTCCTTTTTGTTATGTTTTTTCATCTTTTTACTTTCTTGCTCTTTTGACTGTTTTACTTTCACTTTAGACAAACCTCACTATTGGTGAAAGTATTCTCATCTCTTTTTACCATTTTAGTGCCTTCTGTATTTACTTTTACTATTTACCTTTGACTGCTCTGTAAATTCATTTTAACTTTCACCCTGACTTTTACCTGATACACTTTAACCACTGATACTCTTTAACTGTTAAAGGAAGATAATCTAAATATCAATGAGGGGCATCCAAGGGTGTGACATTCAGAGCCATGGGAATCTCCATTCCTGGTTCTTCTGGATTCAAAAATGGAAATTTTGGTTTTCAATGAAAAAATGGGCACAAAACAGGTTTGGGAATGTAATTGTGGTTTCGGGATTTGAGGAGTAGACTAATCAATCAATTATGAACCTGTTTCAACGAAAGAAAAATGAAAACCAAGTTTTTACAGAGTTCAGAGGGATTTTCTAGGGTAAATACCTATTTTCTGAAGGAGTTATATACTATAGGATAAGGTATTTTCACTAGGGATTTAATAAATAAAATCAGATGTTAATATGAAAAGGGAACAAGGAAACTCAAAATACTTAACAAATCTAGGAAAGTGAAGATTTCTGAAGCTAATTATATTATATCAACTTCAACACTTAAACTTAGAAAACCAAGTAATTTTGAGGGTTTATTGTGGAATTTTGCATGATTTTCCTAAGTAAAATATAATTTTACTTAGGACAAGATTAAAAGTGAATGATTATAATGATAAATAACTTCAAGTACTTAGGTCTTTTTGATCATTAGGTCGAGGGTCCGGTCCCTCCAAAAGTCAAGGAAATGCCTTGAGCCCCTTTAATCTTCAAATACCTTAGCACTTTGGGGAAATTAGTAAAACTCTTAGGGAGAAAGTGATGTGGGAAGTTAATGATTTTGACTTTGTTTTTTTTGTGAATTTTCCAATGTACTTTCTGCTTCAGTACATGTGATGAAAGTAAAGGATTAAACACATTTAGCAGCATCATTCATCACGTGAAACTTTGCAACACCATCTACCTACCCTACCTACTTTACACTACCATTTTCTCTTCTTTATTAAGGTGCACTTAGACTGGCAAACCCTTATCAATTTTCTTTTCTTTTACATGGCAATTCTATCTAATTCTCAACTTATTACATCCAAGGGCTCAGATTAAACTGTTGAGCACCTTTTATTAACTCTACCTATCTACTTATCTACCAAGATTAAACTGTTTGGTCAGATATTTATTCTCTATTCTACAACATGAAATTGAAACATGAATGAGTCAAGTTTAAACAATTTGACTCTTCATAAATTGTGGAAAAAGTTTGACAAGCTGCACATAATTGCTTTATTACAAAAATGAAATAGTAGTGGCATTTTGATTTGCACACTTTCCTTGGTCTATTTTTTGCTTGGGGTTCATTTCTTTCATTTTCTTGACCAATTTATTTTTCTTACCCTTTGATTTTTCTTTTAGGGTATACCCTCTTTACATTTTTAAATTTTTTGATTTTTTGGTTTTTCAAGAATATGGAACACCTTTGCTCAAGAAAAAGGTTTGAACATATTCCATAGTTCAATCAAGACAATCATGAAAAATGACACCTATTGGTATAGGAGTCTAACACTGGCTCCACTTGGGGATGGCTTTTCCTTGTGAAAAGTCAAGAATAGCAGGTCAGTTGCCTCAAAATGCCTTCAAACTAAACCATGTAATCTCCTTCTTCTAGTAGCTTTATTGTATATATGATTGTAAAAATTCTGAAGCTTAGGGCCTTCACTTCGGGCTTCAACTCCAGTAAGTTACTATCCACTCAAAACTTAAAACTTTGTTGCCCAGTTAGGAATTTTCTGCCTTGTTCCAATCCCAAACATGAATTTGTTGTGGTTGAAAATCTTGAATTGAATATAATCCTTTTTCTGCAACCTGAAATTTGATCTAAAACTAAAACAACACACAAAAATTTTCAAACCAACTTAATGAAAAACTAGCTGAAAATTGAAAAACTAAAAAAAATGCTCAAAATTCTGAGCTTATTAGCACTCATCTACCTACTCAATCTATTGTTCAACTGCTATTTAGGTAAAATGAAATAGCCAATGCAACCATTCAAGCATTATGTACTTTGATAGATTTTGTTTCATTTTCTTGTTGATTATCAAAATTGTACTTCTGCAACCTATTAGAAACTTGTCAACAAATGAGAGGATAAGGAAACACTTGATTTCCTTTGTTGACTCTAGAAACTGCACAAAAGGATCTTCCAAAATATATACACTGATGTTTAACTAATCTGAACAATTGTACATCTGTTCTGGATGGCCTCCATACCATGAATATGAAATGCTATTTTCATCTTTATCTCCCTGTAAACTTTCAAATAAGATTTGTGATGATATTCCTACTGATTGTAATGTTTGAGTGTTTAATCCTTTATCATCTTGATTCTGAAAATCATAGTTAGTTAATAGAGGAATGCTTTGAATGCCTTAAATATTCAACATATCTGCTATTGGATCCTAAAAATCTTGGGAAAATTGTTGGAACCTATGACATATAAAATTCCATGGGACTTCATAAACTTCAACAAGTTTCCCATTCTTTTCTTTAAATATGTTATACCACATTTCCTTTAAAAGCTGAAATGGTTCAAAAAATAGTGGTATGGAACTTTCTTGTGTCATTTGATCATTTATTTCAATGGGAAGTGATAACTGCAATTGTGAAACTGAAAAATCTTGATCAATAGTTTCATTATCTTCTTTGTTGTCAATCACAATTCCTAAAGATTGCTGATTATTGATGGCATGATAGTTTTCTCTAATGAACTGAAATGAAGCAAAACAAAGAGGTAAAGAATATTTACTTATTTCCACATTTTCTGCTCTTCCTTCCTCACTCTCATGGCTGATCTGTATTGGCTGATCACTGTCTTCAATCTGCTGAAACTGCATTTCTTCATCCTCCAAACTAGCTTCTGATATCTCTGTAAAGTTAGCTTGACTTTCGAGAACATAACTATCATCATAATGATCATACTTAGGCAAATCATCAAAATAAGGAATGTCATCAAACATACAAATTAGAACAACAGATTCCTCTTCCTCATATTGATTTGTAAATTCATTTTCTGATTTATGATAGTTTGAATTAAGAGGAATTTGTTCATGGCTATCAACCTCTTCTATTTCTTCATGGTGATTTTGAATTAAAAATTCTTCTTTCATAGTGATCTCCTATGTTATTTCATCTAGTTTTCTTACCAAAAGGTTGAGTTTTACCTCTGCAATGTTTTTCCTTTCCTCTTCTTCTACTTTCAACTTTTCCTGTTTGATTTGGAGATTAACTTCCACATTAACTGCAGTATTTTGCATCTGTACAAGTGTTTTTGGATCTCTTTCTCTTAACCGAAATTCTATTTCTGAATCAAAGACACTTGGATAATGCAAGAGAGCTGAATCATGAGGAGGTCTAATATTTTCTGGCATTGAATAATAAACTTGATTAAATCTGTCAGAAAATTGTTGTATCTTTTCATTTGGATGTCTTTTTAATTGATTATATTCTTCCATGATCACAAAATGATTAACTTTTATTATCCATCTATCAAGGAAAAGTTTGATAAACTGTTGGAAATTTGAGATGCTAGCATTAAGCAGATTTTTGAACCAACTCTTTATTCTATTTTGCAAAGAAAGAGCAAAAAGTCTGATTTTAACATCATCTTCATCAATCTCAAATAAATCCAAATAATTCTCAAAACCTTGAATATGTTTTTGGGCGGTGATACCATTCTCTCCATCAAATCTAGGAAGATACTTGTAGTATTTTTTAGGAAAATCATGGAGTATAGGAGGTAAAATAAGGGGCTTATATCTATCTGGAACTTTATATGGCACATGGATATGTACAGGGATTGCAAGATCAGTCTTGATTATTTGAGGCTTCTTAATTGGAAAATGATCATCATTAGATTCATAAGAAAGCTGCTCAAAGAGATTAGGAGAATTATTACTTACAATCTTCAAAGGAAAATAACTAAAAACTAATCTAAGATATTCTATAAAATACAATATACATTGAAAAAATTTCTTAATGAAAAAAAACATAATGTCTTGGATTAAGATCCAAGTTGAAAGCCTGATCTTCCCATATTGTCCTTTGAGGTTCATTCCTCCAGTGGAGTCTTGATTCTGAAATTGATTTGGAGTCGCCAGGTGGATGATTTTAACCTTTGTGTGTCTGATCCCTGTCCACCATCATAGATCAGATCTAAACCTATAAAAAAATTCTGAAGAAAAAATTAGTTCTTCAGGAAACCAAATTTTGAATATTTTATGATTATTTTATTTTTTTATGAATTTTCAAAACAACTTCTATGATTTCTTTAAGAAATTTAAGATTTTTAATTAAAATTTTCTCAAAGATTTATTGAACTGGAGAGTTTGATTGAATGTTTTGAATCCAAAGTTCAGTTTATAAGCTAAACCAGAGATAGACTGAAGCAACATTTGTTTACTATGCAGTTGCAGAGCAAAATCATTTCAAAGGCTACCTGGCTGATCTTCAGACTCTGTCTATAGCTTATAAATCAAACAATAGTATCAATAAAATGATTCAGATCCCCAGTATGGTCGCCACTATGTTATCACTCAGGTTTTCCTTGAAGTTGTGGAAAAGGAAAGTATACCTGAGGTAACCACAAACCAACCTTCGGATGCAGAATCTAGCCAATCTGCATCCAGAGAGGGCTCTCTCTTTATGATTTATCTTTGTTCTTAGAAGGTTTTAGGCTAGTTATAGATCCAAGAGTTTGTTTGAAAATGGTGGAATCCGCAAACTAGGGGCAAGGGTGAAAATTTTCAGTCCATTGGGCTATGGAGTCAAAGGATGGCTTTACTGGATTTCTATTCTACACACAAGATGGCTTTGCAGGGCAAGATAGCCAGATAGAGAACAATCCTTAAAATTTAAAGTGGATGGAATGTGTTTGAAGAGATGAAAGACAATTAAGAATCTTTCACCATGTTCAAAAGAAAAAAATGAAATGATTACAAATAAAAAGCAGTGAATAATTCTTTACTATAGTAATCAAAATGTTTGAATTAGCGAAACAAGAGCAATTAAGAATTCGTTGCTTATAACCAATTTAGAAGAAAACATTTTAGAATAATCACAACTGAACTCAGAGTACAATTAAGTAAATTCTGAGTTATTCTTTTATGTCAATTATTCAGAAATGGACACAATGGTATTATAAACAGATATAAAACTTAAAACGTAGGATAGAAAGACTTATTGAACTGCAATTCGACGCATGAATCCTGCAAAAAGTCCTGAGCTTCAAATAGTCATCTAGAAAGCCACAAATGAGTTTCTCCAAAGAAATTTTATTCCAAAAACATCAATGTCACAGCAAAGTAGTAGAATCCACCCCAAAATACTTCCAAGAGTGAATTATTTATACAAATTCTAAACTAAAATATCTTGAAAAAATATCAAGATTAGTTCACAAATCTCTCCAACTATTTTACATAAATAGAACTTAAGTAAAGGAAACTCAAAATAATTCATCTATTTGGCACTATTTTTTATGGATAGGTGATGAAAAAGAGGATAATTCGAATTTGATCCAACTCTTAGTTGATGATGAGGCATCCAAGTCACTAACTGCTTCCTTTCTTTGTGCAATTCTGCTCCAACAATTCTGCAAATTTTGGGTCCAATGATACCTTTATATTTCTCAATCCGTAATAGATATGTAAAAAGTGAAATATATTATTGTAGATAAATATGTTGGTGAGATAAACCTCTTTCACTTTCCTAAAATTCCTCGCCAACTATGCCCAATAGGCTCTGTAAAAAGATGTGTAAAACATAGTTTTACAGAGTCTGAAAAATAGCCTATAAATATGTGCATGTATCTCTCAGTCTGAAATAAATGTCAAAAAAATGAGATAGGTTGTTGTATACAGGTCTCTTAGGAACAAAAACCTCCTTCATTTTTGTAAGATGTATTTCTGATTGGCCACAATATTCTCTGCAAAATGATGACTTAACAGGAATTTTCTGCAAAAAGTGCTTTCCAACATTGTTTAATATTTCCAAAACCATAATGGCTGTTAGAAAAGTGGGAGAGTGTTTTGTAGATGGCCCTCTTAAGAACATAAACCTCCTTCAGTTTTGTAAAATTCATCTTGGATTTATCACAATAGTTTCTGCAAAACTATGACTAAAATATGCAATTTCTGCAAAAATGTTCCTTTTTGTTATGTTTTTTCATCTTTTTACTTTCTTGCTCTTTTGACTGTTTTACTTTCACTTTAGACAAACCTCACTATTGGTGAAAGTATTCTCATCTCTTTTTACCATTTTAGTGCCTTCTGTATTTAGTTTTACTATTTACCTTTGACTGCTCTGTAACTTCATTTTAACTTTCACCCTGACTTTTACCTGATACACTTTAACCACTGATACTCTTTAACTGTTAAAGGAAGATAATATAAATCTCAGTGAGGGGCATCCAAGGGTGTGACATTCAGAGCCACGAGAATCTCCATTCCTGGTTCTTGTGGATTCAAAAATGGAAATCTCGGTTTTCAATGAAAAAATGGGCACAAAACAGGTTTGGGAATGTAATTGTGGTTTCAGGATTTGAGGAGTAGACTAATCAATCAATTCTGAACCTGTTTCAACGAAAGAAAAATGAAAACCAAGTTTTTACAGAGTTCAGAGGGAGTTTCTAGGGTAAATACCTATTTTCTGAAGGAAAACCGTGTTTAACAGGTACTGATGGACGACGGATGGACGCTTGAATACTGGAATGATGGGGGTCTTCGATAAATTCTGTTAATGGCAGTTTAACAATTGATTTTCAAATTTTCAGTGTGGAGGGCGCAATCGCTTTCAAAAGACAGAATGATAGAAAATACGCAGAATCTTGTTTTATTTGCAAAGTCAACGGTAATTTTTTATTTTTTTTGAAAATGACGTCGTCAGTGTACGGGAGGACACGTCACCGGGGTTGGGCGGTAAGCGATAAATTCCGCACCGCTTTCGGGAGTTGGCGGTATTTTGTGGAATGGGAGCGATTCCATTCGGAGATCAACACGTGGCGGGTGCACTGTTTCGAAACCACCGTGATCCCGTGCGTTAACATTCGGACGATGGATGGGCAGCGGAATGGATATGCGTCATGGATTTTCGATGGGACGATCCAACGGACGACGGGACGGGGAGATGGCGGGGGAATTAATGCGCGGGCCCAAAGTAATCAATGTTAATTAACTATTCCGGGCAGCGTCTGATTGGCTGGGAATGTTGGTTATTAATTAATCCAAATGATCAATTAATCCCTTGGTATAGTGAATGGTCGGGGTGAAAAATTACGCATGGTGTTTCCAAAGTTTAGTTTTAATTAAACTTTGGTTTATTTTTGTTTTAAACATACAAAATATATGTTTAAAGGATTTTTCGATATATTTTTTATATGATAAATCAATCAATGTAATTCATTTATCATAGGGGCGAAGTTAATTATATAATAATATATTTTAACCAAAGGGCACATAATGTGGGTCTTTTATGAATAATTGGAAAATAAATACTTTGGTTAAAATTTTATAATAAGATGGGTTTTTGGGATATTTATGTAGAAGGAGTTATATACTATAGGATAAGGTATTTTCACTAGGGATTTAATAAATAAAATCAGATGTTAATGTGACAAGGGAACAAGGAAACTCAAAATACTTAACAAATCTAGGAAAGTGAAGATTTCTGAAGCGAATTGTATTATATCAACTTCAACACTTAAACTTAGAAAACCAAGTAATTTTGAGGGTTTATTGTGGAATTTTGCATGATTTTCCTAAGTAAAATATAATTTTACTTAGGAAAAGATTAAAAGTGAATGATTATAATGATAAATAACTTCAAGTACTTAGGTCTTTTTGATCATTAGGCCGACGGTCCGGTCCCTCCAAAAGTCAAGGAAATGCCTTGAGCCCCTTTAATCTTCAAATACCTTAGCACTTTGGGGAAATTAGTAAAACTCTTAGGGAGAAAGTGATGTGGGAAGTTAATGATTTGGACTTTGCTTTTTTTGTGAATTTTCCAATGTACTTTCTGCTTCAGTACATGTGATGAAAGTAAAGGATTAAACACATTTAGCAGCATCATTCATCACGTGAAACTTTGCAACACCATCTACCTACCCTACCTACTTTACACTACCATTTTCTCTTATTTATTAGGGTGCACTTAGACTGTCAAACCCTTATCAATTTTCTTTTATTTTACATGGAAATTCTATCTAATTCTCAACTTATTACATCCAAGGGCTCAGATTAAACTGTTGAGCACCTTTTATTAACTCTACCTATCTACTTATCTGCCAAGATTAAACTGTTTGGTCAGATATTTATTCTCAATTATACAACATGAAATTGAAACATGAATGAGTCAAGTTTAAATAGTTTGACTCTTCATAAATTGTGGCAAAAGTTTGACAAGCTGCATACAATTGCTTTATTACAAAAATGAAATAGTAGTGGCATTTGGATTTGCACACTTTCCTTGGTCTATTTTTTGCTTGGGGTTCATTTCTTTCATTTTCTTGACCAATTTATTTTTCTTACCCTTTGATTTTTCTTTTAGGTTATACCCTCTTTACATTTTTTAAATTTTTTGATTTTTTGGTTTTTTAAGAATATGGAACATCTTTGCTCAAGAAAAAGGTTTGAACATATTCCATAGTTCAATCAAGACAATCATGAAAAATGACACCTATTGGTATAGGAGTCTAACAGGTCCTTCCTCCATTAGGTTTTTTTTTGGCTTTTTGTTTGATTAGTTTGCTTTTCTGGTTCACCTTCCTTGTTGTTAAAACCCTGTTCAGCCCCCAGAAGACTAGATCTAGCCTCTGTTAGTTCATTTTCATAATTTTCTAGGGTAAAAATAATTGGCATTTTTATCCCTATGGTAGTCACACTAAAGGGTGCGAGTTGCTAGTTAGGCACCCACGCCATCCCCTGTTTGCGTAGATTACAGCCAGATAGGTGCGCCAACCCTACTTGGTTTTAGGGTTTGCCTGTTTTTGGACTCTCTGAGCTTGAGTTTTGGTCCTGGTTTGTTTTTTCCTATTGTTTGAGTGCTTTGAAGTCATTTTTTACTGTTTTTAGCCCTTTTCCTTTGGTTTTTTTCCATTTTATGTCATTTTTTCATTTTAGCCCTCTGGCTTCTAGGTGCTTCAGTGTGCTGAACCTCCTGCGGGGATTTTCGGTCTTTGCTTTCCCGGTCAACTTTGTTTATGCTTATTTGCATTCATCTTGCTAAATCCAATTGATTCATTCCGTTTATTGAGTGATTGTATTCTCTTTCATTCAGTTTCGCTTTGTGTTGCTCCAAGCCTAGATCACATGGCTTGTTTGAGTCTCTTTCGAGATTCTTCTTTGCTTTGAGGGATTTCATCATCGATTTGAGTCTTAATTGTGTTGGTTTGATTTGAGTGTGCTTGTTTTGTTTCAGATCTCTCTTTATCATTCTCAAATTGATGTTTTCATTAGTTTTTCATTTATTTAGTGCATTTTCTCTAATATATTGAAAAATACAAAAAAAAATCTTTTGCATTATTGATTGGCATAGTGAAAATTGAAAACTCTTTCACATCACTAATGTTGTATAATTCTAGAGAAAAGTTTTCCAATTTCATTAGCTTGCATTGCAATTAGTAGTGGATGTTTTTGTGTGTTCATTTCGCTATCATTTGAAAGCTCTCAACTCTCACATAGATAGCTCTTCATTGAAAAGAATGATATTTTGTGCCATGTATTTTGCATCTAGAGGTTTCATGAGATTCAACATTCGATAAGGCCTTGAAATTGAAACGTAAATTGAAGATAAACTTTAAAATTTACTGAATTAACCTAAGGCAACATTGAAACTTAACGGAACATCTAGTAGTATAAGGTAGAGACGTGTTCCGGTGTCTTTAAGCCTAGTATTTGTCGCTCGTCATCTAGCTATAGACAGCGCTAGTACAGACTTGTGCTCCCCGTACTGTCATGTATATAAAGGGAGACCCCATTAGGTTGCAAATAATTTATCCATAGGAAGTTGAGTCTTCCATCTTTTACCCGTGATACACTGGACACAACATTCAGAGAGATTACCTTGCCATACGTTAAGTCCTTGGTTGATTTATTTTTCATTTTTACCAAGGTGTATATGGCAGTTCATGGATATCTGGTACACCCATTTACCTAGATTACCAGAGTAGTCACTTTGATCTTTACTGACTCTTTTAACTAAAAATATCATTGAGCTCTTTTCCTTTCAAGATCGTGTCCAACCTAAAAGTGCTAGAGTCACCTTTTGCTTGTTTCTCAACTCTTAAAATATGAAACAACAGAGTCTGGTTTCAGTGTCTTGAAAATTAATTTCCCACGAAATATTCCGGGCTAGAATTTTTGTCCTTAGTGTTTTATTTCAAGGTCGTTTCTGATGGCAACTTTTTCAGAGTTTTCTAATCAAGGAGTCCCCTCTGAAGGGAGTCCTAGTCCTTTTCCTGCTTTAGGAAATATTGGTGCTCCTTATATGGCCACGTTAGCCCTCCCTAGGTTAACTATTGGGTTTCCTGTTTGGTTGTTTTCAACCTCTGTGGTCTCGAGTGTTCCAGCTACCGTACTATCCACTCCTCCGCCTGAGCAATGCCATGTTGATTCGAAGGTGGACCTCTCCCCTTATTCACCTGCTTTGTCCTCATCTTCTACTTCTCCGTGAAAGTTTGGATTATAGCAAATGAAGGCTAAGAAGAAGAAGAAGAAGACTAAGAAGAAGAAGTCATATAAGAGGATAATTCTATAGCTTATTTTTCTAAAACCTACTCGATGAACCTTCCAACCCACAGCACTCCTCGCATGTTGTGCCGTGGAAACATCTCCCATCGAGATTTCCCGACATTCCCAGGGTGCTCGAAGTATGGTTCAACGCATCGTCCGTCGTTGCCTTGCATGGGAGTCGTTGGGGGCACGTCAATTTGTGGTGCTAGTAAAGCTCCTAGGGCAAGCTTGCCCATCCCTATAAGTTTTGTGGAGGGTACCATGCCATTCACCTTTTTCCGTATATGGATGAAGCCAAGAGAGTTTTGGACAACTCACCTGCTTCTCGCACCATGCCTCGGCTGGTTACAAATAGCTTTTGAGTCCTTCCTCGCTTGATTCAATGAGCGCCCAAGAGTCATGTTTGGTTGATCCCTCTCCCCGTAAATTCACCATCATGAATCCATCCTCGCCCAACCACCCTCAAGTGGACGCTGATCCTGACCCATCTACAAGGCACCAGGTCTTTTCCGTTGAGAGTGGATCTCACATCCATCATGTTCTTCTGTTTCTTCGCATTCCTCGATTCTGGAGAAAGATTCTCTCGTCCCCGCAACTTTGGAGCTACCCTCCGCCTCCCATGATGGAGGTCCTTTGAAGGATACTCCTTCTGCCTCCATGATGAAGGTGGCGGAGGATACTCCTTCTTCTCTCGTAACACCAGGGGAAGACCATCTTGGTCCAATGGTAGCACCTCCAAGTAGTTTGGTCGCTTCCTTCGATTGGGTTCGATTCGCAGGTTGTCGCCTTCCTTCTTATGTTCCCTTTGAGATCATGGTACAAGCCTCCCATCTGGTCGTACCCAGCATCATTATAGATGAAGGCGCATCTGTTAGTATTTTATCCTCAACTACTTGGCAAGATTTTGGTTTGCCACTGCTTTTACCTGTTACGCAGAATTTGTTGGCGTTTAAGAGAGAAACTAGTCAACCGTTAGGGATCCTTCCAAAGTTACCTGTTACTTTGGGAGGGAAAAATGTCCATATGGATGTGATGGTTGTTCCTAACCCCTTGGAATTTAATTTACTTTTGGGCCACGATTATACTTATGCCATGGGAGTGCTCCTCCCTCTTTCATGTGATGTGTTTTCCGAACCAAGGTCGGATCTTGACCATCGATCAGCTTGCATTCTTTGGTCCGAATATGGAAGCTAAACCAACATCATCCCTGCCGGATCTTTATCTGCTGGTTGTGTCATCCCCACCACATGTCAATTATGTGGCTACCTGTCATATGCCCGTATTTAGTGATAGTGTCGTTGTGCATCGTGTATATGGCAGTTCATGGATATCTGGTACACCCATTTACCTAGATTACCAGAGTAGTCACTTTGATATTTACTGACTCTTTTAACTAAAAATATCATTGAGCTCTTTTCCTTTCAAGATCGTGTCCAACCTAAAAGTGCTAGAGTCACCTTTTGCTTGTTTCTCAACTCTTAAAATATGAAACAACAGAGTCTGGTTTCAGTGTCTTGAAAAATAATTGCCCACGAAATATTCCGGGCTAGAATTTTTGTCCTTAGTGTTTTATTTCAAGGTCGTTTCTGATGGAAACTTTTTCAGAGTTTTCTAATCAAGGAGTCCCCTCTGAAGGGATTCCTAGTCCTTTTCCTGCTTTAGGAAATATTGGTGCTCCTTATATGGCCACGTTATCCCTCCCTAGGTTAACTATTGGGTTTCCTGTTTGGTTGTTTTCAACCTCTCGTGGTCTCGAGTGTTCCGCCTACCGTATCATCCACTCCTCCGCTCGAGCAATGCCATGTTGATTCAAGGTGGACCTCTCCCCTTATTCACCGCTTTGTCCTCATCTTCTACTTCTCCCGTGAAAGTTTGGATTATAGTACCTAGGTTGCTAAGAAGAAGAAGAAGAAGAAGACTAAGAAGAAGAAGTCATATAAGTAAGAGGATAATTCTATAGCTATTTCTTCTAAAAAACCTACTCTCGATGAACCTTCCAACCCTCTACAGAAAGTTAAGTTCCCTTGCATGTTGTGCCAGGGAAACCATCTTATTCGAGATTTCCCTGACATTCCCAAGGTGCTCGAAGTATGGTTCAACGATCGTCCGCTGTTGCCTTTGACTTCTGGGAGTCAGGTTGGGGGCACGTATTCATCTAGTGCTAGTAAAGCTCCTAAGAAGTAGGGCAAGCTTGCCCATCCCTATAAGTTTTGTGGAGGGTACCATGCCATTCACCTTTTTCCGTATATGGATGAAGCCAAGAGAGTTTTGGACAACTCAACTGTTTCTGCACCATGCCTTCTGGCTGGTTACAAATAGCTTTCTTTGAGTCCTTCCCCAGTTGATTCAATGAGCAGCCAAGAGTCATGCTTGGTTGATCCCTCTCCCCCAGAAATTCACCATCATGAATCCATCCCTGACCAACCATTAGTCATGGGATCGGTTGATCTGGACCCATCTACAGTGCACCAGGTCTTTTCCGTTGAGAGTGGATCTCACATCCATCATGTTCTTCTTGTTTCTTCAGATTCCTCGGACTTGGCGAAAGATTCTCTCGTCCCTGCACCTTTGGAAGCTACTCCTCTGCCTCCCATGATGGAGGTCCTTTGAAGGATACTCCTTCTGCCTCCATGATGAAGGTGGCGGAGGATACTCCTTCTTCTCTCGTAACACCAGGGGAAGACTTTCTTGGTTCGATGGTAGCCCCTCTAAGTAGTTTGGTCGCTTCCTTCGATTGGAGTCGATTTGTAGGATGCCGCCTTCTGTCTTATGTGCCTTTCGATATTACAGTACATGCTTTTGGTCTGGTCGTACCCAGCACCATTATAGATGAAGGCGCGTCCGTTAGTATTTTATCCTCAACTACTTGGCAAGATTTTGGTTTGCCACTCGCTTTTACTCAGCATACCACTTACATGCTTAAGAGAGAAACTAGTCAACCGTTAGGGATCCTTCCGAAGTTACTCCGAGCATTTTTGGGAGGGAAAAATTTCCATATGGATTTGATGGCTGTTCCTAACCCCTTGGAATTTAATTTACTTTTGGGCCACGATTATACTTATGCCATGGGAGTGCTCCTCCCTCTTTCATGTGATGTGTTTTCCGAACCAAGGTCGGATCTTGACCATCGATTAGCTTGCATTCTTTGGTCCGAATATGGAAGCTAAACCAACATCATCCCTGTCGGATCTTTATCTGCTGGTTGTGTCATCCCCACCACATGTCAATTATGTGGCTACCTGTCATATGCCCGTATTTAGTGATAGTGTCGTTGTGCATCGTGTATATGGCAGTTCATGGATATCTGGTACACCCATTTACCTAGATTACCAGAGTAGTCACTTTGATATTTACTGACTCTTTTAACTAAAAATATCATTGAGCTCTTTTCCTTTCAAGATCGTGTCCAACCTAAAAGTGCTAGAGTCACCTTTTGCTTGTTTCTCAACTCTTAAAATATGAAACAGCAGAGTCTGGTTTCAGTGTCTTGAAAATTAATTGCCCACGAAATATTCCGGGCTAGAAGTTTTGTCCTTAGTGTTTTATTTCAAGGTCGTTTCTGATGGCAACTTTTTCAGAGTTTTCTAATCAAGGAGTCCCCTCTGAAGGGAGTCCTAGTCCTTTTCCTACTTTAGGAAATATTGGTGCTCCTTATATGGCCACATTATCCCTCCCTAGGTTAACTATTGGGTTTCCTGTTTGGTTGTTTTCAACCTCTGTGGTCTCGAGTGTTCCAGCTACCGTACTATCCACTCCTCCGCCTGAGCAATGCCATGTTGATTCGAAGGTGGACCTCTCCCCTTATTCACCTGTTTCTTTGTCCTCATCTTCTACTTCTGGATTCTCATAGAACGTCAACTCACCTAGGTTAAGCTAAGAAGCTGAAGAAGAAGACTAAGAAGAAGAAGTCATATAAGTAAGAGGATACTCCTATAGCTATTTCTTCTAAAAACTCACTCGATGAACCTTCCAACCCTCACGTAGTTAACTTCCCTCGCATGTTGTGCCGTGGAAACCATCTTCTTCGAGATTTCCCCGACATTCCCAAGGTGCTCGAAGTATGGTTCAACGATCGTCCATTGCCTTGACTGGGAGTCGTGCTAGTACGATCATCTAGTGCTAGTAAAGCTCCTAAGAAGTAGGCAAGCTTGCCTATCCCTATAAGTTTTGTGGGAGGGTACCATGTGCCATTCACCTTTTTCCGTATATGGATGAAGCCAAGAGAGTTTTGGACAACTCAACTGTTTCTGCACCATGCCTTCTGGCTGGTTACAAATAGCTTTCTTTGAGTCCTTCCCCAGTTGATTCAATGAGCAGCCAAGAGTCATGCTTGGTTGATCCCTCTCCCCCAGAAATTCACCATCATGAATCCATCCCTGACCAACCATTAGTCATGGGATCGGTTGATCTGGACCCATCTACAGTGCACCAGGTCTTTTCCGTTGAGAGTGGATCTCACATCCATCATGTTCTTCTTGTTTCTTCAGATTCCTCGGACTTGGAGAAAGATTCTCTCGTCCCTGCACCTTTGGAAGCTACTCCTCCGCCTCCCATGATGGAGGTCCTTTGAAGGATACTCCTTCTGCCTCCATGATGAAGGTGGCGAAGGATACTCCTTCTTCTCTCGTAACACCAGGGGAAGACCATCTTGGTCCAATGGTAGCACCTCCAAGTAGTTTGGTCACTTCCTTCGATTGGGTTCGATTCGCAGGTTGTCGCCTTCCTTCTTATGTTCCCTTTGAGATCATGGTACAAGCCTCCCATCTGGTCGTACCCAGCATCATTATAGATGAAGGCGCATCTGTTAGTATTTTATCCTCAACTACTTGGAAAGATTTTGGTTTGCCACTGCTTTTACCTGTTACGCAGAATTTGTTGGCGTTTAAGAGAGAAACTAGTCAACCGTTAGAGATCCTTCCGAAGTTACCTGTTACTTTGGGAGGGAAAAATGTCCATATGGATGTGATGGTTGTTCCTAACCCCTTGGAATTTAATTTACTTTTGGGCCACGATTATACTTATGCCATGGGAGTGCTCCTCCCTCTTTCATGTGATGTGTTTTCCGAACCAAGGTCAGATCTTGACCATCGATCAGCTTGCATTCTTTGGTCCGAATATGGAAGCTAAACCAACATCATCCCTGCCGGATCTTTATCTGCTGGTTGTGTCATCCCCACCACATGTCAATTATGTGGCTACCTGTCATATGCCCGTATTTAGTGATAGTGTCGTTGTGCATCGTGTATATGGAAGTTCATGGATATCTGGTACACCCATTTACCTAGATTACCAGAGTAGTCACTTTGATCTTTACTGACTCTTTTAACTAAAAATATCATTGAGCTCTTTTCCTTTCAAGATCGTGTCCAACCTAAAAGTGCTAGAGTCACCTTTTGCTTGTTTCTCAACTCTTAAAATATGAAGCAGCAGAGTCTGGTTTCAGTGTCTTGAAAATTAATTGCCCACGAAATATTCCGGGCTAGAATTTTTGTCCTTAGTGTTTTATTTCAAGGTCATTTCCGATGGAAACTTTTCTGGAGTTTTCCAATCAAGGAGTCCCCTCTGAAGGGAGTCCTAGTCCTTTTCCTGCTTTAGGAAATATTGGTGCTCCTTATATGGCCACGTTATCCCTCCTAGGGTTAACTGTTGGGTTTCCTGTTTGGTTGTTTTCAACCTTTGTCGTCTCAAGTGTTTCGACTGTCGTACCATCCACTCCTCCGCCTGAGCAATGCCATGTTGATTCGAAGGTGGACCTCTCCCCTTCTTTGCCTGTTTCTTTGTCCTCATCTTCTACTTCTCCTAGTGAAAGTTTGGATTCTAGTACCCAGGTGGCTAAGAAGAAGAAGAAGAAGACTAAGAAGAAGAAGTCAGATAAGAGAGAGGCTAATTCTGCAGCTGTTGCTTCTAAAACACCTTCTCTCGATGAGCCTTCCAACCCTCTGCGGAAAGTTAAGTTCCCTTGCATGTTGTGCCAGGGAAACCATCTTCTTTGAGACTGCCCTGGCATTCCCAAGGTGCTCGAAGTATGGTCCAACGATCGTCTGCTGTTGCCTTTGACTTACGGGAGTCAAGGGTGGGGGGCACGTATTCATCTAGTGCTATTGGCTCCTAGAGAAGTAGGGCAAGCTTGCCCATCCCTATAATTTTTGTGGAGGGTACCATGCCATTCACCTTTTTCAGTATATGGATGAAGCCAGAGTTTTGGACAACTCAGCTGTTTTTACACTGCATGCCTTAAGGCTGGTTACAAACATCTTTCTTTGAGTCCTCCGCTAGTTGATTCCTCGATTGGTCAAGAGTCATCCTTGGTCAATCCCGCTCCCCCGGAAATTCAAATTCATGAATCCATCCCTGACCAACCATTAGTCATGGGATCAGTTGAGCTGGCCTCGTCTGTGGTGCACCAGGTATTTTCTGTTGAGAGTGGATCTCACATCCCTTGTGTTCTTCTTGTTTCTTTGGATTCCTCAGACTTGGAGAAAGATTCTCCTATCCCTATACCTCAAGAAGCTACTCCTCCGCCTCCCATGATGGAGGTCCTAGAGGATACCCCTCCCGAATCCATGATGGAGGTCATGGAGGATGCTCCTTCTTCTCCCGTAACACTAGGGGAAGACCATATCGATTCGATGGTAGCCCCTCCAAGTAGCTTGGTCGCTTCCTTCAATTGGGGTCGATTGCAGGCTATCGCCTTCCTTCTTATGTGCCCTTTGAGATCATAGTATAGGCCTCCCATCTGGTCGTACCGAGCACCATTATAGATGAAGGCGCGTCTGTCAGTATTTTGTCTTCAACTACTTGGAAAGCATTTGGTTCACCTCCACTTGTGCCTATTACCCAGAATCTGTTGGCGTTTAACAGAAGAACTAGTCAACCATTAGGGATCCTTCCGAAGTTGCCTGTTACTTTGGGAGGGAAAAATGTCCATATGGACGTGATGGTTGTTCCTGCCCCCTTGGAATTTAATTTACTCTTGGGATGCGATTATACTTATGCCATGGGAGCGCTTGTCTCCTCCCTCTTTCGTGTGATGTGTTTTCCACACCAAGGTCGGATCATGACCATCGATTAGCTTGCGTTCTTTGGTCCTAATATGGCAGCTAGTCCACCATCATCCCTGCCAGATATTTATCCGCCAGTTGTGTCATCCCCGCCACATGTCAATTATGTGGCTACGTCATATGCGTGTTAGTAGTGTCGTTGTGCATCGTGTATATGGCGGTTCATGAATTATCGAGTACACCCATTTACCTAGATTACCAGAGTAGTCATTTTGATCTTTACTGACTCCCTAAATTTGAAAAGATCATCGAGCTCTTATCCTTTCAAGTTCGTGTCGAACCTAAAAGCGATAGAGTCACCTTTTGCTTGTTTCTTGACTCTTAAAATATGAAAAAATAGAGTCTGGTTTTAGTGTTTTAAAAATTAATCACCCATAAAATATTCTTGGTTAGAATTTTTGTCCTTAGTGTTTTATTTCAAGGTCGTTTCTGATGGCAACTTTTCTAGAGTTTTCCAATCAAGGAGTCCCCTCTGGAGGGAGTCCTAGTCCTTTTCCTACTTTAGGAAATATTGGTGCTCCTTATATGGCCACATTATCCCTCCCTCGGTTAACTGTTGGGTTCACTGTTTGGTTGTTTTCAACCTCTGTGGTCTCAAGTGTTCCGGCTACCGTACCATCCACTCCTCCACCTAAGCAACACCATGTTGATTCGAAGGTGGACCTCCCCCCTTCTTCACCTATTTCTTCATCCTCATCTTCTACTTCGCTTGGTGAAAGTTTGGATTCTAGTACCTACGTGGCTAATAAGAAGAAGATGAAGACTAAGAAGAAAAATTCTAATAAGAGAGAGGCTAAGGCTGCAACTACTACTTCTAAAACACCTGCTCTCAATGAACCTTCCAACCCTCCATGGAAAGTTAAGTTCCCTTGCATGTTGTGCCAGGGAAACCATCTTCTTTGAGATTGCCTTGGAATTCCCAAGGTGCTCGAAGTATGGTTCAACGATGAGTCCCGCTGTTGCCTTTGACTTGGGAGTGGGGTTGGGGGGCACGTATTCATCTAGTGCTAGTAAAGCTCCTAAGAAGTAGGGTAAGCTTTGCCCATCCCTGTAAGTTGTGTGAAGGGCATCATGCCATTCACCTTTGTCCATATATGGATGAAGCCAAGAGATTTTTGGACAACTCAACTGTTTCTGCACTGTGCCTTCCAGCTGGTTACAAATAGCTTTCTTTGAGTCCTTCACCAGCTGATTCAAATATTAGTCAAGAGTCATCCTTTCTTGATCCCATTCCCCCAAAAATTCACCATCATGAATCCATCCCTGACCAACCCATCCCTGACCAACCATTGGTCATGGGATTGGTTGAGTTGGCCCCATCTGTGGTGCACCATGTCTTTTCCATTGAGAATGGATCTCACATCCCTCATGCTCTTCTTGTTTCTTCATATTCCTCGGACTTGGAGAGAGATTATCCTATCCTTGTACCTCTAGAAGCTACTCCTCTGCCTCCCATGATGGAGGTCCCGGAGGATACTCCTTCTTCCTCCATGATGGAGGTGGCGAAGGATTCTCCTTCTTCTCCTGTAACACCAAGGGAAGACCATAACAGTTCGATGGTAGCCCCTCCAAGTAGTTTGGTCGCTTCCTTCAATTGGGGTCGATTCGCAGGTTATCGCCTTCCTTCTTATGTGCCCTTTGAGATCATGGTACAAGCCTCCCAACTATTTGTACCCAGCACCATTATAGATGAAGGTGCGTCTATTAGTATTTCATCCTCAACTAATTGGAAAGCTTTCGGTTCACCGCCGCTTGTGCCTGTTGTGCAGAATCTGTTGGCGTTTAACAGAGGAACTAGTCAACCATTAGGGATCCTTCCAAAGTTGTCTGTTACTTTGGAAGGGAAAACTGTCCATATGGACATGATGGTTGTTCCTGGCCCCTTGGACTTTAATTTACTCTTGGGTTGCGATTATACTTATGCCATGGGAGCGCTTGTCTCCTCCCTCTTTCGTGTGATTTGTTTTCTACACCAAGGTCAGATCGTGACCATCGATCAGCTTGCATTCTTTGGTCCTAATATGGCATCTAGCCCACCATCATCCCTGCTATATCTTTATCCGCTGGTTGTGTCATCCCCGCCGCATGTCAATTATGTGGCTACCTGTCTTGTGCCCGTATTTAGTGATAGTGTCGTTGTGCATCATGTATATGGCAGTTCATGGATATCTGGTACACCCATTTACCTAGATTACCAGAGTAGTCACTTTGATCTTTACTGACTCTTTTAACTAAAAATATCATTGAGCTCTTTTCCTTTCAAGATCGTGTCCAACCTAAAAGTGCTAGAGTCACCTTTTGCTTGTTTCTCAACTCTTAAAATATGAAACAGCAGAGTCTGGTTTCAGTGTCTTGAAAATTAATTGCCCACGAAATATTCTGGGCTAGAATTTTTGTCCTTAGTGTTTTATTTCAAGGTCGTTTCTGATGGCAACTTTTTCAGAGTTTTCTAATCAAGGAGTCCCCTCTGAAGGGAGTCCTATTCCTTTTCCTGCTTTAGGAAATATTGGTGCTCCTTATATGGCCACGTTATCCCTCCCTAGGTTAACTATTGGGTTTCCTGTTTGGTTGTTTTCAACCTCTGTGGTCTCGAGTGTTCCAGCTACCGTACTATCCACTCCTCCGCCTGAGCAATGCCATGTTGATTCGAAGGTGGACCTCTCCCCTTATTCACCTGTTTCTTTGTCCTCATCTTCTACTTCTCCTGGTGAAAGTTTGGATTATAGTACCTAGGTTGCTAAGAAGAAGAAGAAGAAGACTAAGAAGAAGAAGTCATATAAGTAAGAGGATAATTCTATAGCTATTTCTTCTAAAAAACCTACTCTCGATGAACCTTCCAACCCTCTACAGAAAGTTAAATTCCCTTGCATGTTGTGCCAGGGAAACCATCTTATTCGAGGTTTCCCTGACATTCCCAAGGTGCTCGAAGTATGGTTCAATGATCGTCCGCTATTGCCTTTGACTTCTGGGAGTCAGGTTGGGGGCACGTATTCATCTAGTGCTAGTAAAGCTCCTAATAAGTAGGGCAAGCTTGCCCATCCCTATAAGTTTTGTGGAGGGTACCATGCCATTCACCTTTTTCCATATATGGATGAAGCCAAGAGAGTTTTGGACAACTCAACTGTTTCTGCACCATGCCTTCTGGCTGGTTACAAATAGCTTTCTTTGAGTCCTTCCCCAGTTGATTCAATGAGCAGCCAAGAGTCATGCTTGGTTGATCCCTCTCCCCCAGAAATTCACCATCATGAATCCATCCCTGACCAACCATTAGTCATGGGATCGGTTGATCTGGACCCATCTACAGTGCACCAAGTATTTTCCGTTGAGAGTGGATCTCACATCCATCATGTTCTTCTTGTTTCTTCAGATTCCTCGGACTTGGAGAAAGATTCTCTCGTCCCTGCACCTTTGGAAGCTACTCCTCCGCCTCCCATGATGGAGGTCCTTTGAAGGATACTCCTTCTACCTCCATGATGAAGGTGGCGGAGGATACTCCTTCTTCTCTCGTAACACCAGGGAAAGACCATCTTGGTCCAATGGTAGCACCTCCAAGTAGTTTGGTCGCTTCCTTCGATTGGGTTCGATTCGCAGGTTGTCGCCTTCCTTCTTATGTTCCCTTTGAGATCATGGTACAAGCCTCCCATCTGGTCGTACCCAGCATCATTATAGATGAAGGCGCATCTGTTAGTATTTTATCCTCAACTACTTGGCAAGATTTTGGTTTGCCACTGCTTTTACCTGTTACGTAGAATTTGTTGGCGTTTAAGAGAGAAACTAGTCAACCGTTAGGGATCCTTCCGAAGTTACCTGTTACTTTGGGAGGGAAAAATGTCCATATGGATGTGATGGTTGTTCCTAACCCCTTGGAATTTAATTTACTTTTGGGCCACGATTATACTTATGCCATGGGAGTGCTCCTCCCTCTTTCATGTGATGTGTTTTCCGAACCAAGGTCGGATCTTGACCATCGATCAGCTTGCATTCTTTGGTCCGAATATGGAAGCTAAACCAACATCATCCCTGCCGAATCTTTATCTGCTGGTTGTGTCATCCCCACCACATGTCAATTATGTGGCTACCTGTCATATGCCCGTATTTAGTGATAGTGTCGTTGTGCATCGTGTGTTGGGGGCACTAGGTCCCGACTTCCAAGATGTTTCCCTTCCATCGGACGGGCAACCCTTGGAAGCTATGAATTCTCATTCATTATGATGAGGTCTGTTAGAGCATGGTTCATATACTTGTGTCAAGCTCCTTAAACCATGAAACAAGGTCTGTTGGAGCATGGTTCATCTTCTTGTGTCAAGCTCCCTAAAAATGAAACAAGGTCATTCTGAGGACAGTTAATTTACTATGTCAACCTCGTTAAAAAATGAATTCAGATCCGAGGATGGTTCGTTTACTATATCTACCTCGTTAAAAAATGAATTCGGATCCGAGGACAGTTCGTTGTCTATGTCAACCTCGTCAACAAATGAATTATCTCATGAGGATGGTTCTTTTAATGTGTCAACCTCATTAAAACAATGAAACGTGTTCCCTGTTCAATTCGAGTCTTTGATTAGATCTTGTAAAATCCCAGTCGAGTATTTCACTTGAACTCATAATTTGAACCTTCACTCCATTTTTTCATATGGACTAAAGCTTTAGGGGCATGTACACCTTGAATTGAGTCACCATGCTGGGGGCATGTCCGGTTTTCCTTGTCATTTCAAGCATAGTTTATTTGGTGTTTTCAAGCTTGCGTAAAAATGAAAACTCATTTCAAGTATACTTTACTTTGTGTTTCGAGCTTGTGTAAAAATGAAACCCATCTTCAAGCATAGTTTACATTTGTGTTTTAAGCTTGCATAAAACATAAAAATCATTTTCAAGCATAGTTTGCGTTTGTGCTTTTAAGCTTGTGTAAAAATAAAATATGTTGGTTTGATGCATTTTGCGAACTTTTAAATTTTCCATTGGGTCCCATATTATTTAGCTGATACATTAGAAAACATTGTATTAGACATTTTCATAACATATAAAAACATTATCATATGTAAGCAAGAGCCATGTAGAAAATAGATGTATATATATATATGTCGAGTGTTTGCAATGTGTGCATCATATAAAACCAAAATATACATGTTTGTTTCAGTTACATCCGGAGACAACATGTCTCTCAAAAATATGAAAATAGAAAGCTTAGGTGACTAATCGGCATGGTGCTTGTGGTAGCACGTCACTGCCCGCACCAACTGCCTTAGTAAGCGTTGGAGACGATTCGGCACCCTTGATAAGATAGGGGAAAATCAGCTAAACGAGCATAATCTGGAACTCCACAAGAAATCCCCTCTAGGTTCTATACGAGCTCATCCCCCTTGCCCCCCTCACCTTGAGGGTCATGAGAGAGAGGGATCCTCCTCGCTATTGGTGACATTTCGGTGGACCTCTCTGGGCCAACATCTGCATACATATAGGATTAGCTGTTAGAACATGCATGTATACCAAAAAATCATAAAACTCATAAAATTAAAAAGATTCTTACCAAGCTCCTCATCCCAGTCCTCTCCCTTTGGGAGCAGAAGGTATGGGTCTCCGGTAAAATCGATGCCCGTATAGGGCTAGTCCTCCATAATGATCAACTATCATCAGAGCCAATCAAAGAACTCAGGCCGCCTCTGCCCTAGGCATCAATGCCTCCCATCGAGACATTTGTGGCTCTCTCAGTGGTGGATCCGGGACTATAGCCTCCTGGCGTTGAAAATTTGGTAATCGTTCCAGGAAGAATGACACCAAAATTGACCCATATCCAAACTGTTTCAGTTTGGTCTGCTTGCATTTTGTGAGTTTTCGTCACAGCCATGGCCCAGTCAAAGATAGTTGGGTTCATACACTCTGATGCAGGCAGTAGCTGCGTCTTTGTGGCCTCGTGAGGTGCCTGCAATCCCGCAACCCGCGTAATGGTGTGTATCACTACCCTCGGTACTAGATTGGGGATGGTATGAATGTCTACTTTCCCGCCCCCCATTCCTTTGCATGCCCCTGCACACACCCTTTTCATGACCATTGTCATGTTTTCTCCTGAAGGCCTGTACCAGTCAAAATAGGGACTAGACCCCTGTGTGACAGTCCAGTGATGAAGTATACATCTGATACTTCGAGCTCAAGTTCCTGGTCTTGAAGTTTAAATTTCTCCTCATCCTCATCCCAAATTCTGATGAGATACTGTAGTAGTTCGGGCTGAGCCCGGTACATGGCGTCAGAAAGAATTTTTTCAGCCCGCAATTTCGAAGAGCATTCATACAATGTTCATTTCCCATTGCCAGTTCATCCTCTTCACTATGCTCTCTCTCTTTCCATTCAATGACCATCCTTTTTGCTGGATACCTACATCAATCAAACATAGGAATGTTATAAACCTCCTTGGGTATTCAAAATCACATTTCATTGGTTTTTTTCTGAGGAGTTTTAGCCAGATTTTGTGTTGCACTGTTGCCGCGGCCTCTGTGTAAAAGAGAGCAGATTGGCGTGGGTCCATGCCCGGAACCTGCGCCAACCGTGGAGCCCTAAAATTTGAAAATCCTTCCCTAAAGGACCTCAAACAATGATTAAATACAGTAAAATGTAACTTAAAATATGGACAAAGAGGTCGGATCTTATTGTTGAGCCCCAAGATTGTGCTTTCTTTCATCTTAATTTACCTCATTTTCCTTTGTCCATTTTTATCCCATGCCCAATTGATCAATTAAATTAGTTAAAATTACTTTTATAATGATTAACATGGCTAACTTGCTAAGTTTTGTGATTTTGTCATTGTAATGCATTTTGACCGAAACTAGCTGCAGAATGCAAACATTCCGTAGCTAACCAGAAATTCTGCAGCTGTCTTCACGTTCAAGAATGTTCCAGGTGTCCTCTTAGGAAAATCCACACATGGGTATATTCCAAATTATGTCCTCATCGTTCGTTGCTCACCATGAAGAATGAACCGAATTCTGGACGTGGTTTTGGTATGTGGGAACTCATTCAAGGAGGCAGACTTCTAATAGGACTGTCCTAGTCCAAATGTCCTTTGTCCCTTTATGCTGCCATCTTTAGAGTCCTAGTACGATTTTGATAAGGAAAGACAAGGATCCCCGTATTGTTGCAAGTTTTGTTATGTAGATTTGTTATAAAAGCACTCGAGAAACCGAGAGACAAGCTCTAGATTTTGCTTAGATTTCATGTATTGACTGCTATATTTCTGAAGACCGAGAATACTCTGTTTCAAGTTATTTTCCTTTAATGAATAATACAACATTTCTTTGAACGCGTTGAGTTGATTTTGAGTTAGATTCTGTCTGGTGGTAGAGGGCCCCTGCCTCCTGCATGGCTTTACTTTCGTAATTTAGATAAGTATCTTAGTTGTTTTCACGTTTTTGAAGTTTGAGTTCATAGTTAATTTCATTAGCCACTATAGCTATACTTTTTCTAAGAAACTCTTCCAAAAGATCATGATAATGAATGGGAAATGGCTGTAGTGTTGTAGGATTTATTTGTAATTTCTTTTGTTCATTATCACAGTTGAACTTATACTAAGCAAACTCTTCCAAAAAATCCTTATGATGTCTAAGGCATGACTGTGATATTGAAAGTTTCAGTTGTTTGTTTACACTAAGTAGCATAGCTGATCTTACTCTTAAAACGCTCTTCCAAAATATCATAACATTGGGTAGGAGATAGCCATGATGTCTTAGTTTTTAAATTTCTTTCAGTCTTTATGTTTGCATTTGCACTCAATTGTACAGCTAGGATTTCTCTAGCAAGCTCTTCCAAAATACCATTCATGATGGACAAAATAGGATGTAGAATCCCATATATTAATGCATGATAACTTAGTTAGGGTACTCCAGAGTCAAATTGCATTCAATTCATGCTCTGTTATTTTGTTTTAAGTTTGATAATGGCTTGTTAGTTCAACACTGTTTATTGTAGACTAGTGACAACTTAGTTCAGTTTTAGCTTAGCTCATTGTATTTACATTCCACATTTAGTTGTCATCCATTGCATATTAGATTACATTAGTTGTTAAACTTAAACAATACGTCCTTCGTTATTTACAAAATCTCTTTTGTTCCAAATCTATAATTGACTCATAACCATCTAAACAGAAGACAATATCATCCCAAGGCCTGAAGTACTTTTGCAACTTCTTTACCACTTCATAAACAAAGCCTTTCCTCAAAAGACTACTTTAAAAATAAATCCATAACTTTTGAATAAGGTTTAGTGATGTTAAACTAAGTTGTAGAATAGAATTAGGAGCTAGTCTTAGAGTAGAGAACTTATGATGTTAATAATGTTTTTCTCCAAATATGTTTCAACAAATCTTTAATCATGGATAAAATGTTGTATCATTATAAGCTGATTGTTTAATTGTTTAGTTAGGAGAATTTGTATACTTAGCTGACCATTTCTCAAGCTCTCCCAAAATAACTTTAATGAAAAAATTGGACAAGTTAAGTTTATGTTTTGATTCATTTTCTTGAAGTCATTATCAAGCTTTGTATTCTGCTTAGTCATAGTTTAGGTTTGATTCTGTTTCGGTATTTGCATTTGCATTTGTCATTTGTCATCAACAAATTAGGCTTCACTCTGTTTTTAACTAGTAGCTTCCTTCCACTAGCATTTAGTTCTTTTCATAAAACCATCAAAAGACCAAAAACATCATAAAACACTAAACACAATGCATTGAGAAACAAACACTTAGGCACATAAAGTGCACTTCACTTCAACAGTTTGCCAACCTTGGTTGACAATTAAATGAACTCAATTTAGGAGACTAGGTTGAGCACAAACACTTACCTGAATGGGATGAAAGTTGATTTGGTCCACTGGATTGGCCACACTCGTCACCTGAAGATCGAAGCACAAAAGGGTCACTATTGCTCTGCAAAGAGGTAAATAGTGAAAAGTAAATATTTTTTTACCACTGTTGGTCTTTTATAGCTTTTTCAAGTCCTAAATGGTTTTTAAACATGTTTGTCGACATATTTTTACATTATTTTCATCAAATATGTTTTACATGGGCCTTTTTGTGCAGCAACAGTTTTTTCACGTGGTTTTGACGAAGAGACGAGTTGTATTTTATACTTTTTCGGACTTGGTAAAAACACGAAAAATTCACTATTGGAGTCACCTTTTAGCTCTTTTCTGACTCTCTAAAACTGAAAATATTGCTGAGTCGCTTGTCATTTTGAGCTCATTAAATTGGCTATGAAACGACATCTACCCAGTATACGTTTATCCCTTTTTCAGGCTGGGATAGATTATTTACGAAAAAGGAATACACTAGCCTATTGAAAATAGGAGGTTCTCTTAGACATAGTTTTCTACCTTTTCGGATCTGCGGGACTACCTACGAAAAGGGACTGCTAGAGTTTTCTTTTCTGCTATCTTTTCAAACTCTCTAAATATGAAAATATGCTGAGTTCTTCCTTTGTCAAACTCGTTAAAAATTGGTGACATCGGACTCCATCGTAATGACGTTACTCGAGTTCCTCCTTCCTAGGGCCCGTAAAATGTACTAGGTTGGATTTGTCCGAAGGACAAACTTACATCGCAAGCATATGATATCCCATTCAAGCTTGTTTTCAAAATTAATTGGGGTACTCGCCAGAAAAGGTGGGGGAAAATAGAACCAATATTATAGCCATGTCGGCAATATGTCACTCTTGAACATGGCACTTGTCTACATTCGTGTCGGGTTGGGGACATCTCATCTTGTTATCTGCTTGCCTTCATGGGTTTGGGTAATCTCTTTTGACCGCTCATCTACTCTTTGCCATGTCACCGTGACCTCAGATCCCTTGATGTCAAATACTTCCAAATCCAATGCCATTCCGCCAATATGTTCAAGAGAAGTTTCCCTATGCATTTTTTAGCCTCCCTCTGATTCTCTGTTGGTATTGATTCACAAAAATTATATCCCTCTGTCTCATGTCAATGATGTGGGAAACATTATGGCCCACCTTTGATCAAGGTCACTTCCTGTCGACTTTAGCTCATTATCCGGGAAGTTGGTCTAGAGACTCCCTTTGGGTACCTTGGAGCCTACATGCCTCAATGGCAGGTTCTTCGCATTCGATGCAAGGTTTTCATTATTGGCCTTCGATCGGATGATTCTGCGGGTGTTCAATGCCAGATCACTATTCACATTCTGTGGATTGTACCTCTTGTACCTTGAGATCCATTGTCATTATTGGTGGTTTCTCTCACGTTTGTTAATAGTTTTCACCATTAGTTGGTAATCAGATGATGTTCTTGCATGTTCGACTTCAGCTCACATATTCACATGCTCAAACTTGTACTTTGTTCGGATCAAGATGGAGCGCAAGACCCTGGATTTTGTCTGATGAAATCCAGGCTATGGGTTCTTTGTGGATTATTATGACTTGTTACATGACTCTTTTGATTGGATGGCTGTGACCATACCTGAGTCTACTTGTTGATCCTTATTTTACTGGTTGGCTACGTTCATACCTTGGATCCCATTTTTTGTAGACTTTATTATGGATGGTTTCCCCCGCACCACATATCATGTATCAGATATATCAGTTGTATTTGTTTTCACGGGTCTTCCGATGGTAGTGTTTTTAGTTGGATTCATTATCATAAAGCATTTCACCCCTCCCTCTCTCTCAGACCTCATGCTTTAGGGGGCATCTTTTACACAGCATTTTTTCACCGTCCCTGCAATCCCTCATCCCATACATTGGAGGGCTATTCCCGTGACCTGTGGACAGTAAAATGTCCTGAAAACACCTTGATGGAATCCTTCTGCATAAGGGCAATAATTCCCCTCAAGAAAATTTCCTCTGAAAAACCCTAAAAACCCAAAAAACCCATGTCTTGGCATTGGCGTGAGTAGCTAGTTCATCCCTTGCGCCAATGGGAAAAATATACACTAGTGGGCACACCAACTGGTGCTCTGTCCTTGTGTTGTGCCTGTGCCAAGCCTATTAAGGAATTTTTTTTAACAATAGAAGGTAGAAGTTTGATTCTAACAACTTCAAAACGAATCATCAAAAAGAGGTTGGGTTGTTTGGCTTCGGATCTCCTTGATTAGGAAGTGGTTTTCCACCTCTCATGGAACCTTCCCAAGAGATAGGACTCTCCCTCATGATTATAGGGATCCTAACCTCTCCTTATCCTTCTATAAAATCCTACCCTCTCCATTTGCTAGCTAGCTGAAATTTTGGGAAGGAAATTATAGCTGAGTGACAATCAAGAGCAGAGCTAAGGAGAACCCTGTGAGAGAGAGAGTTTTTTCAAATCCCCGATGAGATTTGTGAGACATGTCCCACTGGAATCCTATCGAAGGAAGATCACGACGTCAGAGAACTGGTTGTAATCGTTCTCTCGTATCTTAATATACATGACTCTACTATTGGTTCCATGATTTTGTTTGTCCATTATATAATTCAATTTCATTCATTCTTCTCTGCTTGTTTGATAGTTATAAAGTGTAAAATATTACGTTGCATGTTGTCTCTCTTCTTTGCATGTGTACAGGTATCTGGATGCAACAAGCTCATGGATCATGACCTATCCAGCTAGGAACGGAAGTGCCACTTCTTCTTCGAAAACAACAGTGAAGGAATCACGGTAAGCGATCTATCACGATTCTACCTTTTGTGACTAGGAATCAATAGCTTTGCATGTTTCGATTGTTGCTAGACCCACTGTAGGGCTAGTGGAATCGCCTCTTTCCGCAGAGGGGATTTACCTCCACAACAATAACCTTAACCTTAACCATAACCTTAAAGATAAGGTTAAGGTTATGGGTTAATGTTAAGGGTTTGGTCAAGGTTAGGGTAGGTTATAGTTAAGGTCAAGGTTAAGGTTAGGTTAAGGTTAAGCGTACGAGTTTATTCAAGTTAAGATTAAGGTTAAGGTTAAGGTTAAAGTCAAGGTGAAGAGTTTGGTAAAGGTTAGGGTTAGCTTAAGGTTAAGGTTATGGTTAGGTTAAGGTTAAGGTTAAGGGTTACAGGTTTAGTCAGGTTAAGGTTAAGGTTAAGGTGAAGGTGAAGGTGAAGGTTAAGGTTAAGATAGTTAAGTTTAAGGTTAGGTTATAGTTAAGTTTAAGGTTAGGTTAAGTTAAGGTTAAAGTTAAGGTTAAGGTTAAGGTTAGGGTTAATGTTAGGTTAAGGGTAAAGTTAAGGTTAGGGTTAGGGTTAAGGTTAGGGTAAGGTTAGGGTTAGGTTAAGGTTAAGGTTAGGTTAAGGGTAAGGTTAACGTTAAGGTTAACGTTAAGGTTAAGGTTATGGTTAAGGTTAGGTTAAGGGTAAAGTTAAGGTTAAGGTTAGGTTAAGGTTAAGGTTAAGGTTACGGGTTTAGTTAGGTTAAGGTTAAGGTTAAGGTTACGGGCTTATTCAAGTTAAGGTTAAGGTTAAGCCTATGGGGGTAAGGTTAAGGTTAAGGTTAAGGGTAATGTCAAGGTTAAGGTTATGGTTATGGTTATGGGAAGGTTAAGGTTAAGATTAAGGGTTTGGATAAAGTTAGGGTTAGGTTATAGTTAAGGTCAATGTTAAGTTTAAGGTTAAGGGTAAGGTTAAGGTTAAGGTCAAGGTTAAGGTTAATATTAGGTTAAGCATAAGGTTAAGGTTAGGTTAAGGTGAAGGTTAAGTTAGGGTTAAGGTTAGGGTTAAGGATTTTGGAATATTAAGGTTAATGTTAAGGTCAAGTTAAGGTTAAGGTCAAGTTAATGTTAAGGTTAGGTTAAGGTTAAGGTTAAGGGTTTAGTTAAGGTTAAGGTTAGGTTAAGGTAAAGGTTAATGTTAAGGGTTTGGTCAAGGTTAGGGTTAGGTTATAGTTAAGTTCAAGGTTAACGATAGGTTATAGTTAAGGTTAGGTTATGTTAGGTCCCTATATTACTAGTATAGTCCCTTATTGTTATTATTGTACCCTTGTAACCCCCATTTTGTTATTATTGTGCCCTTAAATTATTATTTTTAGGTCGGCTAGGATTACATTGTGGCCCACTATGATTACATTATGGCCCCATGGACTCCTATATATAGAAAGGAGGTTTTGTAAATTGTATCATCCAAGAATTGTTCATTTATGTAATGTATTGGAGGTTGCCCCCTCGAAGTGGCTCATTTCTAAGGCGTTGATATCTCTTTTCTTCTATTTTTGGAGCTGGCTACGCAACATTTGGTATCAGAGGTTTGGATTCTACGGTTTCGCTGCTCCAAATAGGTCATCATGGAATTTTCACTATAACTTTTTTTCTACGATGTTTCAAAAGCTGAAACTTTCAGAGCTTGGTTCGCAACATTTTCAGAGATATGATCTGTGGAAGTTAGGTCTTTTTTCAGGCTCCTAAACAAGTCATTGTGGTATTTTCACTATAACCTGTTTTCTACGAAGGTTCAAAATATAAAATTCTTATGGTGCAAAGTTGAAATCCTAAAGAAATTCTTCAAAAAAATTTAGAGCTTGGTTCGCAACATTTTTGGAGATATGATCTGTGGAAGGTAGTGCTTTTTCAAGCTCCTAAATTTAATCTTAAAGAGGTGATCGCGAGAAAAGTTCAATAACTCTCTCTCTGGGAATTGGGTTGGAGTGCCGTAAAAATTGGTCGCAAGTACACAGATTGTAGTTTCTTGGCTATCAATTTTAGAGATGAAGGATGAAAAAATGACACGTGGCAAGTCGTAAAAGTTTTCTCTACTGAACCAATCCATAATTAGGTCATTGTGGGAGATTGGACACAACTTTGTCTTAGAGAATCCAAATCAGGTCAGACTTGTGGCATTCGAAATATAATTCAGAGGGCTACGTTGGTACTGAAAATAAAATATTGAAGTGCTTCAATCACAAAGATAATCCAATTTCAATATCAAGCTCCTCAAAATCAAGAAAAAGGTGTGTATTTTTTTTTTCCGAATTGCATAAGTCTTGTTTCAACAATCAATTTGAATTGATTCCAATGGCATATTGTAGAATAGATATCAGTATTGGGTTCTAAAAGATGCCTCGTAAAAATAATTCAACACACATTAAGCCTTCAGAAGGCTCTACTATGACTCATGAAGATGAAGAATTGCAACATGATCTATCAAAATTACAAGAGCAAGTGCAACAAATTTCACTCTCGCAAAGAGCAACAAAAAATGAAATGGAAGTTTTGAAAAAAGGCGTGGAAGCTAAGATGGATGGCATGGAAGCTGGAATGGAAGCTAAGATGGATGACATGAAATACAACATGGAAAACATGAATAATGATCTAAAAATAGACATCGAAGGTTTGACAAAGTTGATACAAGAAATGCTTCCTAATGGTGAAAAGATAGTAGAAGAACCTCATGATGAGAACAAAATTTTAATCATGATTTCATAAACTCTAATGTTGGCAGGAAGAACCACCATATTCCAAAAATGGATATGAGGAAGTTTGATGGAAAGGATCCTGTAACATGGATACTACAGATGGAGCAATATTTTGATCTCCGTAATGTGCAAAACACACAAAAGGTATGCATTGCAACTTTACATTTAGAATAAAATACATTTGTATGGTATCGATGGCTTTGCTCCTGTAAAAAAATTGTCACTTGGTCAATTTTTACGGAGGAAATGATAGCACATTATGAGGATACAAAGAGCAACACCTTCTTTAGCCAATTGATAAATCTCAAACAAAAGGGTTTAGTGGGGCAACACATTGAGGAATTCCAAAAATTGAATATAAGGGTAACTGATATTCCAAAGGAACACAAGATCAATCTCTTCATAGGCACTTTAAAGGATAATATCCAACATGAAGTTCGTGTTTTGGAACTAGATTCATTGGAGAAGGCATTCAGGTTGGCAAGAAAATTTGAATGTAAAATAATGGCGACAAGGAAGGCTACCACTCAATTCTATAAAGAAGGAAGTGTTGCTATACCTAGATTTCCACAACCTACAAGGTTGACACCACAAAAATTGGAAGCAAAAAGAGAAAAAGGGATTTGCTAAAGTTGTGATAGAAAATACACTAAAGGTCATAAGTGTGCTGAGAAGAAATTATTTTACATAGATTGTGAAGAGGAAGAAGAAAATGAACAAGAAGAGGATATACAGTAGGAACCAGCCCTAGAAGAGGAAGAAATGAATCTGACCATATCGTGTAATGCACTGGTAGGAATTACCACTCCTCAAACTCTCAATATAGAAGGACAAATCAAGAATAAAAAGGTAATAGTGTTGATTGATTCAGGTAGCACCCATAATTTTATTCATTGTAAGGTAGCCAAGGAATTAAATTGTTTCCTATACCCAGCACCAGAATGTCAAGTGATGGTTGCAAATGGAGGAAATATAAATTTCTTTGGAAAATGCCATAATATCAAGCTAACCATGGGGGAATATGTATCGAATAGTCCAATGCTTTCCATTCCTATGGGAGGTGCTGATGTTGTACTAGGAGTACAATGGTTACAATCTTTGGGGACGGTAGCTTTTAATTTTCAAGAACTTTTCTTGAAATTTTTTTCAGAAGGAAAGGAAGTCAAATTACATGGTATTGAAGGGAAGCCGGGAAGGATAATAAGCTCTAATGTCATGACAAAGCTTCTAAAGAAATAACAATGAGGCGTAATTGCACAATTATGCTCACTAGAAGTTCCGACATCAAAATCATCTATTTCTACAGATCTCCAACAAGTCTTGGACAATCATTCCAAGGTGTTTGAAACTCCCAAAGAACTCCCACCTATTCTTGATCATGATCATGATATTCATTTGATTCTAGGAAGTGTTCCTCCAAACATCAGGCCTTATAGATATCCTTACTTCAAAAAGAGCGAAATTGAACGTATGATTGCAGAAATGTTAGAGGCAGGTATAATTCAACCTAGTCAAAGTTCTTTCTCTGCTCCTGTAGTATTGGTACACAAGAAGGATGGATCATGGCGCATGTGTTTGGATTATAGGGAGCTCAATAAGCTCACCATTAAAGATAAATTTCCTATTCCTATGATTGATGAATTATTGGATGAATTACATGGAGCAATTTATTTTACCAAGTTGGATCTTCGTTCAGGATATCATCAAATTAGAATGAAGACAGAAGATATTCCAAAAACAACATTTCGAACTCATGAGGGTCATTATGAATTTTTGGTCATGCCTTTTGGCCTTACCAATGCACCTTCTACATTTCAAGGGTCGATGAATTCCATTTTCAAACCCTTCCTTAGAAAATTTGTGCTAGTATTTTTTGATGATATACTAATCTACAACAGGTCTTGGAAGGATCATGTTGAACATGTTGACAGGGTGCTCAAACTATTGCAGGAGAAACAATTATATGCAAATCATCCAAATGTTTGTTTGGAGTACAAGAGGTGGAATATCTGGGTCATATTATATCTCACAAGGGTGTTAAAGTAGACCCTAAAAAAATTAAATCCATTAAGGAATGGAAAGTCCCCACAACCATAAAGCAGTTGCGAGGATTTCTTGGGTTAACAGGGTATTATTGCAAGTTTGTTAAGAATTATGGGAGAATAGTAGCACCTATAACAACATTATTGAAGAAAGATGCATTTTCATGGACTCCTGAAGCAACTAAGGCCTTTGAACATCTTAAAGAGGCAATGTGCCTAGCACTGGTCTTAGCCACGCTAGACTTCACATAAACCTTTATTGTGGAATGTGATGCCTCAGGAAATGGAATTGGTGCAGTTTTAATGCAGGAAGGAAGACCCATTGCTTTTGAAAGTCGTCCAATCAAAGTAAATTATTTACAGAAACCTATTTATGAGAAGGAAATGTTAGAAATATTGCATGCACTAAACAAATGGTGAGCTTACCTAATGGGAAGACACTTCAAGGTAAAAATTGATCATGATAGTCTTAAACACTTTTTGGAACAAAGACTATCTTCAGAAGAGCAGAAAAAACGGGTCACAAAGATGTTGGGGTATGACTTTGAAATAATATACAAAAAAGGAAAGCTTAATGTTGTTTCAGATGCACTCTCAATAAAGAATGAAGAGGTGGAAGCATTGCTTTGTGCCATTTCTATTATCCAACCAGATTGGATAACTGAAGCAAGAGATGAATGGAAGAAGGAAAAGGATGTATGGACACTGATTCAAAAGTTGCAGCAAGATCCTAGTACATATGATACATTTAGTTGGAAAAATGATTCCTTATGGTACAAAGATCGCTTATATCTTTGTAATAATTCCCAACTAAAACAAAATATTCTTCTGGAATTGCACACTTCTCCTTTAGGAGGACACTTAGGATTTTTAAAAACTTACTACAGGGTGAAGAAAGAATTTTTTTGGGATGGCCTTAAATCTGATATTCAAAATTTTGTGGTAGAATTTTTGGTTTTCCAGCAAAATAAAGTGGAGACAATTAAGACCCCGGGACTTCTACAACCTTTATCCATTCCAAGTCAACATTGGGAGGAGATTTCAATGGATTTTATCACAGGTTTACCTAAGTCCGAAGGAAAGAATGTCATCATGGTGGTAGTTGATACACTTACCAAGTATGCACACTTTTGTGCATTATCTCATCCATTTAAAGCAAGTACAGTTGCTACTACATTTGTGGACAGAATTCAAAAGCTACATGGAAGCCCAAGGGTTATTGTGAGCGACAGAGATCCCATTTTTACCGGAAATTTTTGGACGGAGTTATTTTCTTGTTTGGGTACTCAATTAGCTCATAGCTCATCTTATCATCCTCAATCTGATGGTCAAACCGAGATAGTAAATAAATGTTTGGAAGGATATCTTCGTTGTTTTGTATCTGATAAACAAACACAATGGGTCAAGTGGTTACCTCTCGCTGAATGGTGGTATAACACTTCCTTCCATACTGCAGCAAAAATGACCCCATTTATGGCACTTTATGGATATCATCCACTATCGATCACATCATCTTTAAGGGAAAATTCGAAGGTTCAAGCAGTGGAAGATCACATCGAGCATCAGCAAGAAGTTCTCCAACTCTTAAAGGATAACCCGAATTTGGCACAAAATCGAATGAAACAACAGGCAAATCAACATCATAGCGAGAGAAGTTTTGATGTAGGAGATTGGGTATTTTTACGGCTACAACCATACAAACAAATGTCCCTCAAGCAAGCAAAGAAGGATAATAAATTATCGCCAAAGTACTATGGTCCTTACAAGGTGTTACAAAAGATTGGTACTATGGCATACAAATTGGAGCTTCTTGCTTCTTCGCGAGTGCATCCAGTTTTCCATGTTTCATGCTTAAAGAAGGTTATAGGTGAAAATCTTCCAGTTCAAACAATATTGCCAGAACTTGATGATGAAGGAAAAATCATATTGGAACCTGAAGCGGTCACGGAAACAAGAACTCGACAGCTACAGAATCGATCAATTTCAGAGTATCTCATCAAGTGGAAGAACTTACCCACTGAAGATTCTACATGGGAGGATGAAAATTTTATACAAAAGCACCCAGAGCTACTCAAGCATTGAGGACAACACTTTTTTGAAGGAGAGGGGCATGTTAGGTCCCTATATCACTAGTATAGTCCCTTATTATTGTTAGTGTAACCCCCTTATTGTTATTATTGTACCCTTGTAACCCCCATTTTGTTATTATTGTGCCCTTAAATTATTATTGTTAGGTCAGCTAGGATTACCTTATGGCCCCATGGACTCGTATATATAGAAATGAGGTTTTATTAATTGTATCATCCAAGAATTGTTCATTTATGTAATGTATTGGAGGTTTCCCCATCGAAGTGGATCATTTCTAAGGCATTGATATCTCTTTTCTTCTATTTTTGGAGTTGGTTACACAACAGGTTATAGTGAAGGTTAAGGTTAAGATCCATAACCAAAACCTTAAACTTAATCTTTACTTTACCTTAACCATAACTATAACCTAATCCTAACCTTGACCAAACCCTTAACCTTAACATTTACCTTAACCTGACTAAACCCATAACCTTAACCTAACTTAACCTTTACCTTGACCTTGACCTTAACCTTAACCTTACCCTTAACCTTCGCCTTAACCTAACCTTAACCTTGACCTTAACTATAACCTAACCCTAACCTTAACCTTTACCTAACCTTAACCTTAACCTTAACCTTAACCATAAGCTTAACCTTGACCTTAACCTTAACCTTAACCTTAACCTTAACCTTAACCTTATCTTACCCTTAACCTTAACTTATCCTTAACCTTTACCTTGACCTAACCATAACCTTAACCTTAACCTTAACTATAACCTAACCCTAACCTTAAACTTCAATATAACCTAACCTTAACCTTAACCTTAACCTAACCTTAACCTTAAGCTTAACCTTAATGTTAACCTGACTAAACCCGTAACCTTAACCTTATCTTAACCTAACTTTAACCTTAACCTTAACCTTAACCTGACTGAACCCGTAACCTTAACCTTAACCTTAACCTGACTAAACCTGTAACCTTAACATTACCTTAACCTTAACCTAACCTAACCTTGAATTTACCCTTAACGTAACCTTAACCTTAACATTAACCTAACATTGACCTCACCCTTAACCTAATCTTAACCTTAACCTTGAACTTAACCTTAACCATTACCTAACCTTAAACTTAACCTAACCTTGACCTTAACTATAACCTAACACTAACCTTAACCTTAACCTAACCTTAACCTTGACCTTAACTGTAACCTAACCTTAACCTTGACCAGACCCTTAACGTAACCTTAACCTTGACTTTACCCTTAACGTAACCTTAACCTTGACCTTAACCATACCCTTAACATTAACCTTAACCTTAACTTTACCCTTAACCTTAACCTTGACCTTGACCTTGACCTTTACCTTAACCTTTACGTTACCTTAACCTAACTTTAACCTTAACCTTAACCTTAACCTTAACTTTTTCTGTACCCGTAACCTAACCTTAAGGGTTTAGTCAGGTTAAGGTTAAGGCTAAGGTTAAGGGTTCGGTTAAGGTTATTTTAAGGTTAAGGTTAATTTTAAGGGTTTGGTTAAGGTTAGGGTTAGGTTATAGTTAAGGTTAATTTCAAGGTCAAGGTTAACCTTTACCTAAACTTCCCCTAACCTTAAGTAAAGTTAAGGTTAAGGTTAAGGGGTTAAGGTTAGGTTAAAGTAAATTCAAGGTTAAGGTTAGGTTAAGGTTAAGGTTTGGTAAGGTTAAGGTTAAGGTTAACCTTACCCTTACCTTCAACTTACCCTTAACCTTAACCCTAACCTTAACCTTAACCTAAACCTAACCTTAACTATACCCTTAACGTAACCTAACCTTAACTATACCCTTAACGTAACCTAACCTTAACTATACCCTTAACGTAACCTTAACCCTAACCTTAATGTAACTGTTGAGCATTGGAAAAGGTATGCATTTTCCATGTATTTCTTTATCTTTTTCCTTTAATCATGACTCCTTTATGTTCTAGAATGATAATATATCAAAGAATTACAATAGAATTGAGGAGATTAGTGCTTTTTGCGAAATTAACTAAATATTTTATTTTCTTCTATATAGGAACTAAATGAAGTGAGAAGCCGCCATTCAGAAGGAAAATATAAGGTAGATGTAACTGTTGTCCCTTCAACAAAAGGCTGTGGCCAGACAAGAAGACCAAGATCGGAGTGCATAGTCAAAGTAAAGAAAGAAACAGTGCGGCACCAGCGCAAGAAGAAAAAACGATATCCAGAGAAGGAAGATAGAGTGAATCCCTCAGGATCTCTCGATCCTGAGGGATCGCTGCTCAAAGTTATCTATGCTTCTTGTTTCCTCCACTGGCTATTATAAAAGAACATTGCTTGTAGAAATGAAAAGGAGAGACATCTTATGATTTTAAGAATTCCTTTTGTACTTTCAAAATTTTTCATCGACTCTCGTTAACAAAAACAGAGTACGATTGTTTGTACACTCTGCTACATATGATTAATACATGAATTCAGTTTTCGTTCCATTAAGTTGATACTGGAGTAATTCGGTGGTGCTTCACTAGCGACTAAGGGCCTGGACCTGGTGGATCCACTTGCTATTTGTACCTTTAATTTCCTATTTCATTCATGTGATGGTTTTCATTTGTTTTCATTTCCTTTAAACCAAATTGCTCCATAGTTACCTTAGTTTATAGCTTACTATTTAATGATTTGTGAAATTGGTGTGTTGCATTAGTGAATCGCGTTACCGTTCCTTTCCACATAACAAGAGTATTCATTCTTTTATAATTTGTATTGTTATGCATTGCAATTACAGAGTTTCGCTATTCAGGATTGTTGTTCATTTCCATTAATAGTTTTTTGTTCATTTGCATTCATATATTGATGTTCATTGCCACTAGAAAAAGTTGTTGTTTATTTCCAGTAAATAGATTTGTTGTTCATTCCTGTTAATTAGATTTACAGCTTATTCATTTTTTAAAGAATTTGGTTTTGCTTTGAAGTGTTATTACAAAAATCTTGTTTAGTCTATTTTCACTAGCAGCATTAGTGATTTAACATAGTTATCATTTCCATTTTATTGCTTCAGTGTGGAATGCAAGATCATCAACTGTAAAGGACATTGGTTATTACTGCCTACGTTCTCAGATTGATTACCTTGTTCATATTTGATTTTATTTACATAAGTTGATAGAGGAAAGAGTTATTATTACTGCATCCTTGACTGATGATTATTGAGTGATTGTTTGAACTAAAAAACATTGAGTTTCAAATTATTGCAATTATATTTCATTTTCAAGCATCAGTTTACTTTTTTATTTGAGACACTGTACTACACATTGGAGAACATTAATCTTAGATTAAATTTGCGCCTGAGACTGAGTACACTCTTGAGATAAAAAGTCGTACTTGGATTGATAATTAATGTAGGATAAATAGGAGTTAAAAAGACACCTTTTATCCCTCAACATTTTGGCGCCATTTCTGGGGAGAGTGTAGCTATTTAGGAAAGAGTAATGTACATTTGATTTTCTCTGCTAGGGAAGAACTGGGTATTAAAAATGGAAGGTAAGAACCTATGTACTGAGCAAGGAACATGCTCGTTCATCTGCCCGCTTCACTGCAGAATTGAGTGAAAATTTAAGGTAGGAATGAATGCTTCTGTTTTTTGAATGCCTAAAAAATTTAAACAAAACGAAATTCCTTCCAGACCTGAAAAACCTAAGGGACCGGTGACCCTTGGGTGACCAAATTTTATCGATAACATCATTAAGAGAGATGAATATTAGCCATCAGTAGGCCCTAGAAAAATTTCTTATAGATAACCTATTAGTTCCCTTCGAGCCACAGAATCACCATCTGTAACTTTTGTTGAGGCGCATAGTCAAATAGAAGATCAAGATTCTCAAGAAATTGAGAATTATCGCCCAATCTCTTTACAAGAAGGGAAATCTAGTAATCTCCGCATGGTGAGCCCTGGTCCCAGTCTTGTTTGCATGACTGTTTGATTGTTTCCCTTAGACTGTGTTAAAAGCTGGATAGTTTCAAAGTACTTAGCAGATCTTAGGCCATTCTGTGTTATCTCTGTGATTGTCTTGGAAGTAGCCAAGTAAGGAAGAGCTAGGAGAGGATTTGTGGTGAGCCCTGCCCACTAGTCTCTACTCCAAAGGTTGCCTTCAAGTTTCCCTTAGTTTTTGTATGATTTCTATTGGAAGTGTATCAAAGGCTGGCTAGTTTAAAGTACTTACCAGATCCTAGTTTTCTTCTATGTTTTTCTTAAGTGCCTGGTCAAAGGCTGGATAGTTTCAAAGTACTTACCAGATCCTGGGCTGCTCTTTGTTCTGCATCTGTTTACTTCCCCTTCTTAATGTATCAATCCATTCCATAAATCAAACCTTAAAGAGATCCTTAGACATAGATGACTTGCCCCATGGACCACTCTTGCCTCTTGTTGTTCCAATTAAATCCTCTCATGACTCCATAGCCCAATGGACTAAAAACCTGCCATCATCTTTCTTCTTGATCAAAGCTTACTCTTTAGCTTGCAACTTCTCACTTTTGAACCTCTTTACTTTTGGGACTTTTCACCTCTAACAGCAATCATGTTCAACCATCCAAAAACAAAACCAAACCCTTGGACATTATAACTAGCCTAATATCATTACCTCAAACTTCAAAGACAATATCCATCTTTGTACATATTAGAGAGATCCCTCTCCGAATTCAGGAGGGATAGATCCTAGAATCCCAAAGTTGGTTGAAATGATGTTAACTCCGTGATCGGACTTTGCCAATCTTGCTTATTACGGAGACCTAACATTTCTGGCGACTCCGCTGGGGAGATTTTTGAGTTCATAATTGCTTGGCCAGCTTTTATAGACTCTTTAGTTTTCCATACAATTACAGAAACTCAAAAAAACCCAAAAATATTTTAGATTGGTATCTAATAAACATGGTGGTGGACCATAAAACCTTTTACCTCCTTAGGAGCTAAAAATTTTCCACCTGGCGACTCCACACTCTGAAACTCCCAGAAGGCCAAATGACTCCACTGGTAGAATACCCTGAACTGATTGACCAGACACAGTGACCTCTTTCTTGATTTACAAACATGATTCCAAGAATACAACGAAGATAAGCCCCAATGAGCAGAGATCATATCCCTGGGTTTCCACATAAGATGCCCCAGGTGAATTGGGATGACAACCTGCCAGTTTTTCAAGGTGAAAAGTTTGATGACCCTCTATTACATCTCATCAAATTTCATATACATGTATGGAGGTTGAAATTTGAATGGCATGAAGACTGCCTAATGAAAATGTTCATGTTAACATTAGAAGGAAAAGCTAGGGATTGGTATGAATGCTTAAGATCTAGTAGTTTGTTTTCTTTAAGAGACCTTGAATATGTGTTCTATGAGAAATATGAAGAAAACGCTACGTCATTATCATGGGGTGCAATATATTATGATTCATCACAAAACATCACCCAACACATTATAGATAATGGGGAAGCTTTGGAAGAGATGCATCCTGAAGATCTTTTAACAGCCATTCATGAGTTTAATATCCTATTGAAAATTTTTAGAAATATAGATGAATTGGTTGAGGAAGAGATAATCCAAGCAGTAAAGAACGTTTCTCAAGATATCCCTGAAAACTCCAATATTGATTCGTCATCCCTTATAGCTGAGGCTCAAGAAGACATTCAGCCTCAAAATCAGTCTTCACAAGAGACAGAGAATTGTTGTACTTCTGTTCAAAGGGACATGGAAACATCTTCCCCTTTGACAGAGAAGGAAATAGATCAGACTACGCATAAACAGTCAGTATCTGAAACTTTTTGCAAAATAAACACTCTTGCCCATTCACACGGAGAACTTTGTTGTACAGATTTAGAAAGTTCTTTTGTAGATCACAATAAGGAAGGACCAGCTGATAACCCAATATGTTCGACTGATGAAATTGTCCATTCTGATGATTTTCTGAATTTCGATCAGTCTGATGACGATGATAAGTTTCAACCAGAAATTAATCACGCGGGGCAACCTGCGTTCGATTGGTGTTATGAGTTTCACCATCGTCAACTTGAAAGCAGAAATCACCCTTTTCAATCCATCACAAATGGCTTTCACATAATTGGGAATCAACATTTTTCAACTCAGAAAATGAAGAGAAGAGCAATGAAGAAATTTTTGAGCAGGTGGGAACCTTTCAAAACACCCTTGCTCAAGAATATAATATGATATCAGCCCACTGAATACAAGCATATCAGGGCTACAAGAGGACAACACTGCCAAATACGATGAATCCTCTAGTTCAGATAACGAAGAAGATGAAGGAGAAAAACAAATAGAGTACTATCCTGTTGTGGATATATCATCTTCTCAAGAAGAAACTTCTCCCTTCACTGATATTACTCTGTCATTTAAAGAACTTGAATTTATATCAGAAGCAAGCATATGTTTAGAGAAAGAAAATATTTCACAGTTTTCTATTTTGCAGGTTAAAGATGACGAAGCTTCCAAGAAACTTCCTGAAGATATGCTCCTCAAAGCTCAAATCTTGGAAGCAGACAATCTACCAGACATAGAGGACCAAAAAGAAGAGAATCTTCATCTTTTCTTTGTTGGTCCTATGGAAGAGTGTGTGGAAATCCCAACTGGCTCAAATTATCAAGCAGTGATCCTTTGCAAGAGCTAGAGACATGAGAAGTTGTCACCTTCCGTGATAGCCTTGATATTGAAGGTTAATCTTTGATATGTTCTATGGATACCTCTGACAAGCAGCCAGAGCTTCTTCTTCTTCTTGACGTTACTCAGTTGGCTGCATGGGCACTTTTGTATCATATGAATATGTAAATACTTCATGTTTAGAATAGGTTAGATAGGAATTTCAATAAAGCTCAGTTCTGAGCATGTATTTAGTTGTTGTTCTCTTCTTTGAAGGAAAATCAAACATTCAAAAATACAAAAACAGAAGAAAGAAATAAAAGAGGGCAGATTGTCAAAACAAAAAAGGTATAGCAGCATACCAAAAAAGAGAAAAAAATCTGAAAGTGTGCAAGCTCAAATGCCACTCCTGAATAACACACTGTCTAATCTTAACTAATTAGCTTTAAATTACCTACTGATATTATAGTGAATTCGATTTGCCAAACTGTTTAATCTTGGCTTATCAGTAGATAGTTTAGGATAGAAATTAAAGGTTCAAACATGTTCAAAATCTGATCCTATGTTTCCAAAGAGAGATGACTCGAATCTATTTTATATTCTGAGTCAGAAGATGTAAAAATATAGTTCTAATTAACTCAAAATCTGAACCAGAGAAAAAGATAGAGCAGCTCAAACAAAAGCAAAAAACAGAGCTGTAAAAAGAGAAGGCAGTGCTTCAAAATTTTCAGCTCTTAAGCCTTCCATTTTGATTTTAATTTTCTGCAAATAATAATCTGTGTGCAGCTTGTTTTTATGCCATAGATCACAGCAAGTCAAAGAGCTTAATCTTGACTTGGCTGTTTTTAAATTTCTGTTGTAGAATTTAGAGAATGGAAGTCTGATTGGACAATTTAATCCCAACAGACAATAGATTAGGTAGAGAAATATCTGAGCTCAACTGTTTAATCTAAGTTCAGGGAGAAATAAGGAGTAGAAGTAGATTAGTTTTTATGCTTTGAAAAGAATGAAATGTTGTGAAAAGAGTTTTCCAATCCAAGTGCACTCTGATGAAGAAAAAACGTTATATTAGTAGGATTGGGTAGGTAGAAAGTTGTATTTATGAAGTCCAGTATTATTTCATAACTGATATTATTTTTTAGAAGCATAGCAAGATCATCCAGCAAAAGAAGTGCAATCCAATGGATCAGGCACAAGTCAGCGTCCCAGAGAAATCAAGTCTGAATTCTTGATGCCTTCAAGAAAGCACCATCCCCAAGTTGAGCCACTGTTAGCCACCTATAATATTTTTTTATACCAAAAGGTGGCTAAGACTTTTTGAGCCTCCAAGGAACAAATTTTATCACTAAAAATTGTTGGCTCTTAAAGACTCCTTGAAGGCCTCATGCCTCTGTCCGAAATATTCATTTACTATTTCCATTTCATGCTCGGAAATTCTGCTAATTTCATAAGAAGAGACTGCCGAAGAACCATCATTTTCGCCCTTCTCCCACTCAAAACTAACCTTCTTATGCTCCCCTTTTTTTTCCGCGAAATCCCATTTTTTTTCATGATTCATTTTCTCCCCTTCATGAAAATCACTCTCATAAATTTAAACACTCGCTCTTTAACCTTACCGAAACCCTCCATTTCCTTTGAAAATCATTTAAAAACGCATTTTTCATAAGTATTGGACTTAAGCCCTTAGGCTAAGTCTTTAACCCCCTTTTCTTCCATACGCCCACACCATAAGACCCATAGCTAACTCTAGAGGCGCTTATTGCATCGCAGATCACAAATTATGGTTTTATTTAATAATGCTCATCCCAAGAATCTGTGATGCGATCAATCGCAATATCGCATTATCACATTTTCTATCGTGTGTTTCATTGACTCTTCGCAAAAACTTGCGATGCGATCGTTCCGCCTGATCGCATATCGCAAATCACATGTTTCGTTGTTTACATCCGTTTGATCGATCACAAATATTTGCAATGCGATTCGATCGCCTCACAAATATTTGCGATGCGACCGCCCGATCGCAGTTTCTCTCCATTGCACTGTCCACGATTGTGATCGATCCCACCGGGCCCACTGTATGATACCCCCCGCCATTCATATAAAAAATTCCTTTTCCCTTTGTAAGTTGAAAAATGTCATATTTCATTGGTTATAAAGGTTTTTCCCATTAAATCCCTTCATCGCGCAAATCGCAAAATCGCATTTATGTGAAACCCATGATCACTCATCGCAAATATTTGCGATGCGATTTTGCGATCTCTTTAACTGTCTCTAAATAAAATCTCCACCGTTGGATGTAGCCATCCAACGGCCACGATCTTTCCCGCCTTCTGAAGCAGTCTAAACCTAAAAATGCAGGATTTCTTAAATGTTTTTGTGTTTTGTAGGTGTTTTAATGGTTTTCCATTGTATAAAGAAGGAAGGCCGAGGGCTAGGAGAGACGTTTCCTGTGCCTTCGAGCTATTAAAAGGAACCATTCATAGGTTTGAAATCAATATCAATGTTTCATGAGCGTTGATAGCACGTAAAATGGCCTGTGCGGCCCTGCACATCGACAAGACACTGTTTTATTCAAAAATAGTTAAAGAGTATAAGTTTGAAGATAGAGCATAGTAGAATGAAGATTGAAGACATTTTTACGGGGATTACGGCTAATACGGTTATCAAAAGCCTAATCCCCAACTCAAAACATAGTTTAAAGAAAATCTAAAGTGTTTTATCAGACAGAAGCCTCCACCGCCACATCTGAGGCAAATTGATTCCTCAGCTACCACAGAGCCACCTGTTGCCTCAAACCTTTCAAAATAGAGGCCCAAGTTATTGAAGAAAATCAGATATTTGCCTCCTGCGCATCCAGGGAGTTACTGCTGCAAGGAAACTTAAATGAAACAAATATCTGTAGAGTTACTCTCGTATTATGTAGAACCTCAAAGTCAAATAAAGCTCCCACTGAGCTTTAATATTTATTATAAAATAGTTAATACAATGATCCACCTGTAAGCTTCTCCATCGAGCCCCTCAAAGGGCCAAGAAGTCTTAAATCTGTATTTATTGTCTTAAAATATCTTATCTCAGATCTTTTCCCCTCAGTCTTCTATAAATACTTCAGTAGAAGATGAGAAATGGGTTGGTTGTTGATGTAATTGCTGAAGCATTCTAATGTAATTGAGCTAAAGACTCCTAATTGTAAATAGTGGTTTCACTGGCTCTTGGAGCTCTGCTTGTAACATATAAGTTAGGTTATGAGAGAAAGATGAATTAAAACACTGGATTTGAAGATTTTAATTGGTTTGGAGCATCAATACAAGCTGATTTATGGGATCCTGGTCTATGTTGACGGTGATGTTATTCTCATTGTAACTTGTGATTTTGTTTATGTTTTCATTATGTTTCATTTTCTTCTGTAAAGAACAATTTACACAGTGTTAGGACTTACTGCATATCAGTACCCTTATTTGGCTGAGAAATCTTTATTTAAATGTTTTCTTTCAACCATGTTATTTGGAAGTGATTTAGTTCAGTTTAAGCATAAGAATGTTGGCGTTCCATCGTCTTATTGTCTTAGCTGAATACTATTTTTGAATGTTACTTTCAGTATATGTTGTGTGAAGATGAGCTGAGGAAGATATGGTGAGCCCTGGTCCCAGTCTTGTTTACATGAATGTTTGATTGTTTCCCTTAGAATGTGTTAAAAGCTGGATAGTTTCAAATTACTTACCAGATCTTAGGTCATTCTGTGTTATCTCTTTGATTGTCTTGAAAGTAGCCAAGTAAAGAAGAGCTAGGAGAGGATTTGTGGTGAGCCCCGCCTGCTAGTCTCTACTCCAAAGGTTACCTTCAAGTTTCCCTTAGTTTTTGTATGTTTTCTATTGGAAGTGTATCAAAGGCTAGCTAGTTTCAAAGTACTTGCAAGATCCTATTTTGCTTCTATGTTTTTCTTAAATTCCTGGTCAAAGGTTGGATAGTTTCAAAGTACTTACCAGATCCTCAGCTACTCTTTGTTCTGCATCTGTTTACTTCCCCTTCTTAATGTATCATTCCATTCCATAAATCAAACCTTAAAGAGATCCTTAGACATAGATGACTTGCCCCATGGACCACTCTTGCCTCTTGCTGTTTCAATTAAATCCTCTCATGACTCCATAGCCTAATGGACTGAAAACCAGCCATCATCTTTCTTCTTGATTAAAGCTTACTCTTTAGCTTGCAACTTCTCACTTTTGAACCTCTTTACTTTTGGGACTTTTCACCTCTAACAACAATCATGTTCAACCATCCAAAAAAAAAACCAAACCCTTGGACTTTATAACTAGCCTAATATCATTGCCTCAAACTTCAAAGAAAATATCCATCTTTGTACATATTGGAGAGATCCCTCTCCGGATTCAGGAGGGCTAGATCCTAGAATCCAAAAGTTGGTTGAAATGATGTTAACTCCGTGATCGAACTTTGCCAATATTGCTTATTACAGAGACCTAACATTTCTGGCGACTCCGCTGGGGAGATTTTTGAGTTCATAGTTGCTTGGCCAGCTTTTATAGACTCTTTAGTTTTCCATACAATCACAGAAACTCAGAAAAACCCAAAAATATTTTATATTGGTATCTAATAAACATGGTGGTGGACCATAAAACCTTTTACCTCCTTAGGAGCTAAAAATTTTCCACCTGGCGACTCCACACTCTGAAACTCTCAGAAGACCAAATGGCTCAACTGGTAGAAGACCCTTAACTGATTGACCAGACACAGTGACCTCTTTCTTGATTTACAAACATGATTCCAAGAATACAACGAAGATATGCCCCAATGAGCAGAGATCATCTCCCTGGGATTCCACATAAGATGCCTCAGGTGAATTGGGATGACAACCTGCCGGTTTTTCAAGGTGAAAAGTTTGATGACCCTCTATTACATCTCATCAAATTTCATATACCTGTATGGAGGTTGAAATTTGAATGGCATGAAGACCGCCTAATGAAAATGTTCATGTTAACATTAGAAGGAAAAGCTAGGGATTGGTATGAATGCTTAAGATCTAGTAGTTTGTTTTCTTTAAGAGACCTTGAATATGTGTTCTATGACAACTATGAAGAAAACGCTACGTCATTATCATGGGGTGCAATATATTATGATCCATCACAAAACATCACCCAACACATTATAGATAATGAGGAAGCTTTGGAAGAGATGCATCCTGAAGATCTTTTAACAGCCATTCATGAGTTTAATCTCCTATTGAAAAATTTTAGGAATATAGATGAATTGGTTGAGGAAGAGATAATCCAAGCAGTAAAGAACATTCCTCAAGATATCCCTAAAAACTCCAATATTGATTCATCATCCCTTATAGCTGAGGCTCAAGAAGACATTTAGCCTCAAAATTAGTCTTCACAAGAGACAGAGAACTGTTGTACTTCTATTCAAAGGGACATGGAAACATCTTCCCCTTTGACAGAGAAGGAAATAGATCAGACTACGCATAAACAGTCAGTCTTTGAAAATTTTTGCAAAATAAACACTCTTTCCCATTCACATAGAGAACTTTGTTGTACAGATTTAGAAATTTCTTTTGTAGATCACAATAAGGAAGGACCAGCTGATAACCTAATATGTTCGACTGATGAAATTGTCCATTCTGATGATTTTCCAAATTTCGATCAGTATGATGATGATGATGAGTTTCAAGAAGAAATTAATCACGCGGGGAAACCTACGTTCGATTGGTGTTATGAGTTTCACCATCGTCAACTTGAAAGAAAAAATCACCCTTTTCAATCCATCACAAATGGCTTTCACATAATTGGGAATCAGCAGCTTTTCAACTCAGAAAATTAAGAGAAGAGCAATGAAGAAATTTTTGAGCAGGTGGGAAACTTTGAAAACACCCCTGCTCAAGAATATAATAACCTCTTCACAGAGTTCATCCCACTGAATACAAGCATATCAGGGCTACAAGAGGACAGCACTGCCAAATACGATGAATCCTCTAGTTTAGATAACGAAGAAGATGATGGAGAAAAACAAATAGAAGACTATCCTGCTGTGGATATATCATCTTCTCAAGAAGAAACTTCTCCCTTCACTGATATTATTCTGTCATTTAAAGAACCTGAATTTATATAAGAAGCAAGCATATGTTTAGAGAAATAAAATATTTCACAGTTTGGTATTGTGCAGGTTAAAGATGACGATGCTTCCAAGCAACTTCCTAAAGATATGCTCCTCAAAGCTCAAATCTTGGAAGCGGACAATCTACCAGACATAGAGGACCAAAAAGAAGAGAATCTTCATCTTTTATTTGTTGATCCTATGGAAGAGTGTGTGGAAATCCCAACTAGCTCAAATTATCAAGCAGTGATCCTTTGCAAGAGCCAGAGACATGAGAAGTTGTCACCTTTCGTGATAGCCTTGATATTGAAGGTTAATCTTTGATATGTTCTATGGATACCTCTGACAAGCAGCCAGAGCTTCTTCTTCTACTTGGTGTTACTCAATTGGCTGCATTGGCACTTTTGTATCATATGAATATGTAAATACTTCATGTTTAGAATAGGTTAGATAGGAATGTAAATAAAGCTCGGGACTAAGCATGTAGTTAGTTGTTGTTTTCTTCTTTGAAGGAAAACCAAACATTCAAAAATACAAAAATATAAGAAAGAAAGAAAAGAGGGTAGATTGTCAAAAAAAAAAAGGTATAGCCCCATACCAAAAAAGAGAAACAAATATGAAAGTGTGCAAGCTCAAATGCCACTCCTGAATAACACGCTTCTAGTTAGTCAAACTGTCTAATCTTGACTAATTAGCTTTAAATTTTCTGCTAATAGGATAGTGAATTCAATTTGCCAAACTGTTTAATCTTGGCTTATCAGTAGATAGTTTAGGATAGAAATTAAAGGTTAAAACATGTTCAAAATATGATCCTAAGTTTCCAAAGAGAGATGACTTGAATCTGTTTTATATTCTAAGTTAGAAGATGTAAAAATCTGGTTCTAATTAACTCAAAATCTGAACCAGAGAAAAAGAAAGAGCAGCTCAAACAAAAGCAAAAAACAGAGTTGTAAAAAGAGAAGGAAGTGCTTCAAAATTTTTAGCTCTTAAGCCTTCCATTTTGATTTTAATTTTCTGCAAATAATAATTTGTGTGCAGCTTTTTTTTATGCCATAGATCACAACAAGTCAAACAGCTTAATCTTGACTTGGCTGTTTTTAAATTTCTGTTGTAGAATTTAGAGAATGGAAGTCTGATTGGACATCTTAATCCCAACAGACAGTAGATTAGGTAGAGAAATATCTGAGCTCAACTGTTTAATCTGAGTTCAGGGAGAAATAAGGAGTAGAAGTAGATTATTTGTTATGCTTTCAAAAGAATGAAATGTTGTGAAAAGAGTTTGCCAATACAAGTGCACTCTGATGAAGAAAAAACATTATATCAATGGAATTGGGTAGGTAGAAAGTTGTATTGATGAAGTCCAGTATTCTTTCATAACTGATATTATTTTTCAGAAGCATAACAAGATCATCTAGCAAAAGAAGAGCAATCCAATGGATCAGGCACAAGTTAGCGTCCCAGAGAAATCAAGTCTGAATTCTTGATGCTTTCAAGAAAGCACCATCTGCAAGTGGAGCCACTGTTAGCCACCTATAATATTTTGTTATACCAAAAGGTGGCTAAGACTTTTTGAGCCTCCAAGGAACAAATTTTATCACTAAAAATTGTTGGCTCTTGAAGACTCCTTGAAGGCCTCATGCCTCCGTCTGAAATCTTCATTTACTATTTCCATTTCATGCTCCGAAATTCTGCTAATTTCATAAGAAGAGACTGCCGAAGAACCATCATTTTCACCCTTCTCCCACTCAAAACTAACCTTCATATGCTCCCCTTTTTTTTCTGCGAAATCCCCTTTGTTTTCATGATTCATTTTCTCCCCTTCATGAAAATCACTCTCATAAAGTTAAAGACTCACTCTTTAACCTTACCGAAACCCTCCATTTCCTTTGAAAATCATTTAAAAACACATTTTTCATAAGTATTGGACTTAAGCCCTTAGGCTAAGTCTTTAACCCCCTTTTCTTCCATACGCCCACACCCTAAGACCCAGCGCTAACTCTAGAGGCGCTTATCGCATCGCAGATCGCAAATTATGGTTTTATTTAAAAATTCTCATCGCAAGAATCTGCGATGCGATCAGTCGCAATATCGCATTATCACATTTTCTATGGTGTGTTTCATTGACTCTTCGCAAAAACTTGCGATGCGATCGTTCCGCCTGATCGCATATCGCAAATTTCATGTTTCGTTGTTTACATCCATTTGATCCATCGCAAATATTTGCGATGCGACCGCCCGATCGCAGTTTCTCTCCATCGCACTATCGACGATTGTGATTGATCCCACCGGGCCCACCGTACGATACCCCCCACCATTCATATAAAAATTTCCTTTTCCCTTTTTAAGTCAAAAAATGTCACATTTCATTGGTTATAAAGGTTTTTCCCATTAAATCCCTTCATTGCGCAAATCGCAAAATCACATTTTTTATGTGAAACCCCTGATCACTCATCGCAAATATTTGCGATGCGATTTTGCGATCTCTTTAACTGTCTCTGAATAAAATCTCCACCATTGGATGCGGACATCCAACGGCCACGATCTTTCCCACCTTCTGAAGCACTCTAAACCTAAAAACACAGGATTTCTTAAATGTTTTTGTGTTTTGCAGGTGTTTTAATGGTTTTCCATTGTATAAAGAAGGAAGGTCGAGGGTTAGGAAAGACGTTTCCTGCGCCTTCAAGCTATTAAAAGGAACCATTCACAGGTTTTAAATCAATATCAATGTTTCATGAGCATTTATAGCACGTAAAATGGCCTGTGCGGCCCTGCACATTGAAAAGACACTGTTTTATTCAAAAACAGTTAAAGAGTATAAGTTTGAAGATAGAGCACAGCAGAATGAAGATTGAAGACATTTTTACGGGGATTATGGCTAAGACGGTTATCAAAAGCCTAATCCCCAACTCAAAACACAGTTTAAAGAAAATCTAAAATGTTTTATCAGACAGAAGCCTCCACCGCCACATCTGAGGCAAATTGATTCCTCAGTTACCACAGAGCCACCTGTTGCCTCAAACCTTTCGAAATAGAGGCTGAAGTTATTGAATAAAATCAGATATTCGCCTCCAACACAACTAGGGAGTTACTGCTGCAAGGAAACTTAAATGCAACAAATATCTGCAGAGTTACTCCCGTATTACGCAGAACCTCAAAGTCAAATAAATCTCCCACTGAGCTTTGATATTTATTGTAAAACAGTTAATACAGTGATCCACCTATAAACTTCTCCATCGAGCCCCTCAAAGGGCCGAGAAGTCTTGAATCTGTATTTATTGTCTTAAAAGATCTTATCTCAAATCTTTTCCCCTCAGTCTTCTATAAATACTTCAGTAGAAGATGAGAAATGGGTTGGTTGTTGATGTAATTGCTGAAGCATTCTAATGTAATTGAGCTGAAGACTCCTAATTGTAAATAGTGGTTTCACTAGCTCTTGGAGCTCTGCTTGTAACATATAAGTTAGGTTATGAGAGAAAGATGAATTAAAACACTGGATTTGAAGATTTTAACTGGTTTGGAGCATCAATACAAGCTGATTTATGGGATCCTGGTCTATGTTGACGGTGATGTTATTCTCGTTGTAACTTGTGATTTTGTTTCTGTTTTCATTATGTTTCATTTTCCTCTGTAAAGAACAGTTTAAACAGTGTTAGGACCTACTGCATATCAGTACCCTTCTCTGGCTGAGAAATCTTTATTTAAATGTTTTCTTTCAACCATGTTATTTGGAAGTGATTTAGTTCAGTTTAAGCATAGGAATGCTGGCGTTCCCTTGTCTTATTGTCTTAGCTGAATATTATTTTTGAATGTTACTTTCAGTATATGTTGTGTGAAGATGAACTGAGGAAGATATGGTGAGCCCTAGTCCCAGTCTTGTTTGCATGACTGTTTGATTGTTTCCCTTAGAATGTGTTAAAAGCTGGATAGTTTCAAAGTACTTACCAAATCTTAGGTCATTCTGTGTTATCTCTGTGATTGTCTTGGAAGTAGCCAAGTAAGGAAGAGCTAGGAGAGGATTTGTGGTGAGCCCCACCCGCTAGTCTCTACTCCAAAGGTTGCCTTCAAGTTTCCCTTAGTTTTTGTATGTTTTCCATTGGAAGTGTGTCAAAGGCTGGCTAGTTTCAAAGTACTTACCAGATCCTAGTTTGCTTCTATGTTTTTCTTAAGTGCCTGGTCAAAGGCTGGATAGTTTCAAAGTACTTACCAGATCCTGGGCTGCTTTTTGTTCTGCATCTGTTTACTTCTCCTTCTTAATGTATCATTCCATTCCATAAATCAAACCTTAAAGAGATCCTTAGACATAGATGACTTGCCCCATGGACCACTCTTGCCTCTTGCTATTCCAATTAAATCCTCTCATGACTCCATAGCCCAATGGACTAAAAAACTACCATCATCTTTCTTCTTGATCAAAGCTTACTCTTTAGCTTGCAACTTCTCACTTTTGAACCTCTTTACTTTTGGGACTTTTCACCTCTAACAGCAATCATGTTCAACCATCCAAAAACAAAACCAAACCCTTGGACTTTATAACCAGCCTGATATCATTGCCTCAAACTTCAAAGACAATATCCATCTTTGTACATATTGGAGAGATCCCTCTCTGGATTCAGGAGGGATAGATCCTAGAATCCCAAAGTTGGTTGAAATGATGTTAACTCCGTGATCGGACTTTGCCAATCTTGCTTATTACGGAGACCTAACACCACCGATCCCCAGAAGTTAAAATTATTTCCTTCCACATTAAAAGGAGAAACTCTACGATGGTTTATGGGGTTAAGTGGAGGTGTTATAAATGACTGGGATCAGATGAAATATGCTTTTCTAAAGAAATATCAGTATTATTGTAGGTACAGGGAATTAAAAGATGAAATATTTTAGATGATAGCAAAACCTAATGAAACACTCGAGGAATATATGGAATGATTTCAATACAACCTCCAGAGATCACCCTATGCATCTTTACCCTTACCTGATAATGTGTTAAAAAATACATTAATTAAAGGGATGAAGGAACAATGGGTTGAAACATTAAACATCATGGGAAAAGGTGATATATATCAGGAAAATTTTGCTGACATTATTGATTTATGTATCAAGAGTTCAAGAGGCAGCACAAGACTAACGCCAGTAGAACGTGACATGACCACAAGGGATATCAAGACCTCCGGTGGAGGTATAACCTGCACATAAATTGGAAATCTACTAGAATATTTCAAAACTGATATTCTAGGGACTCTGACAACATAGCTTGATATCATGCAAGCCAAAAAAAAGCAAGCAAAAGTAGAACAAAATTTGGCAATATTCTGCCCTAGATGCAGAAAGAAACATAGCCAGAAAGAGTGCCCGTTGGATACAGTCCTAGTCTGTGCCATCTGCACGAAATATCACTCAACAGAAAGTTGCCCCTCACTCCTGGGATTGAAAGAAGTCTACAAAGAAGCGGAAGAAGAAACAGAAACGGTATATCTACTCAATCATCACCGTCAATGGAAACCATGACAAACAATTATGCCCATTGATCCATCCTCTTCTTTTCAGTCTCCTCGGTATAATGCTCAGAAATATAATGGAATGTGGAAAAATCAGCCACCCTTTCCCAGTTGGCCACAGTAGCCATTTCCTACACCATCATGGCCAAATCAAACAAATCAAACCAATTGGCCAAATTTTCCTTACTTTCCACCATTTTGGCAAAATAATACATATCCAACACAATGGTTCCCCTCCACCTCGTAGAGTCAGACTTGGTAGTCGAACTGGAAAAGATCTATGAATCAACTAGCTGGAATGATTCCTCTCCCTCCACCTACACTTCCAGCACCATATACATTGCAACAAAATCCCCAGAACAACTTAAGACTGCAACTCCCATCCCAACCCAACCTAAACCCTAATAATAGACCGATTCAATCTGTTCAAATAATCGAAGCACCAGAAAAAGAAACTGAGTTAAGGGAGTGCAACGACCTTCAACTAAGGCCTGGGCACATAATAGAATAAGAGGGAGAAAAAAATGTTCAAGTTGAAAATCCATTACCTTCAAAACAAACACTCCAAAAGGAGAATGTGGTTATACAACAAACTCATGAGCAAGCAACCACCTCTTCTCCACCATTCCCAGAATGATTAATCATACCTCGTCCAATAGAACATCCTAATTTTGATCTTCTGGGAGAATTGAAAAATTTTTGTATAAAAATCCCACTCCTCCAAGTTATCCAATACATTCCCATTTACGCAAATACCATCAAAGAACTATGTATAAGAAAGCCAAAGAGGAGAACAACAACTAACCCAACCGTCCAAGTAGTCGACACTCTATTTGATTTATTATCAGGAAGAGAAGCACCTGTAAAGTATGAGGATCGAGGAAATCCTATAGTTATGGTGCAAATCAATGGACAATCATTTCCAAATGTCTTAGTTGATTTTGGAGCTGCAATTAATATCCTAACAACCACCACTTGCCAAAAAATTGGCATTACATCGTTAGATCCAACAACAACCTTATTGGAATTGGCTTACTGATCAGTAGTCAAGCCAGAAGGCACACTACATGATGTAATGGTATCTGTAGACTCCTAGGAATATGCTTCCAACTTCTTGATTATTAACCCCAAAAACCGACTAGATGTACATCCTATAATATTAGGTAGACCTTGGCTGGAAACTGTTGATGCCTATATTGGCTGCTGGCAAGGCAGCATGACCATAACTAGAGGGAGTTATGTAAAGAACATAGCTTTATACCATCTAGCCTAGCCAAGCCTAACAATAATAATAAAAAAGAGACATACTATATCATATCTCATAGAAAACATTAGATCACCACTAACCATAGAAGATGCCCTCGACTTTAAAGATCAAACAAAGGATGACATCATTAACATTTTTATCAACCAACCAAAAATCAGATCCCATTTGCAATGTCACATGATCAAGGCAGCATTTGATAATGAAGAAGAAGAAGAACCCCTGAAAGAAATCCAAGAACAATCAATACCTACCACTTCTGTTTACAATAGCAAAACTATAGAGATTGAGCTAGGAAAAACTTTGAACATTAACAAAATATGAGCGCTGAACAAGAAGGGGAGTTGGTCCAACTACTAAAAAAATATAAGGGAGCCTTTGCATGGGATTATCGAGACATGAAAGGAATTTATCCCCAGTTATGTACGCACCACATTTATACATAAAAATATGCTAGACCCATTCGCCAACCCCAATGAAGATTAAACCCTCACCTTAAGGATATTGTGAAAGCTGAATTACAAAACCTTTTGGATGTCAACTTTGTTTATCCTATATCTGATAGCAAGTGGGTCTCTCCACTAGTAGTCGTGCCAAAAAAGAATGGGAAGTGGAGGATATGTGTAGATTACAGAGAACTAAACAAAGCAACCTAGAAAGACCACTTTTCCCTTCCTTTCATTGACCAGGTATTAGATACATTAGTAGGGAAGAAATTCTTCTCTTTCTTAGATGGCTTCAGTGGATACAATTAGATTCAAATTGCCCCTGAAGACCAAGATAAGACTACTTTTACCTGCCCTTGGGGGACATTTTCTTACAGGGTTTTACCCTTTGGTCTATGCAATGCCCCTGCTACATTTCAGAGGGCTATTCTCAACATCTTTTCAGATATAATAAATGAAGAGCTCGAAGTATATATGGATGATTTCACACCGTATGGAGATGATTTTGAGCCAGCATTAGAAACATTGGAAAAGGTGTTGCAAAGGTGTATTGACACCAGAATCTGCTTAAGCCATGAGAAGTGCCACATGATGATGACCGAGGGACTCATCTTAGGTCATTATATCTCAGAAGCTGGAATACAGGTAGATCCAGCTAAAATTCAGATACTTTTGTTAATACCTTCTCCCACCACACAAATAGAGGTACGTAGATTTCTCGGATTTTCTGGTTATTACAAAAGATTTATAAAGAATTATTCTCAAATAGCTGCAACTCTATACACACTAACAGGGAATGTTGATTTTAATTGGACAGATAAATGTAACCATGATTTTGAGGATCTGAAAAATATTCTATCAACAGGCCCAGTGCTAAGGGGCCCAAATTGGGATTTTCCATTCCAAATTTCATATGATGCCTTAGACACAGCTATTGGAGCAGTCCTTGGGCAGGAAGAAGATAAAAAACCATATGCAATTTATTATATTAGCAAGAATCTATCTCCTGCTGAATTAAACTATATTGTGACTGAGAAATAATTTCTAGCTATAATACATGCAGTAAATAAATTTAAACATTATATAACTGGGTATCTTGTAGTTTTATATACAGATCACTCTGCCACAAAATTTTTAGCAAATAAACCTATTACAAATGGTAGAGTAACAATATGGTTGATTCTATTGCAGGAATTTGACATCACAATAAAGGATCGACCAGGAAAAGAGAATCATGTAGATGATTTTCTCTCACGAATGCCAAAACCAACAGATGCAGTAGCAGTCAAAGATTGGTTCCTAGATGAACATTTGTTTTCTGTTACTGCCAGAACCCCATGGTATGCTGATGTTGAAAATTATTTAGTAGTAGGTAAATTACCTAAGAATCTAACGCCCAATGAACGAAAATAGATATTCCAGTGCAGCACCCGATTCTCTTGGATTGGGGGTTACCTATTTCATACTGGAGCAGATATGCACATCGAAAGATGCATCTGAGAAGACGAAATATTTGACAACCTGAAAGCATGCCATAATGGGCCATGTGGCAGACATTTCGCAGATCACAGGATTGGTCACAAGGTTTTACAAATAGGCTATTAATGGCCTACAATTTTTAAAGATGCTAAAAAGTTTGTACAAGCCTGTGATAGTTGCCAAAGGGAAGGATGCCCTGTACAATTCGATGAAATGCCTTTGAACCCATAGTTAGTAATCGAGCCATTTGAGCGTTGGGCGCTCGGTTTTGTTGGTCCGATTAACCCACCATCAAATCAGAAAACATATATACTAGTTGCAACAGATTATGTTACCAAAATGGATTGAAGCAGAAGCACTTCCAAGAGCTACAGAGGACTCTGTAATACAATTCCTTTTCCAAATATTTGTGTGATATGGCCTCCCAAGGGACGTAATTACAGATGGAGGACCACAATTTGTAGGTAATAAAATCACTGCAATCACGACCCCATACCACCCACAGGAAAATAGCCAAGTAGAGAGCACGAATAAGGTGATAGAATCTATACTGACAAAAACAGTTGCATCACACCAACATGACTGGGCTTTAAGATTTCTAGAAGCCTTGTGGGCGTACCAAACAACATGGAGAAATACCACTGGGTATTCGCCATATCAATTAGTATTTGGAAAAGAACCCATATTTCCAATAAAATTTGAAATTCAAACATTAAGAATAGCCCATGAGGTGGGTTTGGATTTAAATGAAGCCCAAGTCAGTAGATTACAGCAAATCAATGAGTTAGATGAAAATAGTCTCTTCGCCATTCATCACACTGCATTAATTAAACAGCAGAGAGAAAAATGGCACGATGCCCTCATTAAAAAGAAAATCTTCCACGAAGGGGATTGGGCACTCCTATATGACTCCAGGTTTCAGGATTTCCCCGGAAAACTCCAGACACGATGGCTTGGGCCTTACAAGATACAGAAAGTACATGAAAATGGCACCATTACATTAACTACCAGTGATTGATCTAGACATTCTTTCAAAGCAAACGGTCATCGACTATGACTTTACCATAAAATGATTAATCGAGAATCCTTTTACCAGCAATTATGGCGAGATTCTATAATGCAGATTCTTGCTGAGGAAGATAATTCCTCCTCAGCACTTATTCACTGATCAATTCCTTTATTTCTGAAACTTGTACATAAATTTTTATTTTTAAATTTTTCCTGTATAAACTATTTTTTTTACACAGATTTTATTCTTCATGCTGTCCCTCTTAAAGGAACAACAATCTTGTGTGCTTTTATTTTCTGTGTTGTTCCTCTTAAGGAATATTTGTTGTTCCTCTTAAGGAACAGTGCTTCTGCGTGTTCATCTTTTTGTTGTTCCTTCCAAAAGGAACATCATTTTCGCTAATTTTTTTTGTTGTTCCTTTCAAAAGGAACAACATTTCTGCTGAGTGTTTTTGCTGTTCCTTACAAAAGGAACAACATTTCCACCAATTTTTTTTGCTGTTCCTTCCAAAAGAAACAACATTTCCACTAAATATTTTTGCTATCCCTTCCAAAAGGAAAAACATTTTTGTTGATGGCTTTCATTGTTCCTTTCAAAAGGAACAACAATTTCGATGATTGTTTTTGTTTTTCCTTTCAAAAGGAACAACATTTTTTCCGATTGTTTTTGTTGTTCCTCTCAAAAGGAACATCATTTTTTCAGATTGTTTTTGCTATTCCTTTCAAAAGGAATAACATTTTTTTCCGATTGTTTTTGTTGTTCCTTTCAAAAGGAACAACATTTCCACAGATTTTTTTTGTTGTTCCTCTTAAGGAACAACAACTATTCCATTCAAGGAACAACACTTTTTGAGTGAATTTTTCAATATTTTGAGACTTTTTTTGAGAAATTTTCATGATCTTTTTAAGGAAAATATATAAATTTATGCAAGGACAAAAAAATTATACGTTACTGGAATCAACATATCAAAGAGATATTATAATATTTAAAAAAAAAAATTCTTTGCATTGATAAGAAAAAAGGAAAGGACACAACTATCTATATCACTTCGTTGTATTTATTTTCACTAAAACTAATTTGATTGATTATTTCTATCATGCTGGTTCTTCCCTAATCTTCATAATTCTCTTTGAATTTTATTATTGAATAAGAATAAGGGCATACTTTCCTCTAATGATATGTTCAAACTTCTTCCACCATCCCTACTCTTAAGGAGTGTTGAGCCATCCTTTATACATCAATAGGCAAGTGATATATAAAAGAAAAAGAAAAGAAAAATACATCTATACAAAAATTCTATGATATGTCAGATGGAGAGTAGGGGGTCTCATTACGAGCCAGCCTACCATGATCATAAGGAAATAGTGAAGTGGCTTTCCCATCATGGCCACCAACCATGGATATGATCCAATGGGCAACTCAGAAAAATAAACAGTCCTAGGAACATGAGGTCTCATCATGAGCCAGCCTGCCCACCTTTCACTTCTTCCTGTTGAATGGAATTGTGATTCATTTGGTTCCCAAACTAGCACAATGGTCTCCATCATGACATCATAAAGCACTTTCCTAGGCATATATAAAGGATTATGGTTCCAAGGGTGAAAAAGAAACTTTGTCAAGGTTATGGACACATGTGGGCAACAGAGCTCTGCTGATGGTATTGGAGTCATATTTTTCACAACTTAATAGAAATTATAAACCCTTTTCTTATATCTTTATCTTATATATACAAATGAGATTATGATCCTAAACCATTTTGATTGAACCTTTATACATGAAATATTGTCTATCAATCAATCATAATGGTTTAAGTTAATATTGACTGCATAAGCACTTTTATTTATGTCTTCTGTCATGTCCCTTATTTTTGAATCATTACATAGCATTTCATATCTATTCATGATTTCATAATATGCCTCGATTTCAGTAATTCGATAATTTTTGGATCATATCATAAGTATGTATGCCTTTCTATAATGTACAACTACCTATGGTACGTTGCTCCTTCATTTGACAGTTGAGGGCGACCTATCATATTTCAAGGGGGCGTGGGTGTTGCCTGAATATGACTCAATTCTCTATGATCATCAATTCCCAAAAATAGCAAGTTTAACAATATTTCTTTCAATTTGCATGGGGAGTTGTTCCATTGCCATTTCTGTGTATTATTGTGAAGAACTAATAGAGTCCCGGATTTAGACAAAATGGGAGGACAAGCCATACGTAGTTAACCTCTAGTACTAACCATTTTTGACGTTGCACAAGAAATTTTGGAGAGAGCAGGGTGGATTGCATACCTTACGCGACTACAACAGCCCCATGAAACTGTGGCTATCGAATTTTTGCAAAACTTGCAGGAGAGTTATTCCATGGTAAGAGGTAGGCAAATAATAGTGAAAGAGGCAGTAATTGCCGAGCTATCTGGTCTACCGATAGCTGGACCCATATAGAATCATAAAAAAGTAAAATTTCAAGAAGCCATGAAAATCTTTCGGGATGAAGGACAGACCCTGATCGTCAAAGGAAAAGGAGTCCAACCAGCAACTCTGGGATAACCATGGACAGAACTGGCTAAAGTATTGCAAAGCTACATTACATGTGATGGAAGAAAGGATGTGGTAAGACCACGCCACCTTAAATTATTAGCAGTACTAAAACAAAAATGCGTTGTGAATTTTCCTGCATTTTTAAATTTTTTACTGCATGACGTTGCTCGGAGCATAAGTAAATCCTGTCATACAGAGATGGTTGTAAGCCACCACTGTCTAATTCGATTAATAGTTAGTTATAGTCTTGCCCAGTAGTAGACTAACTGGGAAGAATTGGTATTCTCAATTGATGGAGGAATAGCCTTACCTGCCCCAAAATGAAAAAGAGTCACCAACACGGAAAACAAACCTCTGAAACATAGACAATCCTCCAGATTAAGAAGAAACAAGGGAATGGTGGGAACCCTTCAGGGTAGCAGCAACCAACCTGTGGAATTACCTAGTTTTGAAGAAGAGCAACCCCTGCAACTTGAAGGAGGAGAAGATCAGGAAGAAGAGAAACCCCCGCAACTTGAAGGAGGAGAAGATCGAGAAGAAGAAGAAAATAACCATACCAATGGAGAAGAGCAGGAAGAAGAAGAAAGTAACCATGCCAATGAAGAAGAAAGGGAGGAAGCAGAACCTCCCGTAACCTCCAGCGCAAGCCCACTGCAGAATCCATTACAAGAGGATGAATTGGCCCAAATTTTGGCCAATATGAGTGAATATATACAACCCCACAGTCTGCTCAATATTAGTATTGAGATAGAAAAATTGCAGGAACATTCTCTCATCAGAAAGGAAACGATTGAGGAAATTCATTTTGAGGATGCAGAAGAAGAAACCCCAGAAAAACGACAGAACAAACTAGGGTTACTTCCCCTGAGGTACCTAGCCTGGAGAATATGATTACTGAAAGCATAGAAGTAAGCCTGGGTGAGTGCACGGCCACTGAAGAAAAAACCCTAATCGAGAAACCAAGTACAGAAAAAGGAATAGCTATTCCTTCCAAGAAGAAGAAGAAGACAAATGAACTTGAGAAGTTGTGGAGGGAACGGAAAAAGCTCCAAAAGTTAGTAAAACAACTCAGGCAGAGGATTAGGGTGCTAAAAAAGGGGAAAGTCTCTAAAAGAACCCCGAAAACAAAGAATGCAGCCATCCAAAGAGAACCCCATAATACAAGGGCCATGGAGAGTCAAACCGAGCCCATATTCATTCAGGATAACAAGGAACAACATGAAGTTGCTATGGATGTAGTTTCCCAAACTGAAAATGTACAGGTCTGTGAAAAAGATGTTCAGACCGAGGAACTTTCCTTTATTAGTATGGCTAATAAAGAGACACAGACTGTAGGAACTCGACATTGTAATAAGAAAACCTAGGTATATCTTCAACCCAAAAATGCTTTAATAAAAGACCCTGGTATAGAAAAACTCCAAGAGGGTCTCGCACAGGCTCAGAGGGCTAGAGAAAAGCTCGAAGAAGAGATTGTTCCAAAAAATAAATACCAACAATTACAACAACAATTAAAGGACATTAATGCATCAGAGGCAGAAGCTTTCGATAGATATCGAAAGGTAGAAGATAAAGTTGAAAAGGTAAGGAATAGATTAAAAACGGTCAGGAATCAGATGTATACTCTCTACTCTTTATACACAGATGTTCTAGCATGTAGGTGCCCTCCCAAAAATTATGCTTTGTTTTTATTAGAAAAATATTTGTAGTTAAAAATTAAGGCTTCTGAGGCAGGAAAACCTATAGAATTAGAAACTGTAGATGATTTTATAAGCTGCTGCAAACTCTATGGAGTAAAAGTCCAGCGTATACTTTGTGAATTTTATTTGCACAATTTTATATTGGCTGAGGAAATGGAGACAAATCCCATCCGTTTTGTGGGCGATATCCAATTTCAAGCATTCATTTCATTTGCTGTTAACCAGTTAAAATGGCTCAAGGCCTATAACACTTCTCATAGCCAAGAAAATGGGTTAGAACTTTGGGTTAGGGGTGAACCGGGAAACCCATTACAATTGTGGGCTAGGCAGAAAATATTAATGATAAAGGAGGATGTGATCCAAACATTGGGACCCATACAAAAAGCAATCATCCTGGATGGGGTAGAATATTTTCTATCCATCAGAGACCAGGCCATATTAGCAGCTAAACTCCAATGGAAGATTTCCAATTGGAATATTCAAGACAGAGAACCATTCAATTACAAAATTTTTGAGTTAGCTGCCAACCGCCTAGTTATCTATAGTAACCTTGTCTTGAGGGAAGGCCTGTATTGGCTAGGTTGTAGATATCACAGCACTATTATCTGGTATCTTGTAGCAGAATATAAGTCCAAATATGAATTACCTGAAGGGAAAACAGGGCATGTTTTTGAAGTTTTAGCTGCAAATCATGGTTTTGGACCACTTAATGAAAAAACCTCTCCAGCCTATTCTCTAACTGCTTTACATGTAAATTATGGTTTTCATGAGGACATGAAAAAGGGTAAGCAGGGGGGTGTGTTGAGCATTGGAAAAGGTATGCATTTTTCATGTATTTCTTTATCTTTTTCCTTTAATCATGACTCCTTTATGTTCTAGAATGATAATATATCAAATAATTACAATAGAATTGAGAAGATTAGTGCTTATTGCGAAATTAACTAAATATTGTCTTTTCTTCTATATAGGAACTAAATGAAGTGAGAAGCCACCATTAGGAAGGAAAAGATAAGGCAGATGTAACTATTTTCCCTTCAACAAAAGGCCGTAGCCAGACAAGAAGGCCACGATCGGAGCGCATAGTCAAAGTAAAGAAAGGAACAGCGCGGCACTAGCGCAAGAATACAAAACGATAGCCGAAGAATGAAGATAGAGAAAATCCCTCAGGATCTCTCGACCCTGAGGGATCGCTACTCAAATTTAGCTTGGCTTCTTGTTTCCTCCATTGGAGGTTATAAAATAACATCGTTTGTAGAAATGAAAAGGAGAGACATCTTCTGATTTTCAGATTTCCTTTTGTAATTTTAGAATTGTTCATCAACTCTCGTTAACAAAAATAGAGTATGATTGTTTGTACACTCTGCTACATATGATTAATACATGAATTTGGTTGTCGTTCCATTAAGTTGATACTGGAGTAATTCGGCGGTGCTTCACTAGCGGCTAAGGGCCCGGCCCTGGTGGATCCACTTTCTATTTGTACCTTTAATTTCCTATTTCATTCGGGTGATGGTTTACATTAGTTTTCATTTCCTTTAAACCACATTGCTTCACAGTTACCTTAGTTTAAAGCTTACTGTCTAATGATTTGTGAAATTGGTGTTTTGCATCAGTGAATTGCGTTGCCGTTCCTTTCCACATAACAAGAGTATTCATTCTTTTATAATTTGTATTGTTATGCATTGCAATTACAGAGTTTCGCTATTTAGGATTGCTGTTCATTTCCATTAATAGTTTTCTGTTCATTTGCATTCATAGATTATTGTTCATTGCCACTAGAAAAAGTTGTTGTTTATTTCCAGTAAATAGATTTTTTGTTCATTCCTGTTAATTAACTTTACTGTTTATTCCTTTTTGCAAGAATTTGTTTTTTCTTTGAAGTGTTATTACAAAAATCTTGTTCATTCTATTTTCACTAGTAGCATTAGTGATTTAACATAGTTACCATTTCCATTTAATTTCTTCAGTGTGGAATGCAAGATCATCAACTATAAAGGACATTGGTTATTACTGTCTACGTTCTCAGATAGATTACCTTGTTCATATTTGATTTCATTTACATCAGTTAATAGAGGAAAGAGTTATTATTACTGCATCCTTGACTGATGATTGTTGAGTGATTGTTTGAACTACAGAACATTGAATTTCAGATTATTGAAATTAGATTTCATTTTCAAGCATCCGTTTACTTTTGTATTTGAGACACTGTACTACACATTGAAGAACATTACTCTTAGATTAAATTGCCGCCTGAGACTGAGTACACTCTTGAGATAAAAAGACGTACCTAGATTGATAATTAATGTATGATAAACAGGAGTTAAAAAGACACCTTTTGTACCTCAACAGTAACCTTAACCTTAACCAAACCCTTAACCTTAACCTTAACCTAACCTTAACCTTGAATTTACTCTTAACTTAACCTTAACCTTAACCAAACCTTTAACCTTAACCTTAATTTGAACCTTAACCTTACCCTTAACCTTGACCTTAACCTAAATATTAACCTTAACCTTACCTTTAACCTTATCTTAACCTTAACCTTAACTTTAACCTCCCCAAACCCTTAAGGTTAGGTTAAGGTCAAGGTTAATGTTAGGGTTAAGGTTAAGGTTAGGTTAATGTTAGGTTAAGGTTTGGACAAGGTTAGGGTTAGGTTAAGGTTAAGGTTAAGGTTAGGTTAATGTTAAAGTTAGGTCATAGTTAAGGTTAAGGGTGAATTAAGGTTAAGTTAAGTGTAAAGTCAAGGTTTAGGTTACGTTAAGGGTAAGGTTAAGGTTAAGGGTAAGGTTAAGGTTAGGTTAAGGTTAAGGTTAGGTTAAGGGTAAAGTTAAGGTTAAGGTTAGGTTAAGGTTAAGGTCAAGGTTATCGGTAAAGTTAAGGTCAATGTTAGGGTTAGGTTATAGTTAAGGTTAAGGTTTTGTACAAGGTTAAGGTAAGGTTAAGGTTAAGGTTAGGTTAGGATAAAGTCAAGGTTAAGATTAAGGTTACGGGTTTAGTTACGTTAAGGTGAAGGTTACGGTTAAGGTTAAAGTCAAGGTTAAGAGTTTGGTTATGGTTAAGGTTAAGGATAGGTTAAGTTAAGGTTAATGTTAGGTTATGGGTAAAGCTAAGGTTAATGTTAGGGTTAAGGTTAGGGGAAGGTTAAGGTTAAGGTTAAGGTCAGGTTAAGGTGAGGGTTAGGTTCTATTTAAGGTTAAGGTTAGGTTAAGGGTAAGATAAGGTTAATTCTAAGGTTAAGGTTAGGTTAAGGTCAAGGTAAAGGTTAAGGTTAAGGTCAAGGTTAAGGGTAAATTTAAGGTCATGGTTAGGGTTAGGTTATAGTTAAGGTTATGGTTAGGTTAAGGGTAAAGTCAAGGTTAATGTTAAGGTGAAGGTTAAGGATAAGGTTAAGGTTATGGGTTGTAGGTTTAGTCAGGTTAAGGTTAAGGTCAAGATCAAGGTTAAGGGTAAGGGTAAGGTTAAGGTCAAGGTCAAGGTCAAGGTTAAGGTTAAGTTAGGTTAAGGGTAAGGTTATAGTTAGGTTAAGGTTAAAGTGAAGTCTTGTGTAGCTAAGATCGGTGATAGGAATATTGCCTCTTTAAGAGGTTCAAAGGCCTTAGTTGCTTCAGGAGTCCATGAAAATGCATATTTCTTCAATAATCGCTTTAGAGGTGTTGCTATTCTCCCATAATTCTTAACAAACTTGTGATAATACACTGTTAACCTGAGAAATCCTCGCAACTACTTTATGGTTGTGGGAACTTTCCATTCCTTATGGCTTTAATTTTGTTAGGGTTTATCTTTAACACCCTCGTGAGATACAATATGACCCAGAAATTCCACCTCTTCTACTCTAAAGAAACATTTGGATGTTTTTGCATATAATTGTTTATCCTGCAATAGTTTGAGCACCCTGTCAACATTTTCAACATGATCCTTCCAAGACCTGTTTTAGATTAGTATATCATCAAAAAATACTAGCACAAATTTTCTAAGGAAGGGTTTGAAAATGGAATTCATCAAACCTTGAAATGTAGAAGGTGCATTGGTAAGGCCAAAAGGCATGACCAAAAATTCATAATGACCCTCATGAGTTCGAAATGTTGTTTTCGGAATATCTTTAGTATTCATTCTAATTTGATGATATCACTTCCTGGAATCAAATGAATAGCATGATCATGATCGTGAATAGGTGGGAGTCCTTACCTTAACCCTTACCCTTACCCTTAACTATAACCTAACCCTAACCTTGACCAAACCCTTATCCTTAACCTTAACCTGACTAAACCCATAACCTTAACCTTAACCTTAACGTTACCCTTAACCTTAACCCTAACCTTACCCTTAACCTCAACTTTAACCTTAACCTTCCCATAACCTTAACCTTAACCTTAACCCTAATCTTAACCTTAACCTTAACCTTAACTTTAACCTTAACCTTCCCCTAACCTTAACGTTAAATTTACCCTTAACCTAACCTTAACCTTAAATTTAACCTTAAACTAACCTTAACCTTGACCAAACACCTAAATTTAACCTCAACCTTGACCTTAAACTTAACATTAACCTTAACCTTACCCGTAATATTAAACTTAACCTTGACCTTAACTATAACCTAACCTTAACCTTAGGTTAAGGTCAAGGTTAGGTTAAGGGTAACATTAAGGTTAAGGTTAAAGTTAAGGTTAAGGTTAGGTTATATTGAAGGTTAAGGTGAAGGTTATGGGAAGGTTAAGGTATTGTCAAGGTTAGGGTTAGCTTATAGTTAAGGTCAAGGTTAAGGTTAGGTTAATGTTAAGGTTACGTGTTTAGTCAGGTTAAGGTTAAGGTTAAGGTTAAATTCAAGGTTAAGGTTATGGTTATGGGAAGGATAAGCTTGAGGTTAAGGGGTTAAGGTTAGGTTAAGGTGAAGTCATCGTTAAGGTTAGGTTAGGTTAAGGTTTAGGTTATGGTTATGGGAAGGTTAAGGTTAAGGTTAAGGTTATAGTTAAGGTCAAGGTTAAGGTTAAAGTTATAGTTAAGGTTAAGGTTAGGTTATAGTGAAGGTTAAGGTTAAGACCCGTAACCTTAAACCTTAACCTTAACCTAACCTTAAGCATAACCTTATCTTAACCTTAACCTTAATCTTAACCTAACTATAACCTTACCATAACCTAACTTAACCTTAACCTTAACCTTAACCTTAACCTTAGGTTAAGGTTAAGGTTAAGGTTAGGGTAAGGTTAGGGTAAAGGTTCGGGTTAAGTTTAAGGTTAAGGGTTTGGTCAAGGTTAGGGTTAGGTTATAGTTAAGGTCAGGTTAAGTTTAAGGTTAAGTTTAGGTTATGGTTAAGGTTAGGTTAAAGTTAATATTAAGGTTAAGGTTAAGAGAAAATATAAGTTTATGATTAAGGTTAAGGTTAGGGTTAGGTTATAGTTAAGGTTAAGGTTAAGGTTAAGGTTAAGGTTAGGCTAAGGGTAAAGTTAAGGTTAAGGTTAAGGTTAAGGATAAGGTGAAGGTTAAGGGTAAGGTTAAGGTTATGGTTAAGGGTAATGTTAAGGTTAGGTTAAGGTTAAGTTTAAGGTTAAGTTTAAGGGTTTGGGAAGGTTAAGGTTATGACTTAGGTTATAGTTAAGGTTAAAGGTAAGGTTAGGTTTAAGGTTAGGGTAAGGTTAAGGGTAAGATTAAGGTTAACCAAACCTTACCTTAACCTTAACCTTAACCTTAACCTTAAACTAACCTTAACCTGACTAAACCCGTAACTTGAACCTTAACGTAACCTTAACCTTGAATTTAATCTTAACCTAACTTTAACCTTAACCTTAACCTTAAATTTACCCTTAACGTAACCTTAACCTTAACCTTAAGGTTAAGGTTAAGGTTAAGGGTAAGGTTAAGGTTAATGTTATGGTTAAGTTCAAGGTTAACGTTAACCTAACCTTAACCTCACCTTAACCTTTACCTAACCTTAACCTTAACCTTACCCATAACCTTAACCTTAACCTTAACCTTGACCTTAACTATAACCTAACCCTAACCTTGAGCAAACCCTTAACCTTAACCTGACTAAACCCACAACCTTAACCTTAACCTTACCCTTAACCTTAACTTATCCTTAACCTTAACCTTAACCATAATCTTAACCTTGCGTTAAGGTTAAGGTTAAGGTTAGGGTTAAGGGTAACGGTTAAGGTTAAGGTTACATGTTTAGTCAGGTTAACGTTAAGGTTAACGGTTAAGGTTAAGGTTAAGGTTAGGTTAATGTTAAGATTAGTTTAAGGGTAAAGTTAAGGTTATGGTTAGGGTTAAGGCTACGGTAAGGTTAGGGTTAGGTTAAGGTCAAGGTTAGGTAAATGTTAAGGTTAAGGTTAAGGTTAGGTTAAGGTTAAGGTTAGGTAAGGGTAAGGTTAACGATAAGCTAAACTGTAAGGTTAAGGTTATGGTTAAGGTTAGGTTAAGGGTAAAGTTAAGGTTAAGGTTAGGTTAAGGTTAATGTTACTGGTTACAGGTTTAGTCAGGTTAAGGTTAAGGTTGAGGTTATGGGCTTAGTCAAATTAAGGGTAAGGTTAAGGCTAAGGGGGTAAGGTTAATGTTAAGGTTAAGGGTAAGTTCAAGGTTAAGGTTAAGGTTATGGGAAGGTTAAGGTTAAGGTTAAGGTTAAGGGTTTTGATAAGGTTAAGGGTTTAGTTAAGGTTAAGGTAAAGGTTAATGTTAAGGGTTTGGTCAAGGTTAGGGTTAGGTTATAGTTAAGGTCAAGGTTAAGGTTAGGTTATAGTGAAGGTTAAGGTTAAGACCCGTAACCAAAACGTTAACCTTAATATTTACTTTACCTTAACCTTAACTATAACCTAACCCTAACCTTGAACAAAGCCTTAACCTTAACCTTAGCCTTAACCTGACTAAACCCATAAACTTAACCTAACTTAAACTTAACCCTAACCTTGACCTTGACCTTGACCTTGACCTTAGCTATAACCTAACCCTAAACTTAACCTTAACCTTAACCATAAGCTTAACCTTAACCTTGACCTTAACATTAACCTTAGCCTTAACCTTATCTTACCCTTAACCTTAATTTATCCTTAACCTTAACCTTAACCTTATCCTTGACCTAACCATAACCTTAACCTTAACCTTACCTATAACCTAACCCTAACCTTAACCCTCAATATAACCTAACCTCAACCATAACCTTAACCTTAAGCTTACCCTAACCTTAAACTTAACCTTAACCTTAACCTTATCTTAACCAAACTTTAAGTTTAACCTTAACCTTAACCATAACCCTAACCTTGACCAAACTCTTAACCTTAACCTTAACCTGACTAAACCCGTAACCTTAACCTTAACCATAACCTGACTAAACCCATAACCTTAACCTTACCCTTAACCTAACCTTAACTTTAACCTTAACCTAACTATAACCTTACCCTTAACCTAACTTAACCTTAACCTTGACCTTGACCTTAACCTTAACCTTACCCTTATCCTTCACCTTCACCTTCACCTTAACCTCACTAAACCTGTAACCTTAACCTTACCCTTAACCTTAACTTGAACCTTTACGCTTAACCTTAACCTTAACCTTAACCTTACCCCCTTAACCTTAACCTTAACCTAACCTTAACCTTAACCTTAACTAAAACCTAACCCTAACCTTAACCAAACCCTTAACCTTAACCTAACCTTAACCTTGACTTTACCCTTAACCTAACATTAACCTTGACTTTACCCTTAACCTTACCTTAACCTTAACCTTGGCTTTACCCTTAACCTAACCTTAACCTTAACCTTAGCCTTAACCCTATCTTAACCTTAACTTAACCTTAGCATTAACCTTAAGTTAACTATAACCTTACCTTAACATAACTTAACCTTAACCTTAACCTTGACCTTAACCTTAACTTTAACTTTACCCTAACCTTAAGCGTTTAGTCAGGTTATGCTTAGGGTTAGGTTAAGGTTAGGTTAGGTTAAGGTTAAGGTTAAGGTTAACGTTAAGATCAAGGTTAAGGTTAGTTTAAGGGTAAGGTTAAGGTTAAGATTAGGTTAAGGTTACGGTTAATGTTAATCTTAAGCTTGATGTTAAGGGTTTGATCAAGGAGTTTAGGGATATGGTTAAGGTTAAGGTTAAGGTAAAGGTAAAGGTTAAGGTTAAGGTTCGGGTTAAGGTTAGGGTAAGGTTAAGGTTAAGATAAGGATAATTTTAAGTTTAAGGTTAGGTTATGGTTAAGGTTAAGTTTAGGTTTAGGTTAAGATAAGAATAAGGTTAAGGTTAAGGTTAGGGTAAAGGTTAAGGTTAAGGTTAAGGATAAGGTTAAGGTTAACTTAAAGGTAAATTCAACTTGTAACCTTAACCTTAACCTTCACTATAACCTAACCCTAACCTTGACCAAACCCTTAACCTTAACTATAACCTAACCTTAACCTTTACGAAACCCTTAACCTAAACCTTGACTTCACTCTTAACTTAAGCTTGACCTTAACTGTAACCTTAACCTTACATTAACCTAACTTGACCTTCACCTTGACCTTGACCTTAACCTTAACCTTAACCTTACGCTAACCTTAAGGGTTTAGTCAGGTTAAGCTTAAGCTTAAGGGTTTGGTCAAGGTTAGGGTTAGGTTAAGGTTAAGGGTGAAGGTTAAGGGTAAGTTTAAGGTTAAGTTTAGGTTAAGGGAAAAGTTAAGGTTAAGGTAAGGGTTAAGGTTAAGGTTAAGGTTAAGTTAGATTAAATTAAGGTCAAGGTTAAGGTCAAGGTTAAGGTTAAGTTAGGTTAAGGTAAGGTTAAGGTTAAGGTTGGGGTTAAGGTTAGGTTAAAGGTAAATTCAAGGTTAAGGTTAGGTTAAGGGTAAGGGTTTGGTCAAGGTTAGGGTTAGGTTATAGTTAAGGTCAATTTAAGGTTAAGGTTAAGGGTTTGGTCAAGGTTAGGGTTAGGCTATAGTAAATGTTAAGGTTAAAGGTAAAGATAATGTTATGGTTACGGTTTAGGTTAGGGTTAGGTTATAGTTAAGGTTAAGATTACGTTAAGGGTAAAGTTAAGGTTAAGGTTAGGGTTGAGGTTAGGAGAACGTTTTAGTTAAGGTTAATGTTAGGTTAAGGTTAGGATAAGGTTAAGGTTAAGGTTAGGTTAAGGGTAAAGTTAAGGTTAGGTTAGGTTAAGGTTAAGGGTTTGGTCAAGGTTAGGGTTAGGTTATAGTTAAGGTTAGGTTAAGGTTAGGTTAAGGGTAAAGTCAAGGTTAAGGTGAAGGTTAAGGGTAAGGTTAAGGTTAAGGTTACGGGTTTAGTCAGGTTGAGGCTAAGGTTAAGGCTTTGGTCAATTTTAAGGTTAGGTTAAAGTTAAGGTTAATGTTAGGTTAAGGGTAAATTAAGGTTTAAGGTTATGGTTAAGGTTAAGGGTAAGATAACATTAAGGTTAAGGTTAAGTTTGAGGGGGTAAGGTTAAGTTCAAGGTCAAGGTTACAGTTAGGTCAAGGTTAAGGTTAAGACGAAGGATAAGGATAAGTTAAGGTTAAGGGTAAGATAAGGTTAAGGGTAAAGTCAAACCTTAACCTTAACCTTAAGTTTAACCTTAACCTTCCCTAACATTAACCCTAACCTTAACCTTAACCTGAAAATTAGCCTAACCTTAGCCATAGCCTTAACCTTAACTTTACCCTTAACCTAACCTTAACCTTACCCTAACCATAACCTTAACTTTACCCTTAACCTGATCTTAACCTTAACCTAACCTTAACCTTGACTTTACCCTTAACCTAACCTTAACCTTACCCTAACGTTTACCTAACCTTAACCTTAATCTTAGCCATAACATTAACCTTAACCTTAACCTTTACCTTAACTATAACCTAAGCCTAGCCTTGACCAAACCCTTAACCTTAACATTAACCTGACTAAACCCGTAACCTTCACCTTAACCTTACCCTTAACCTTAACTTATCCTTAACCTTAACCGTAATCTTAACCTCACGTTAAGGTTAAGGATAAAGGTAAGGTTAGGGTTAAGGGTAAAGGATAAGGTTAAGGTTAAGTTTACAGCTTTAGTTAGGTTAAGGTTAAGGTTAAGGGTTTGGTCAAGGTTAGGGTTAGGTTATACTTAAAGTCAAGGTTAAGGTTAAGGTTAAGGTTAGGTTAAGGTTAAGGGTGAAGGTCAAGGTTATGGTTAAGGTTAGGTTAAGGTTTAGGTTAAGGTTAATGTTAAGGTTAGGTTACAGTGAAGGTTAAGGTTAAGACATGTAACCTTAACCTTGACCTTACCCTTAATATTAGCCTTAACTTAACTTTTACCTTCAATTTACCCTTATATTAAACTTAACCTTCACTATAACATAACCCTAACCTTGGACAAACCCTTAACCTTAACTTTAATACTACCCTTAAGCTTAAAATTAACCTTAACCTTACTAAACTCGTAACCTTAACCTTAAACTTAACCTTACTATAACCTAACCCTAACCTTGACAAAACCCTAACCTTAACCTTAACTTTACCCTTAATCTAAAATTAACCTTAACTATACCTTTAACCTAATATTAACCTTAACCTAACCTTAACCTTACCCTTAACCTTGACCTTAACCTTAACTTAATCTAACCTTAACCTTAACCTTAACTATAACCTAAAACTAACCTTGACCAAACCCTTAACCTTAACCTTTTCTTAACCTTACCCTAACCTTAACCTTATCCTTAACCTAGCTATAACCTTACCCTTAACCATAACCTTGACCTTAACTATAACCTAACCCTAACTTTGACCAAACCCTTAACCTTAACCTTAACCTGACTAAACCCGTAACCTTAACCTTAACCTTAACATTAACCTAATCTTAACCTTAACTAAAACCTAACCCTAACCTTAACCAAACCCTTAACCTTAACCTTAACCTAAACCTTAACCTTAACCATAACCCTGACCTTAACCTAACCTTAACGTTAACCTTAACCTAACTATAACCTTACCCTTAACTTTAACCTTGACATTAACTATAACCTAACCCTAACCTTGACCAAACCCTTAACCTTAACACTAACCTAACTAAACACGTAACCTTACTGTTAACCTTAACCAAACCTTAACCTTAACCTTAACCTTAATGTTAACCTAACCTTAACCTTAACTTTACCTTAACCTTGACTTTATCCTTAACCTAACCTTAACCTTCACCAAACCCTTAACCTTAACCTTAACATTAACTTTATCCTGAACCTAATCTTAACTTTAACCTGACCTTAACCTTGACTTTAACATTAACATAACCTTAACATTGACCTTAACCCAAGGTTAATATTATGGTTAAATTTAAGGTTAAGTGTAAGGTTAGGGTAAGGTTAGGGTTAGGTTAAGGTTAAGGTTAGTTTAGGTTAGTTTAGGTTAAGGTTAAGGTTAATTTTAATGTGAGGTTAAGATTAAGGTTAAGGTTATGGTAAGGTTAGGTTGAGGTTGTCTAGGAAATTTAGCATCCTAAATTGCTAACATAAATTATCAACCAGGGCTAGTAAACTGATGAAGTGTGGTGCACTATATGTGCCTAAGTGACCTCTTCGTTACTTCGTTGTATGTGTTTTTCTTATTGTTTTTGGGGGTTTTGTGTTTTTAGTACTTAGTACGCTACTCTATGTTCAAAAGATGAAATCAAATCTATGTCAAAAAGAAAATAAAAGGAAACCTTAGATGCAAAACAGAGTTAAATTCTATCCCTAATTAGGAAAATGATGAAAAACAAAGCATTCTAATCCATGGATATCCTAGCTTGCAAATGAACATTCATGAAATGAAAAGTAACTCAAAACACTACAACTTAATCTGATTCATTTAGTTAGAGATTTGTTGGAAGAGCTTGTTAAAAAGATTAATTTTAATGCAATGAGGATCTCCTAAAACATAAAAGGAAATGTTGAAACAAACAGTAACTTAAAAAATTATAGTGAAATCTCATTCATTTGATAGAAGTTTATTGGAAGAGCTTGAGAAAAATATTACTATAATGTAGTAAGGATCTTCTATGAAATGCTGAAACAACTTATAACATTACAACTAAATCTCATTCATGAGTTAGAGGTTTATTGGAAGAGGTTGTGAAAGAGATAAATCATAATGTGATAAGGATCTTCAATGAAGCAAAACAATCCATAACTCACAATACTACAACTTAGTGCCATTCGTGAATTAGAGGTTTATTGGAAAAGCTTTTGAAAGAGACTAACTACAATATAATAAGGAATCTGATCTAAAATTGTGTGAACAAAATATTTCTTATATAGAGATTGACAATAGGGGCTTTTACTCATTATTTCACCTTTACTAGAAAGGATGAAACCAGAAGCTTCTGGCCCTCTTACTAACTCTGCCTAAAGAAATATAATGTAAACACTAAATATATCTGACAAATGAGGATCTTCTTTTTAACTAAATAATAGAAAACAAAATGCTAATAACTCAAAATATCACAATTGAATCCCATTCATTTAATAGAGATGTATTGGAAGATCTTGAGAAAGAGACTAACTGCAATATCATGAGTATCCTTTATCTAAGAAAATGACAAGAAAAATAATGCTAAAAGCTATGATTTCAGAAAGCAATCTAAGTAAGGAAATATGACAAAACAGAATTGAAAACAACTTATCTAGAAAACATGTAAAACCTCCTTGAATAGCAGGGGCCCTCTGCTACCAATTTGGTGTAATCCTTCTTCAGATCCTTAAAATTGTAATCAAAACACCATCAAGGAACTTCTTTATTGAAAAACTCACAAATCTACATCCCATTCCATCTTAAGCTTTGTTACAAAACACTCTCTATTCATTTCTCTCCTTCTCCTATTTTTCACTATTTTTTCACTACTCATGATAGGAGAAAGCTTCTCCTATTTATACAAAATATGAGGAGTTATCTCATTAATGGGAGTCCATAAATCTCTCCCTCCATCTCTAGAGTTACAATCAAAATAGGAAATGATAAGAGACGTGTCTTTCTAGTGTTTCAACACAACTAAGAAATGAGACACATATCCTCTTAGAGTTTCAATACAACAAGGAAATGAGACACATATCCTCATGATCCCATGATCTTCTCTAACCAGATTCGAATTTGTCCTTAGAGTGCCACATAAGGGTCTTCTAGAAGTCTCCTTTTGATCTACACATGTCAACAATCTCAACCCACTTGTTAGGTATAAGCATATGCATGTTATTTTCTAATTGTTAACCACAAATTCACTTAAAAAGGCTAAGAATTAATAAAGTTTGGAGAAACATAAATGTGGCCCAATGATAATGAAGTGGGATGAATGTAGTGACATAGTAGTGAAATGGAGGTGATATAATGGACATAATAGTGAAAGTGTAATGGAAATGAATGACATTTTCAAGACCCAACAAAGGTGAAGGTTAGGTTAAGGTTAAGGTTAAGGTTAAGGGTAAAGATAAGGTTATGGTAAAGGTTAAATTTAGGCTTAGGTTATAGCTAAAGTTAAGGTTAGGTTAAGGGTAAGATAAGGTTAAGTTCAAGGTTGTTTTAAGGTTAAGGTTAGGTTCAAGTTAAGGTTAAGGTTATGGGTTTGATCAAGGTTAGGGTTAGGTTAACGTTAAGGTCAAGGTTAAGGTTAGGTTATAGTGAAGGTTAAGGTTAAGATAAGGTTAAGGTTAAGGTTATGGTTAAGGTTAAGGTTAGGTAAAGGTTAAGGTTAAGGTTAATTTTAAGGGTTTGATGAAGGTTAAGGTTAGGTTATAGTTAAGGTTACAGGTTTGGTCAGGTTAAGGTTAAGGGTAAGGTTAGGTTAAGGGTAAAGTTAAGGTTAAGGGTAAAGTCAAGGGTTTAGCTAGGTTAAGGTTAAGGTTAACGGTTTGGTCAAGGTTAGGGATAGGTTAAGGTTAAGGGTAAAGTTAAGGTTAAGGTTAGGTTAAGGTTAAGGTTAAGTTTAAGGGTTTGGGAAGGTTAAGGTTAAAGGTTTGGGAAAGTTAAGGTTAAGGTTAAGGTTAGGCTAAGGTTAAGGTTAAGGGTTTAGTTAAGGTTAGAGTTAAGGTTAATGTTAAGGATAATTTAAGGTTAAGGGTAAGATAAGCTTAAGGTTAAGGTTAAAGTTAGGTTAAGGGTAAAGTAAAGGTTAATGTTAGGTTAAAGTTAGGTTAAGGTTAAATTTAAGGTTAGGTTAAAGTTAGGTTAGATTAAAGTTAGGTTAGGTTAAAGTTAGGTTAAGGTTAAAGTTAAAGTTAAGGTTAAGGTTTGGTCAAAGTTAGCGTTAGGTTATAGTTAAGGTTAAGATAAGGTTAAGTTTAAGGATAAGGTTAAGCTTAAGCTTAGGTTAAGTTAAGGTTAAGCTTAAGGTTTGGTCAAGGTTAGGGGAAGGTTAAGGTTAAGGTTAGGTTAAGGGTCAAGTCAAGGTTAAGGTTAGGTTAAGGGTAAGGGTTTGGTCAAGGTTAGGGTTAGGTTATAGTTAAGGTTAGGTTAAGGTTAAGGTTAAGGGTTTGGTCAAGGTTAGCGTTAGGTTATAATTAAGGTTAAGGTTAAGGTTAGGGGAAGGTTATGGTTAAGGTTAAGGTTAAGGGTTTGGTCAAGGTTAGGTTAAGGTCAAGGTTAAGGTTAAAGTTAGGTTAAGTTTAAGGTTAAAGTTAAGGTTAATGTTATGGTTAAGGTTAAGGTTAAGGATAGGTTAAGGTTAGGATAAGGTTAAGGTTAAGGTTAAGGTTAAGCGTGAAGGTTAAGGGTAAGGTTAAGGTTAAGGTTAGCCTTAACCTTCACTATAACCTAACCTTAACTCTAACCTAACCCTAACATTAACAAAACCTTAACTTAACCATAACCATAACCTTAACATTGCCTTTAACCTTAAGATTAAGCTTAACCTAACCTTATCTGTGACCTTCATCATAACCTAACCCTAACCTTGACCAAACCTTAACCTTAACCTTAAATTAACCTTAAACTTAACCTTAACCTTCCGATAACCATAACCTTAACCTTAACTTTACCCTTAACCTTAACCTTACGTTTACCTAACAATAACCTTACCCTTAACCTTAACCTTGACCTTAACTATGAGGTAACCCTAACCTTAACCTTAACCCGAACCTTAACCATAAATTTACCCTTAACCTAATATTAACCTTACCCTAACCTTACCCCTAACCTTATGCTTAACCTTACCCTTAACCTTAACCTTAACTTTTCGCTTAACCTAATATTAACCTTACCCTAACCTTACCCTTAACGTTAACCTTAACCTGAGGTTAAGATTATGGTTATGGTTAAGGTTAAGGTTAAGGTTAAGGTTAAGGTTAAGGGTTTGGTCAAGGTAAGGATTAGGTTATAGTTAAGGTAAACTTAAAGTTTACGTTATATTCAAGGGTAAAGTTAAGGTTAAGGTTAATGTCAAGTTCAAGGCTAAGGTTAAGTAAAGGTTAAGATAAGGTTAAGGGTAAGGTTAAGGTTAAGGTTAAGGGTTTGGTCAAGGTTAGGGTTAGGTTATAGTGAATTTTAATCTTAAGTTAAGGGTAAAATCAAGGTTAGGGTTAGGTTAAGGTTAAGATTAGGTTAAGGGTAAAGTTAAGGTTAAGGTTAGGTTAAGGTTAAGGTTATAGTTAAGGTCAAGGTGAGATAAGGTTAAGGTTAGGATTACAGGTTTAGTTAGGTTAAGGTTAAGGTTAAGGGTAAGGGTAATTTTAGGGTTAAGGTTAGGGTAATTTTAGGGTTAACCTAAACCTTAACCTTAACTTGAACCTTTACCCTAATGTTACCCTTAACATTAACCTTAACTATAACCTAACCCTAACCTTGAAAAAAACCTTAACCTTAACCTTAACCCAACTAAACCCTTAACCTTAACCTAACTAAACCCATAACCATAACCTTAACCTTAACCTTAACCTGACTAAACCCATAACCTTAAATTCAACCTTAACTTTACCCTTAACCTAACCTTAACCATAACCTTAACCTTAACCTCAACCTTACCCTTAGCTAACCTTAACCATAACTTTACCATTAACCTTAACATTAACCTTAACCTTAACCATAACCTTAATCTTAACCTTAACCTGAACCTTTACCCTAACCTTTCCCTTAACCTTAACCTTGACCAAACCCTTAATATTAACCTTAACCTAACCTTAACCTTGACCTTAACTATAACCTAACCCTAACCTTGACCAAACCCTTAACATTAACCTTAACCTTAACCTTAACCCTAACCTTAACCTTAACCTCAACCCTAAATTTATCCCTAACGTAACCTTAAATTTACCCTTAAATTTAACCTCAGTCTTAACCTTGACTTTACCCTTAACCTAACATTAAGGTTAAAGTTAAGTTAGGCTAAGGCAAGTTTAAGGTTATGGTTAGGTCAAGGTTAAGGTTAAGGTTAATGTTAAGGATAAGTTAAAGTTAAGGGTAAGACAAGGTTAAGGTTAAGGGTTTGGTTAAGGTTGCGGTTAGGTTATAGTTAAGTTTAAGGGTTTTTTCAAGGTTAGGGTTAGGTTATAGTTAAGGTTAAGGTTAAGTTTGAGGTTAGATAAAGGTTAAGATTAAGGTTATGGTTATGGGAAGGTTAACATTATGTTATAGTTAACCTTAACCTAACCTTAACTGGTTATGGGAAGGTTAAGGTTAGGTTATAGTTAACCTTAGCGTAACCTTAACCTTACCTTAACCTTTACCTAACCTTAACCTTAAACTTAACCTTGACCTTAACTATAACCTAACCCTAACCTTGACCAAACCCTTAACCTTAACCTAACTTAACCTTAATCTTGACCTTAACCTTAACCTTAACCTTACCTTTACCCTAACCTTAAACTTAACCTTCGCATAACCATAACCTTAACCTTGACTTTACCCTTAACCTAACCTTAACCTTAAACTTAACCTAACCCTAACCTTGACCAAAACCTTAACCTTAACTATAAACTAACCTTTACCTTAACCTTCCAATAACCATAACCTTAACCTTAACCTTAACCTTAACTTTATCCTTAACCTAAACTTAACCTTGAATTTAACCTTAACCTTAACCTTGAATTTACCCTTAACCTTAACCTTATCCTTTACCTTAACCTTAACTTAACCTTAACCTGACTAAACCCGTAACTTTAACCTTAACCTAACCTTAACCTTGACTTTACCCTTAACCTAACCTTAACCTTGACTTTACCATTAACGTAACCTTGAACTTAATCTCCCATGACCAAACCCTTAACTTTAACCTGACTAAACCCTTAAGGTTAGGGTAAAGTTAAATTTAAGGTTAAGGTTAGGCTAATGTTATGGTTAAGGTTACCATTAGGTCAAGGTTAAGGGTTTATTTAGGTTAAGGTTAAGGTTAAGGGTTTGGTCAAGGTTAAGGGTAAAGTGAAGGTTAAGGTCAGGGTGAAGGTTAAGGGTAAGGTTAAGGTTAAGGTTGAGGTTATGCTAAAGTTAAGGTTAAGGGTAAACTCAAGGTTAAGGTTAAGTTAAGGGTAAGGTTAAGGTTAGTTTAAGGTTAAGATAATATTAAGCGTAAGGTTAAGGTTACGTTAAGGGTAAATTCAAGGTTAAGGTTAGGTTAAGGCTAAGATAAAGTTAAGGTTAAGGTTAAGGTTAAGTTTAGGTTAAGGGTATAGTTAAGGTTAAGGTTAAGGGTAAGGTTAAGGTTAAGGTGAAGGTTAAATTTAAGGACCTTACCCTTAACCTTATCTTAACCTTAAAATTAACCTTAACCTTAAACTTAACCTTCACATTAACTATAACCTAACCCTAACCTTAACCAAACCCTTAACCTTAACCTTATCCATAACCTTAAACTTAACCTTCCCATTACCATAGCCTTAACCTTAATGTTGCCTTACCCTTAACCTTAACCTTGCCCCCTTACCTTAACCTTAACTTTAACCTGACTAAACCCATAACCTTAACCTTAAACTTAACCTAAATAAACCCATAACCCTTAACCTTATATTAACCTTACCTTAACCCAACCTTAACCTTAACCTTAACCTTAACCTAACCTTAAACTTAACCTTAACTTTACCCTTAACCTAACCTTAACCTTAAATTGAACTATAGCCTAACCTAACCTTAACCTTACCTTAACCTAACTTAACGTTGACCTAATCGTAACATTATCCTTATCTTAACCTAACATAATTGTAACCTTAATCTTAACCATAACCTTAACCTTAACCCTTACCTTAACCTTAACCTTCACCCTTAACCTTAAACTAAGCCAAACCTTAACCTAACCTTAACCTTGACCTTAACCTAACCTTACCCTCACCGTAACTTTAGTTTTACCCTAACCCTAATCTTAACTTTACCCTTAACCTAATCTTAACCTTAAACTAACCTTAACCTTACCCTCAACCTTGACCTTAACCTTAACTTTAATTATGACCTACCCTAACCTTGACAAAACCTTAACCTTAACCTAAACTTAACCTAACCTTAACCTTCACCTTAAACTTAACCATAACCTTAACCTTAACCTTACCCTTAACCTTAACCTTATCTTAACCTTAGCTATAACCTTACCCTAACCTTAACCCTAACATTACCCTTAACCTTAACTTTACCCTTAACCTTGACTTTAACCTTAACCTTCCCCTAACCTTAACCTTAACCTTAACCTTAACCTTCCCCTAACATTAACCTTAACCTTAACTCTAACCTTAATGTTAAGGTTAAGGTTATGGGTTTAGTCATGTTAAGGATAAGGTTAAGGTTAAGTTTATGGTTATGGGAAGGTTAAGGTTAGGTTAAGGTTAAGATTAGGGTAAGGTTAAGGTTAAGGGTTTGGTCTAGGTTAGGGTTAGGTTATAGTTAAGGTCAAGGTTAAGTTCAAGGTTAAGGTTAAGGTTAGGTTAGGTTAAGGTTAAGGTTACGAGTTTAGTCAGGTTAAGGTTAAGGTTAATATTAGGTTAAGGGTAAAGTTAAGGTTAAGGTGAAGTTTAAGGTTAAGGTTAAGGTGAAGGTTAAGGTGAAGTTTAAGGTTAAGTTTAAGGTTAAGGTTAAGGGTTTATTCAGGTTAAGGTTAAGGTTAAGGGTTTTGTCAAGGTTAGGGTTAGGCTATAGTTAAGGTTAAGGTTAGGGTTAAGGTTATAGTGAAGGTTAAGGTTAAATATAACCTTAACCTTAACTATTACCTAACCTTCACCTTAACCTTAACTTTACCCTTAACCTAACCTTAACCTTACCCCCTTAACCTTAACCTTAACCTGACTAAACCCGCAACCTTAACCTTACCCTTACCTAACCTTAACCTTAACCTAACCTTAACCTTAAATTTACCTTTAACCTAACCTTAACCTTAACTATAACCTAACCCTAACCTTAACCTTAACATTAGCCTTATTTTAACCTTAACCTTCACTATAACCTAACCTTAACCTTGACCTTAACTATAACCTAACCCTAACCTTGACCAAACCCTTAACCTTAACCTTAACCTGACTAAACCCATAACACCTAAACCTAATCTTGACCAAACCCTTAACCTTAACCTTAACTTTACCGTTAACCTAACCTTAACCTTGACTTTACCCTTAACCTAACCTTAACCTCGACATTAACTATAACCTAACCCTAACCTTGACCAAACCATAACCTTAACCTTAACTTAACCTTAACCTTAACATTAGCCTCCCCATAGCCATAACCTTAACCTTAACCTTACCTAACCTTAACCTTAACCTAACCTTACCCTTAACTTTACCTTAACCTTAACTTTACCGTTAACCTAACCTCAACCTTGACCTTAACTATAACATAACCCTAACCTTGAGAAAACCATTAACCTTAACCTTATCCTTAACCTTAACTTAACCTCCCTTAACCTTAACCTTCACTATAACCTAACCGTAACCTTGACCTTAACTATAACCTAACCCTATCGTTGGCCAAACCCTTAAACTTAACTTTAACTTGACTAAACCCTAAACCTTAACCTTAACCTTACCCTTAACCTTCACCTTAACCTTAAATTTACCCTTAACCTAATCTTAACCTTAACATTAACCTTAACCTTACCCTTAACCTTACCCTTAACCTTAAGCTTAAGCTTAACCTTCCCATAACCTTAACCTTAACCTTAACCCTAACCTTAACCTTAACCTTCTCCTAACCTTAACTTTACCCTTAACCTAACCTTAAACTTGACATAAATCTTAACTTAACCTTAACCTTGACCAAACCCTTGACCTTAACCTTGACCTTAACCTTGACCTTAACCTTAACCTTACCCTTAACCTTTAACTTAACCTTGACCTTAACCATAACCTAACCCTAACCTTATGTTAAGTTCAAGGTTATGTTAAGTGTAAAGTTAAGGTTGAGGTTAAGGTTAAAGTTAAGGTTAAGGTTAAGGTTATGTTATAGTGAAGGTTATGGGGAGGTTAAGGTTAAGGTAAAGGTAAGGTTAAGGTTAAGGTTTGGTCAAGGTTAGGGTTAGGTTATAGTTAAGGTCAAGGTCAAGGTTAGGTTAAGGTTAAGGTTAAGGGTAAAGTCAAGGTTAAGGTTATGGTTATGGGAAGGTTAAGGTTAAAGTTAAGGGGTTAAGGTTAGGTTAAGGTAAACTCAAGGTTAAGGTTAGGTAAAGGTTAAGGTTAAGGTTATGGTTATGGGAAGGTTAAGGTTAAGGTTAAGGTTATAGTTAAGGTCGAGGTTAAGATTAAAGTTATTTTTAAGGTTAAGTAAAGGTTAATGTTAAGTGTAGGTTACAGTGAAGGTTAAGGTTAAGACCCGTAACCTTAAACCTTAACCTTAACCTAACCTTAAATCTTAACCTTATCTTAACCTTAACCAAACCCTTAACCTAATATTAACCTTAACCTAACCTTAACCTTAAGGGTTTGGTCGAGGTTAGGGTTAACCTTAACCCTTACCATTACCCTTAACTATAACCTAACCCTAACCTTGACCAAACCCTTAACCTTAACCTTAACCTTACCCTTAACCTTAACCTGACTAAACTCATAACCTTAACCTTAACCTTATCCTTAACCTTAACCCTAACCTTACCTTTAACCTTAACATTAACCTTAAACTTAACCTTAAGCTTAACCTTAACCTTCCCATAACCTTAACCTTAACCTTAATCCTAACCTTAACCTTAACCTTAACCTTCCCCTAACCTTTACCCTAACCTTAACCTTAACTATACCCTTAACCTAACCTTAACCTTAACTTTAATCTTAACTTAACCTTGACCAAACCCTTAACATTAACCTTAACCTTGACCTTAAACTTAACCTTAAAGTTAACCTTACCCTTAACCTTAAACTTAACCTTGACCTTAACTATAACCTAACCCTAACCTTAGGTTAAGGTCAAGGTTAGGTTAAGTGGTAGAGTTAAGGTTAAGGTTAAAGTTAAAGTTAAGGTTAAGGTTAAGGTTAAGGTTAGGTTATAGTGAAGGTTATGGGAAGGTTAAGGTTTGGTCAAGGTTAGGGTTAGGTTATAGTTAAGGTCAAGGTTAAGGTTAGGTTAAGGTTAAGGTTACGGGTTTAGTTAGGTTAAGTTTAAGGTTAAGGTTAGGTTAAGGGTAAATTCAAGGTTAAGGTTATGGTTATGGGAAGGTTAAGGTTAAGGGGTTAAGGTTAGGTTAAGGTAAAGTCAAGGTTAAGTTTAGGTTAAGGTTAAGGTTAAGGTTATGGTTATGGGAAGGCTAAGGTTAACGTTAAGGTTATATTTAAGGTCAAGTTTAATATTAAGGTTATGGTTAAGGTTAAGGTTAGGTAAAGGTTAACGTTAAGGGTAGGTTATAGTGAAGGTTAAGGTTAAGACCCATAACCTTAAACCTTAACCTTAACCTAGCCTTAAACTTAACCTTATCTTAACCTTAACCTTAGCCTAACCCTAACCTTACCTTAACCTAACTTAACCTTAAACTTAACCTTAACCTTAAACTTAAACTTAACCTTCACCTTAGGTTAAGGTTAAGGTTAGGGTAAAGGTTTAGGTTAAGGTTCAGGTTAATGGTTTGGTCAAGGTTAGGGTTAGGTTATAGTTAAGGTCAGGTTAAGGTTAAGGTTAAGGTTAGGTTACTGTTAAGGTTAGGTTAAGGTTAATATTAGGGTTAAGGTTAAGCGTAAAGATAAGGTTATGGTTAAGGTTAAGTTTAGGGTTAGGTTATAGTTAAGTTTAAGGTTAACGTTAAGGTTGAGGATAGGTTAAGGGTAAAGTTAAGGTTAAGGTTAAGGTGAAGGGTAAGGGTAAGGGTAAGGGTAAGGGTAAGGTTAAGGTTAAGGTTAAGGTTAGGTTAAGGTTAAGGTTAAGGTTAAGGGTTTTCAAAAGTTAAGGTTATGGGTTAGGTTATAGTTAAGGTTAAGGGTAAGGTTATGATTAAGGTTATGGTAAGGTTAAGATAAGGTTAAGAGTAAGGTTAAGGATAACCAAACCTTATATTAACCTTAACCTTAACCTTAACCTTAATCTAACCTTAACCTGATTAAAATTGTAACTTGAACCTTAACCTAACCATAACCTTGACATTACCCTTAACCTAACCTTAACCTTAACCTTAACTTTACCCATAATGTAACCTTCATCTTAACCTTAACCTTAACCGTAACCTTAAAGATAAGGTTAAGTTTATGGGCTAATTTTAAGGGTTTGTTCAAGGTTACGGTTAGGTTATAGTGAAGGTCAAGGTTAAGGTTAGGTTAACGTTAAGGTTATAGGTTTAGTTAGGTTAAGGTTAAGGTTACAGTTAAGGTTAAAGTCAAGGTGAAGGGTTTGGTCAAGGTTAGGGTTAGGTTACGGTTAAGGTTAAGACTATGGTTATGGGAAGGTTAAGGTTAAGGTTATGGTTAGGTTAAGGTTAAGTTTAAAGTCAAGGTGAAGGGTTTGGTCAAGGTTAGGGTTAGGTTAAGGTTAAGGTTAAGGCTATGGTTATGGGTTATGGGTTAAGGTTAGGTTAAGGGTAAAGTTAAGGTTATGTTTAGGGTATGGTTGGGGTAGTCACGTAGATGGCATTGAATCAAATATTTTCACTAACCTCCTAGTGAACTTTGCATAAGTAGAGATGTTTACATTTTTCAATGAAGAAGACTCAAATAACCACTAGGCATATGCTTTACCTTGGAGGTGTAGCGTTGCTACTTTTATGGCTTCTTATTCAGAAACTTGATGCAGTTGAAAATATGTGTCCAGCTTCCTTACCCAAGACTTGGTTGAGCTCTTAGGTGACCCATCAAAAGTAGGTCACCTATTACCAATATTTCTTGCATCACCGCAGTTAAAGTTAGGTTATAGTTAAGGTTAAAGTTAGGTTATAGTTAAGCTTACTGTTAAGGTTAATGTTAGCTTCTTGATGGGGGAAGGGTTCTTGCATCACCGAAGTTGTCTATGAAGATCCTCCTTGTCCTTTGTAACCCCACATCTGAAGAGGACACAATCAGTAAAGCTCAACAACTTGAACTGATCTACATGCAATTAGGATACATATACGACATGAGACAAAAACATCTATTTTTAGGGTTTTTCAGAGGAAATGTTCTTGAGGAGAATTATTGCCCTTATGCAGAAGGATGCCATCAAAGTGTTTTTAGGACATTTTACTATTCACGGGTCATGGGAATAGTTCTCCAATGTACGGGATAAGGGATTGCAGGGACGGTGACAAAATGTTGTGTAACAGATGCCCCCTAAAGCATGAGTTCGAAGAGAGAGGGAGGGGTGAAATGCTTTATGATAACGCGTCCAACTGAAAACACTATCATTGGAATACCTGTGAATACAAATAAAACTGATATCTCTGATACATGATATGTGGTATGGGCACAGCCATCCATAATAAAGTGTACAAAAACTGGGATCCAAGGTATGGACACAACCATCTAGTAAAATAAGGATCAACAAGTAGACTCAGGTATGGTCACAACCATCCAATCAAAAGAGTCATGTAACAAGTCATAATAATCCACAAAGAACCTACAACCCTGATTTCATCAGAAAAAATCCAGGGTCTTGCGCTCCATCTCGACCCGAACAAAGTACAACTTTGAGCAAGCGAATATGTGAGCTGAAGTCAACCATGAAAGAACATCGTCTGATTACTAGCCAATGATGAAAGCTGTTAACAGATGTGAGAGAAACCACCAATAATGACAATGGCTCTCAAGGTACAAGAGGTACAATCCATGGAATGTGAGCAATGATCTGGCGTCGAACACCTATAGAATCATCTGAATGAAGGCCAATAATGAAAACCTTGCGTCAAATGTGAAGAACTTACCATTGAGGCATGCATGCTCCAAGGTACCTGAAGGGTGTCTCTAGACCAACTTCCCGGATAATGAGCTGAAGTTGACAGGAAGTGACCATGATCAAAGGTGGGCCATAATGTTTCCCACGTCATCGACACGAGATAGAGGGATATAACGTTTGTGAATCAAGACCAATAGAGAATCAGAGGGAGGTTGAAAAATGCAGAGGAAAACTTCTCTTGAACATATTGGTGGCACGACACTAGATTTGGCGGTATTTTACATCAAGGGATCTGAGTTCATGGTGATGTGGCAAAGAGCAGATGAGCGGTCAAAAGAGATTACCCAAACCCATGGAGGAAAGCAGGTAACGAGATGAGATGTCCCCAATCCGACATGAATGCAGACAAGTGCCATGTTCAAGAGTGACATACTGTCGACACGACTATAATATTGGTTCCATTTTCCCCCACCATTTCTGGCAAGTACCCCAATTATTTTTGGAAACAAGCTTGAAGGGGATAGCATTTGCTTACGATATAAGTTTGTCCTTCAAACAAATCCAACCTAGTACATTTGACAAGCCCTAGGAAGGAGGAACTCGAGTAACGTCATTACGACAGAGTCTGATGTCATCATTTTTTAACGAGTTTGAAAAAGGAATAACCCGACATCTTTTCATATTTAGAGAGTTTGAAAAGACAGCGGAAAAGAAAACTCCAACAGTCCCTTTTCGTAGGTAGTCCCACAAATCCGAAAAGGTAGAAAACTATGTCTAAGAGAACCTCCTAGTCACAATAGGATAGGGTATTCCTTTTTCGTAAATAATCTATTCCAGACCAAAAAATGGGTAAACGTATACTGGGTAGATGTCGTTTCGTAGCCAATTTTAATGAGCTCAAAACGACAAGAGACTCGGCAATCTTTTCAATTTTAGAGAGTCAGAAAAGAGCTAAAAGGTGACTCCTCCTAGAGGAATGAGTGGTATAAAGGGTAGCAACTGGTTTTGGTGATGGTGTAACTACTCAGAACAAGTAAAGGTTGAGAGGTTGGCTAACAAGACCACTCATCGTAGATGTTCCTTAGGAATGGGTAAAACAATCAAGTAAAGACATATGATTGGCTAAGCATATGGTGACGGTGGAATGAGAAAACCAAGGCGCATATGGAAAAATAGGTTGATAAAATGGCAATAAAAAAATGGCTTTATTTTTACACAAGCATGAAATCAGGAAACTCTGCTTGAAGTTGGTTTCATTTTTTCACAAGCTTGAAACAAAGATAAACTGTTCTTGAAACCGGTTTCATTTTTACACAAGCTTGAAACAGAAACAAACTATGCTTGAAAAAATTAAGCATGCCCCCAACATGGTGACTCAATTCGAGGTACATGCCCCCTAAGCTTCAGTCCATATGAAAGGTAGATGGAGTGAAGGTTCAACTTACGAGATCAAGAGAAAGACTTGACTGGGATTTTACGAGATCTTATCAAAGATTCGAATTGAACAGGAATGTGTTTCATTATTTTAACGAGGTTGACACATTAAAAGAAACATCCTTATGAGCTAATTCATTTTTTAGGGAGCTTGACACAAGCATATGAACCATGCTCCAATAGAACTTTTTTCATGGTTTAAGGATCTTGACACAAGTAGACGAACCAGGCTCCGACATACCTTATTTCATGGTTTAAGGAGCTTGACACAAGCAGATGAACCATGCTCTGACATACCTTGTTTCATGGTTTAAGGAGCTTGACACAAGCAGATGAACCATGCTCCAACGAACTCATCATAATGAATAAGAATTCATAGCTTCCAAGGTTTTCCCATCCGATGGAAGGAAAACATCTTGGAAGTTGGGACCTAGTGCCCCCAACACACGATGCACAACGAAATTATCACTGAATACGGGCACAGGACAGGTAGCCACATAATTGACATGCGGCTGGGATGACACAACTGGTCGATAAAGATCTGCCAGGGATGATGGTGGAATAGCTGCCATATTAGGACCAAAGAACACAAGTTGATCGATGGTCACGATCCAAACTTGGTGCAGAAAACACATCACACGAAAGAGGGAAAAGACAAGCACTCCCATGGCATAAGTATAATCATGGCCCAAGAGTAAATTAAAATCCAAGGGGGTAGGAACAACCATCACGTCCATATGGACATTTTTCCCTCCCAAAGTAATAGGCAACTTTGGAAGGATCCTTAATAGTTGACTAGCTCCTCTGTTAAATGCCAAAATATTCTTCGTAACAGGCACAAGCGGCGGCGAACCAAAATCTTGCTAAGTAGTTGAGGATAAAATACTAACAGACACGCCTTCATCTATAATGGTGTTGGGTATGACCATATGGGAGGCCTATACCGTGATCTCAAAGGGCACATAAGAAGGAAGGCGATAACCTGCGAATCGACCCCAATTGAAGGAAGCGACCAAACTACTTGGAGGGGCTACCATCAAACTAAGATGGTCTTCCCTTGGTGTTATGGAAGAAGAAGGAGCATCCTCTGCCACCTCCATCATGGAGGCAGAAGGAGTATCCTATGGGAACTCCATCATGGGAGGAGGAGGAGTAGATTCTAGAGATACAGGGATGGGAGAATCTTTCTCCAAGTCCAAGGAATCTGAAGAAACAAGAAGAACATGATGGATGTGAGATCCACTCTCAACGTAAAAGACCTGGTGCATCGCAGATGGGTCCAGCTCAACTGATCCCATGACCAATGGTTGGTTAGGGACGGATTCATGATGGTGAATTTCTGGGGGAGCAAGATCAAGCAAGGATGACTCTTGATTGATCATTGAATCAACTGGTGAAGGACTCAAATAAAGTTGTTTGTAACCAGCCAGAAGGCATGGTGCAGAAATAGTCGATTTGTCCAAAACTCTCTTGGCTTCATCCATATATGGACAAAGGTGAATGGGATGATTCCCTTCACACAACTTACATGGATTGGTAAGGTTACCCTACCTCTTAGTAGTCTTACCAGCACTAGCTGAAGATGTGCCCCCAACCTAACTCTCAGAATTAAAGGAAATGGTGGACGACTGTTGGAACATACTTCAAGCACCTTGGGAATGCCAAGGAAATATCGAAGAAGATGGTTTCCCTTTCACAACATGCAAGCTAACTTAAATTTCCACGGAGGCTTGGAAGGTTCATCGAGAGTAGGTGTTTTAGAAGCAATAGCTACAGAATTAGCCTCTCTCTTATCTTACATCTTCCTAGTCTTCTTCTTCTTCTTCTTCTTAGCCACTTGGGTACTAGAATCCAAAATGTCACCAATAAAAGTAGAACATGAGGATGAAGAAATAGGCGAAGAAGGGGAGAGGTCCACCTTCGAATCAACATGGCGTTGCTCAGGTGAAGTAGTGGATGGTACAGCAGCCGGAACACTTGAGACCACAGAGGTTGAAAACAACCAAATAGGCAACCCAACAGTTAACCCAGGGAGGGATAACGTGGCCATATAAGGAGCACCAATATTTCCTAAAGTAGGAAAAGGACTAGGAATCCCTTTAGAGGGGACTCCTTGATTGGAAATATATAGAAAAGTTGCCATAAAAAACGACCTTGAAATAAAACACTAAGCACAAAATTTCTAACCAGGAATATTTCGTGGGCAATTTAATTTTTAAGACATTGAAACCAAACTCTGTTGTTTCATATTTTAAGAGTTGAGAAACAAGCAAAAGGTGACTCTATTGCTTTCAGGTTGGACACGAGCTTGAAAGGACAAGAGCTCGATGATCTTTTCAGTTAAAAGTGTCAGTAAAGATCAAAGTGACTGCTATGGTAATCTAGGTAAATGGGTGTACCAGATATTTGTGAATTTCCATATACACCTTGGTAAAAATGAAAGAGAAATATACCAAGGACTTAACGTACATGCAGGTAATCTCTTTGAACGTTGTGTCTGGTGTATCACGGGTAAAAGGAAGCAGACTCGGTTTCCAATGGATAAAGGATTTGAAACCTAATGGGGTCTCCCTTTATATACACGATGGTATGGGGAGCACAAGTCCGTACTAGCACTTTCTATATCCAAATGGCGAGCGACAAATACTAGGCTTAAAGACGCTGGAACACGTCTCTATCTTAGACTACTAGATTGTCCGTTAAGCTTAAATGTTGCCTTAGGTTAATTCAGTAAATTTTAAAGTTGATCTTCAATTTACATTTCGATTTCAAAGCCCTATCGAATGTTGGATCTCATGAAACCTCTAGATGCAAAATACATGCCACAAAATATCATTTCGTTCAATGAATAGCTATCTACGGGAGAGTTGAGAGCTTACAAATGATAGCAAAATGAACACACAAAACATCCACTACTAATTTCAATGCAAGCTAATGAAACTGGAAAAATTTTCTCTAGAATTATACAACACTAGTAATGCGAAAGAGTTTTCAATTTTCACTTTGCCAATAAAAAATGCAAAATAATTTTTTTGTATTTTTCAATATATTAGAGAAAATGCACTAAATAAATGAAAAACTAATGAAAACATCAATTTGAGAATGATAGAGGGAGAGCTACAAACAAAACAAGTTCACTCAACTCAAACAAGCACAATAAAGACTCAAACCGATGATGAAATCCCTCAAAATGAAGAATAATCTCGAAGGAGACTCAAACAAGCCGTGTGATCTAGGCTTGGAGCAACACAAAGAAAAACTGAATGAAGGAGAGGAAAATCACTCAATAAACACAATGACTCAATTGGATTCAGCAAGATGAATGCAAAGAAGCAGAAACAAAGTTGACCAGGAAAGCAAAGACCCAAAACTCCCCACGGGAGGCTCAGCACACTGAAGCACCTAGAAGCCCTAAGGCTAAAATGAAAAAATAATAGAAAAGGGAAAAAAACCGGGGGAAAAGGGCTAAAAAAGGTCAAAAATGACTTCAAAGCACTCAAACAATTAGAAAAAACAAACCAGGACCAAAACTCAAGCTCAGAGAGTCCAAAAACAGGAAAGCCCTAAAACCAAGTAGGGTTGGAGCGCCTGTGTGGCTGTAATATGCGCCAAACAGGGGATGGCGCGGGTGCCTAACTAGCAACTCACGCCCTTCGGTGTGACTATCAGAGGGATAACCGCGCCAATCAGGTTTACACTAGAAAACTATGAAAATGAACTAATAGAGGCTAGATCTGGTCTTCTGGGGCCTGAACAGGGTTTTAACACCAAGGAAGGTGAACCATAAAAGAAGACTAATCAAACAAAAATCCAAAAAACAACCCAATGGAAGAAGGACCAACTCCCACTGATTCCCTAGTGGAGTCACCAAATTTTTGTGGAGGTAAATCCCCTCTACAGAAAGAGGCAATCCCACTAGCCCTAGAGTGGGTCTAGCAACAATCAAAACACGTGAAGCTATTGATTCCTAGTTACAAAAGATAGAATCGTGATAGATCGCTTACTTTGATTCCTTCACTGTTGTTGTCGAAGAAGAAGTGGTGCTTCCATTCCTAGCTAGAGAGGTCACGATTCATGAGCTCGCTACATCCAGATACCTGTACACATGCAAAGAAGAGAGACAACATGCAACGTAATATTTCACACTTTATAACTATCGATCAATCAAAGAGGAACGAATGAAATTGCATTATATAATGGAAAAACACAATCATGGAACCAATAGCAAATTCATGTATATTAAAATATGAGAGAATTATTACAACCGGTGCTCTGACGTCCTGATCTTCCTTCTACAGGATTCCAGCAGGACGTGTCTCACAAAGCTCGTGAGGGATTTGACAAAACTCTCTCTCTCACAGGGTTCTCCTTAGCTCTGCTCTTGATTTTCACTTAGCTATAATTTTCTTCCCAAAAGTTCAGTTAGCTACCAAATGGAGAGGGCAGGCTTTTACAAAGGGAGGAAGGTAAGTTGGGATCCCTATAATCATGGGATAGATTCCTATCTCTTAGGAAGGTTCCATGAGAGGTGAAAAACCACTTCCTAATCAAGGAGATCCGAAGCAAAACATCCCAACCTCTTTTTGATGACTCATTCTAAAGTTGTTAGAATCAAAATTCCGCCTTCTATTATTAAAAAACATTCCTTAATAGGCTTTGCATGGGCACAACATAGGGAAAGAGCGCCAGCTGGCGTGCCCACTAGTGTATATTTTCCCCATTGGCGCGAGGGATGAACTGGCTACTCGCGCCAAGGGCAAAACATATATTTTTAGGGTTTTTCAGAGGAAATTTTCTTAAGGATAATTCTTGCCCTTATGCAGAAGGATGCCATCAAGGTGTTTTCAGGACATTTTACTATTCACAGGTCACAGGAATAGTCCTCCAATGTACATGACGAGGGATTGCAGGGACGGTGACAAAATGTTGTGTAACAACTGGCAACCTTCCACCTTGTACCTTTAGCATGGGAGATGTCAAGGAGGAGGAAAATGGGAAGCTTGGATTTCCAACATACACTTTTGACATGGGAGATGTCAAGGAGAAGAATAAAAATATGGAAAACACTTCATATGACACCCTATCAGTGCTTTCATTGTTGGGCACATTAGATCCCTATTGGAAATCCCAACTGCTGGTGGAATATTCAAAGGATCTTCATACTTGCATGATTATTGATGAATGGTTGCATGAAGAAATATATTCAATCCTTGATGGAGTAATCTATAATCATGGTAGGATCTTCTTGTCTAGAGCTTCCAAGCTCAAGGAGAAGTTACTATAGAGGGCTTATGAAGAGTTCAATTTCATCCACACCTATTTTATGAAGCTCAGCAATATCATTTTGAGGAGCTATTATTGGGAGGGCTTTGAAAAAGAACTATATCAACATTGTTGGAGATGCAGGGACCTTGTGGAGTTGGACAACAACATGACTCTAAGGAAGAGTTAAATCAACCCTCTCCTTCTTCCCTTGAAGAAGAGAGTAAATCTATGCACCACTCCATTGATATGAGGATGATTGTTAGTGAAGGGCATGCTCTTAGTACATGTGTTTTATATTTTTATTTCATGCATTCTTACACCATGTTTGTGCAGGCCATGACTCCAAGGATGAGTAATATATTTTGTAAGCCTCATGGCCAATATTGGGTCTCAAAAATTTCTAAATTTGGCCACTCCCTTGGGAGAACAAGGGATATTTTTCATCATGATGGGTGCTTCCCAAAGGCACCAAATATATCTCATACTTTCAGCTATGGTGAGATGGCATTGAGAAAACCATGGTTGTTTCATGTGATTTATTGTTTCCTTATTGGATGAGCTATTTGCATCTCATGATAAAATTATTGCAACAAGTCATGGATGGATGGTTTGGTGATCACTTAGCTTATGAGAGAATCTTATCCTTTTTTTGTGACACCAATGGAGGAGGAGATGAGTTGCAGTACTCACCTTATCAGTTGCTTGAGGACAAGAAGCATTGTGGCAGGGAGGACTATAATATTCGCAATTAGCCCAAGCTAATGGGAATATATAATTTTTCTTCATTTTCTTATTGCAAGAATAAATGTGTAAGGGAGGACAATAAAAACTCCTAAAATCAGTAAATAAATCAATGCCCAATGTGAAAAACGCTAAATATTGGCTACCTTAATAAAACCCCCTTATGTGTGAAAGGGATTGTAACAATTTATTAGGTCAACAAGAACAAATCCACAACGTTGTCGAGATGCAATGTACCTCCTAGATGCACAACGCAAATCTAGTTGGAGGCTACACATGTGAAAGGAGCTAAACCTTTGAGATGGTTTAGGGTTTTTCAAGGCTTTCATCCTATAAATTAAAGAGGAAAGTAGCATGAGAGGGGTTGTTGAAGATATTATTTCTAAAGGATTTGTCTACTTAGACACTTCTCATTCTCTAGCTGTTTAGCTGAGAATAGTGTTGTTTAGCACTTGGGTGTTCCTGATCGAGAATCCCACCTCTTCCATTGAGTTGCTCTTGGATGAGTGTTGCATTTCTTGAACACTGTCATGAATTTTTCCAAGCTCTTCTTCCAACTACAACACAGATCCTGTTGAGGGTTTGGTTGTCTTTGTAAGCTGTAACAAGTGCAGGCTAAATCTATTCAGATTAATCCATTCTAGTGCCTCTTTTCAATGGGAAAGCCTTCTATCCCCCTAGAAAGAGAGTACTGGATGAGGAGAGCTCATTTTCAGATCTTGGCTTGAGGCCACATCATGCTCTAGAGCCTATAGCGTAGTCCATCTTCTAGAACTGCGTTATTTGTAATTTGACAGTTGCAGAGTCTTTTGGCACTTTAAGGAGGAGAGATCTCTAGTGTTGGGAATCTGCCCTTCACTGTGGTGAACTATGGATTACAGATCTAATCCATGTTCCATTCAGATCTGATCTAAATACTGATGTATTTGCTTCAGAAATTCTAAATCATTATACAAATCAGTTGCATTAGATCTCAGATCTACTCCATGTACATCATTTTCTGCTGAAAACCCTAAGGGGCTTTTGAAGAGGAGACTCTATAGTGTACAGATCTATATTTTTGTACACATATCTGCTCTAGATCTAAAGTGTAACTTACAGTTCTTTCCAGTTATTAAAATAATGCTGTCAAGCTTGTACAGTCATATCATATTGTTGCAGCCTCTTATTTTGAGCATTTCTTCATGTAAAGTTTCCTACTTTCTGTTCTATGATGTATGGGCTTCAATATAATCTTGATATGCTGATGTAAATGACATTATTGAGCCTACATATTGGCCTCTTGCATATATTTGGCTGAACTGTGTTATTTTCTAAACATTTTTTCCACATAGTGTTGCAGTCCCTTCTTTGGGCAATTTTCCAGCTATACTAGGTGTAGATCTATTTAACCCACCTAGGAAGATTTGTTTCTGATATCCTCTTGGATTTAGGTCTTAGATTTTCAGATCTAAGGGATTCAAGGGCTGATTTCACATTCTATATCAACCATTTCTGAAAAATTCATTTTTCATACATGCCTAGCTATCAGTTCCCATTTTGGGATATTACATAAAAACTTGAACAAATGAAAAAATATAGAACATACCTACGGGACCCAAAAAATGCAGGATGTCATGGAAGTTACCTCAGCATAATATCACTAATCCCCGATACACAGGCTGACCGCAACGACAAGAAAGGCTTTGCAATCACCTTTGATCTTCCAAAACTTAGCAAGTAAAAATGAAGAGGATTAGGGCCATAATCCCATATTTATTGCCCTTTTCCAGAACTTCGGAGGTCAATAACAGGAGATCAGAAGGTTAATTCCACAAACCATAAGTTGCACCATCATCAGTATGCCTTGACGAACAAAAGCGATGCCCGACATTCACTTTCCATAATTTTTTTTTTAAGCACCAGTAGGTATGCACCCTCCCATCTTCCTTTCCAAAATTCATGTTTTTCAATAATATTGGATGAAAATAAGATTCTTTCACTTTAGGTATGATTTTTTGCAGGAAGAACCCACAAACCATTCACAACACCATTCACTGAAAGTTCTGGAGCAGGCATCATTCTACCCTCAGCATGATAGAGTCCCAAAGAGCTTTGCATATCCTGACATCATTTCTCCATTAGAAATAAACCATAGGGTCCTCATACTCGACCATGTTTATCATCACCTCACCCTGCATATGATAAACGCCCGTGTTGGTTGGTAGAGCCTCCCCCCCATGGCGATCGTCATCCAAAGTAGACCATACATCACCCCACAAGTGACGCCATGGCCATACTATTTTAGTCTGGGAAGCACCTCATGCCCATCCATATATCATGCATAAGGTCAATTTCACCATTCAAACTCAACCCCCTTCCCAGATGATCAGGTTGTACAAGCAGATTGAAAGCGCACCTCTGTGCACTGCATTTGGCCCGCCATACCTCCATCAACATAATCCCATCTGCGACATCTTCTGCTTCATCAACCCCGCACATGAGACCAACCAATGGGACCCCTACCCCCAGCAAAACACCATCCTCACACCTTCAATGAGCAACCCTCTTTCATGTTTTTCGGTACTCGTCTCTGTGTTTTGTACAAACCAAACCCCATTATTTTATTCCTTTGGTAAGTGTACAAAGACCGCAAATGATGCCCTTCACCACTTCACCCTCATATTTCATCTTTACCCCCATGACAGCATTCCCCCATTTCCCTTGGTCGAATTATTTTACCCCCATGCACACACCATCATGACATTCATAGCCAATTCACACCCGCCCTGGAAGTCCTACCGACTCTAGGGATTTTCCTCCAGAAATAAGTATGACTGCCGCCCAACTGCTAAAGTATACTTTGACCTCGGGCCATTGAATCCCCATCATCCGTTTTCAGTCACCTCTCACCAACATGCTTATGTTAAACCCATCATATCTCGATCCCCAACCCCTCAGGTTGGTGACTCATGGTTCGGTGAAGGCTTCCTTTTTGTTGACCTCAACACCTCTTTTCCACAAAGGAAGCAGTACCTTGGATAATCCCTCCCCATGAAAAGGGGTATTCTCAGGTGGCACTGTGGAAGACATCATTTTTCACAGATGTCATCGATCCTCCTCAAATTCAACCACAACAAAAGCTTTCATGTCACGATGGTATCGTACCTTACAACCATTGCACTTTTATCAGATTTGTCATAGACCCGTGCCTCCATAAGCATATCTGACAAACAATGCTTACACGGGAAGGTCCCACCCAATACATATGTGTATATTGTGCAACGATATGCCATACCAAGACTATGCATATGGGTACCACATTCCACCTATCGTCAAAGAAAAAAATTCCCTGAGGGTGTTAGCAGGCATCGTCAACAAAATCTAGCATCACTACCACAGTAGTGGCACAGATAGAACATGTATCTGTCAATTTTGTTTAACTAGCCATAGCATCATGAGCATGGGTGTTACACAATATTTTTTCACCATCCTTGCAATCCCCCACATATTGGAGGGTCATTATCGTGACTTGTGAGCAATGTCATACTTTGCAAACATCTTCTTTGCATCCTTCTGCATAAGGACATCATTTCTCTTGTTGGAAATTTCCTCAAAAAGCACACAAAACCTATGTTTTGTTCTTGGCATGTGTTGTGGACAATTTTTTCACCCCTAGGGACAGCCTAGAGTTGCCATATACCAGTGCCTAGGACATCTTAATATAGCAAGGAGCTCATCATATAGTTCGGGTTGTCAATCCAAAATCTCTCTTACTATCTCTTGTTTGAACAAGGAAATTAGTTTAAATGGGACCAATCTCTCTCAGAAGCTGATACAAAGATAAGAATAGTGTAGGAACATCATGAAAAACTCCAATACAAAGGCATCAGACAGTTAAGAGACAACTTACTGTAAAGAGGGCCAGTTCAAATAATATGCCACAGAAATCAAATATCATAAAGTGGATGCAGTGAAGAAACATGAAGAAGATATTAGTTAACATGAGACTGATACCCAGATACACAACAGAATCACATATGGGCTTATCCAACTAAGAATCCATACATGAAAATGGTGTTTTAAAAGGACCCTCCTCAAGTAACTAATATAGCAGAAAATATGGATAAGATGAACATGGAACAATATATCATGACTAGGCCTATTTAAAGCGCTTGACTAACCCCAGTATGGGCATCAACTAGGATGAATCCTTACTCAATATTAGTGAGCCACTCGCATTCTAGAGCATGATACAAGAAGATAAATAGCATGAAATGAGATATTGTATTAACACATATGAGAAAATTACATACTGTGAGATACCAAAGACCAGAATCCTCATTACAGTTATAACTCCTCCTCACTAAGACCCTACGGGCTCTGAACCTTCATACAGAAGTGTTACAAAATGTACACAAAAGCCTTTTCACTGCACAGTTCACTGATAGAAATCTGGAACCCCTCTAATGTCTTATCTTTGGGTTTTTATAGAAGAGATAGAGAATTCTAGAGAAGGAGGTAGATGGAGCACATTTAATGACTTGATTTGAACAAAATGGTGGAAAACATTCACGCCCACACTGTGAATGACTAAATATAAATGACTGTACTTTACAATTTACATCCAGAAATAAATGCTGAGGATGAAAATCTTCTCATGAACAAGACACAAATAATAAAATATACAATGTTCGGCCCTTTACTGAAAGAGGGAAACTTACTGCCATAAAAACCTGGGATAGCTTATGATTATGCACTGTACTCTCGGATCTCTAATTTTGAATTTAAACTTTAGATCTTTAATTCAGGGTTCTGTGTCTCTTAATCTTTCGCTGATATTCCATGCTGCCCCATTAATACTCTCGCCTGCTCAAATCTGTCCCTTGATTTTATCTAGAGGGTTCTGTTGATTCATATCCTCACTTTATTTAAGGATGGTCATGTCATACAACTATCCTCGGCTTCACTCCTTAATTCCTTCCTCGAAAACTGTCGAGGGTGGTGTTCTTGACTTCTGCGAACAAAGCAGCAAATCATGGTGAATCTTCTTCCGCGGAAAACCTGTAGAAACACAAACCAGTTAAGGAAAACCAGATAGGGATGGAGATGAGGATGGTGGTGACGTCGAATTCATGGCCATATGTCAAGAACATGTAGGGTGGCGGAGGGAATATGGTGGAGACTTTAGTAAACAGACGGGGTGTAGCTTTTCCACGTAAAATAGTTTGAATGTGACGACTAAATAAAATGATGAAAATGAATGAAAAACGCACATATACGGTGGGGGAAGAATACTATGAACACGCGAGATCGACACATGGGTGTACGAAGGATAGTTGGAAGGATGACGTGGCTATGGAGTCAACCGGTGGAGTGGAATGCATTCTGGGCCGTTAGATCATGAAACTGGATCAACGACTCAGAGGCGCGAGAGTGATACGACAGTGGGCCACGGGACACAACAGACATGGGATAACGCACGAGCAGCTTCGGAGGATATCTGCCATTGGATGGACGTCGACAGATCCAACGGTGCGGGTGAATTCCGCTGCCCGGCCATTGACCAAATTTTAACGTGCGAAATGGTGGTTTTGAACGCCGTACTTAGGGACACACATCACGCAATTTTTGGAATCACTGGCATTTGGTTGAAAACCGTCGGCTCGGTGGAGGTGGTGCGGAATTAACCGCTGGTTTTGGCAATGCATACGGGTGCGAGGACCACCACATAAAACAACCGCCACTCTATTGATTGGATTTGGATCTGACGGCCACGGTTTGGCCCGGAAACGCGAAGTGATGAACTCCCACCTGCCTGGCACACGGTCTTGTGCTCGGGTCATGTGTGAATTAAAACAGAAGGGGCCAAGGCTTCAGGAGACCAGGCCTGACATATTTCCAAGAATGGGTTTCAACCATTGCACAGTGTATTTTATGAGCGGAAAAGGTAACCATAGACAAAATATGGAGGTCTGTGGCTGTGAAAGATGTTTTAAACAGATCCAAAGGGACTTGGTGGCCAAAATTTAAATAGGGGGCTGATATGCACAACATCGGCTTCATCTGGGGACGGCATGTTCATCCTTGGATATGTCGAGAACACGCAGACCACTGAACATTTCTGTATGTACATTATGTCTTTCCATTCCTTTGCGTTTCTTTTGATAATCTGCCATCGCCCTTTCTTTATTAAAATAAAAGCTAAAACAATCTTATATACAATATAATACAACGGACATTCCCAGCCTGGATCAGAATTGGAAGTAAGGCTTGAGGAATTGGCCATTCACATGGGTGTCCAGCAAATCACCCTGTAGGTTTTCTAACATGAAAGTATTGTTTCCTCCTTGATTCACAATTTTGAATGAGCCAAACCACAACGGATCAAATCTAGCATGCTTGCCTTTCTCTGCTCTTCGAACGTCCCATCTGAGAACCAGGTCTCCAATTTGAAATTTCCTATCTTTTGCATGCTGATCAAATACATTCTTCATTTTCTCCTGATATTCTATCAATCTCTGATTCACCTGGTTTCGTGTTTCCTCCAATTCTACCAGTTGATTAATCCTTCTGACCATGTCATCTGGTTCTTCCTGGCTTTCCTGCATAAAACGTGCTACTGGCAATGCCAATTGCACAGGAAACACAGCTGCTCGCCCATACACCAACTCATAGGGAGATTTCCCTGTTTCTCTCTTGCTGGTTATCTTATTTGCCCATAGAGCAAATTTTAATTGGGAGTCCCAATTCTTCTGATTCTCATTTATCGTTTTCTTCAGGGCCCTCACTAGGGTTTTATTATAAGACTCTGCTAAGCCATTTCCCTATGGATAGTAAGCTGTGGAGTGAGTCAATATGATGTTATATTGTTGGCAGAAATTTACAAACTTGGCAGACTTGAAGGCCTGTGCATTATCAGTTACAATTCTAGTAGGACAGCCAAACCTGGATATGATATTTTCCTCCATAAACTTGATTATTACAATATCTGTAGCATTTCTTGTAGGTATGGCTTCCACCCATTTTGTGAAATAATCTGTGGCTGTTAGTATCCATTTATATTGGCCACTTGATGGGGGATGTATTTCTCCTATGAAATCTAATCCCCATTTTTGAAAAGGTTCATTGACATGGATAGGAATCAAGGGCAAAGCTGCTAGTTTCTACCTTTCTGCAAATCTTTGACACTTGTCACATGCTCTGACCCAAACAAAAGCATCTGTAAATAATTTTGGCCAGTAGAAACCAGCCTTCAGGATGTTATGATTTGTAGCCCTCCAGCTGTAATTTCCTCCACATATTCCCTCGTGAAATTCTGTCATTATATTTTCCACTTCATTTTCTATGAGGCATAATAGTAATATACCTGAAGGGTCTCTCCAATATAGCTGTCCATTAGCAATTATGTATTTCTGGGATTTCATTCTTACAGCTCTGTATTTTATCTTATCACAACTTGGAGGACAACTAAGTGTTAAAAGATATTCAACTATTTCTTTATACCAAGGACTAGTGAGGTATTTCATGTGTACCTTTTGAGTGGCCATCTCTAGTCCTTGTTGTTCTTCTCCTTTCTCAGATTATTCATTTGCTATCATGAATAAATTGATGCCCAAGGCTTGATGATTTGATTCAGATAACATTTTAGCAAGTCCATGTCCTTTAATCAACTTAGTAGGCCTTATGTCCAAATCATACTCCTGTATTTTTGCAATCCATCTTCCTCTTTTACCTTTGCTATCCCCCTGAACAAGAATGTCTTTGACAGCTGCTATGGGAACATATGCAGTAATGTGAGATTGCAAAACATAGGTTCTAAAATCTTTAAGGGACTTTACCAGGGCATATGCCTACTTCTCCAATATATTATATTTTAATTCAGCATCATGTAGGACTTGACTGAAGAAAGCTATAGGCTGCCCATATCCATCTTCATTTCTCTACAATAAGACCCCTGCTACTGTATGGGGTGAAGCAAATGAAAATATCATAAATGGCTTTGCATAATCTAGCCCAGCTAGCACAAGAGCTTCAGCAAATGCCTGTTTTATCCTGGTGAATGCATATCTAGATTCCTGGGACCATTTTACTTCATTATTCTTTTTCAACATATCAGTTATATGCCTAACTATCTCAGCATAGTTAGGAATAAACCTTCTCAGAAAATTGATTCGACCTAAAAACACCTGCACTTCCTTCTTATTCCTGGGTAAAGGAATATTGTTTATTACTTCAACTCTCTTAGGGTCTATTTTCACACCATCTTTAGTTACAATGTGCCCTAAGATTTTTCCCTCATCTAATGCAAATAAATATTTTTGAGGATTGAGGGATAGGCCATACCTTCTGCATTTTTCAAAATTTCTTCGTAAGTGCTCAATATGCTCATCATCATTCTGGGAAAATACCGTAATGTCATCAAGATAAACTACCAGAAACTTGTCCTGATCTCCAACAAAGGCTACGTCCATTGCCCTCTAAAAATTAGCTCCTGCATTAATTAATCCAAATGGCATCCTGGCATACATAAATGTTCCCCATGGTGTAGTGAATGTGGTTTTCTTCTGATCCTCTGGGAAAACAACCACCTGATTATAACTAGAAAAGCCATCCATCATCGACATTCTGGAAGCTCCGACCACTTTCTGCAGGATGTGGTCCATCTTAGGCAGTGGATAATTATCCTTTAAATATGCTCTATTTAAATTCCTGAAATCCACACACAGCCTTATTTCTCCATTTTTCTTTCGAACAGGAACAAGGTTTGCTACCCATTCTGAGTATCTCAATGGCACAATTATTTTGGCCTTCAGTAGCTTCTTGATTTCTTTTTCAATAGAGGGAAGTAGCAGAGGATTTATCTGTTTGAGCTTCTGCTTATAAGGCTTTGCATCTTCCCTCAAAGGAATTTTATGCTGCATTATATTAACATCAAAAGTTTTTAGGTCCTAATAGGACCAAGAAAATACATCTTTATAAGATTGAAACAACTTCAAATATTCTTCTTTATATTCTTCTGGGACCCTTTTAGATAGTTTCACAATTTTGGGATCAGCATAAGTACCCAGATTTAAATCTTCCACTTGATTTTCTTCTACCACTTTGTTTGGCTACAATGGAATATCATCTTTGTTAAATAATCTTTCTAGAGGCACCAGACCTCTAGGTATAACATTTCCTTTCAGTTGCAGCACTCTATTACCTGCTATCTTCTCTTCCCATCTGTTTTCTACCACATTTTCAGCTTCTTCTTCCTCATAATCATCAATCTCCATATTAGAGATTTCTCCCACTGTCTCCATGAATCTCTTCATCTATTCATCATCTTCAAATACCTGCCAGTGCTTAATATTATCTGGGATAGATGGTCTGTAACGTACCTCCACTTCATACCTTAAAAGTGGATTCTGAGGAGGACGGAATGTACTGGCAGCTACAGCAAGAGAATCTGCTATTCTGTTTTGCTCCCAGGGCATGAACTATATGTTAAATGCTGAGAAGAAATTCTCCACCATGTCCCATACTTCGTTTCTGTAAGCTCTCAGCCGAGGATGCTTAGTTTGACATTGATTTTTGATCTGCCTTACCACCAGCTCAGAGTCTCCCATGGCTTTTAGACTTTGGATGCCCATGTTTCTAGCTGTCTGCAGTCCCAATAAAAGTGCTTCATATTCAGCTACATTATTGGTAGCCTCATACTCCAATTTAAAGGATAGTGACACCCATTTTCCTGTAGGAGAGATCAATAACACCCCAGCTCCATTGCCTTCTCTTGAATTTGCTCCATCAAAATGCAAGGTCCAAATCTCTGATTTCTGATCTTCTTTAGGCTGCTCAGCTCGGATCTGACCAAAAAGGGGCTCATGGGCATAATTTATATTTTCTTCTAACATCAAGCATGAGAAATCCCCCTCTTTGTCATACACTGGGGAATTCTCTGAGAAGTCAGCTTTAGTTACCATTTTAACAAATCTAGTCTCCCTGTATAACCTCCTCTCCTGGCCTCCAAAGACTCGGACTGTAGCATATGTTAAATCTAACTTTATTGACCCAGCAATTTTTGTACCCCAGGACCTTGACAGCAGCATGCCAAAGCGGGCTGGGATATCAGCAACCACAATGTCCATGACCACACTCTTTGCTGGAATTTCGGCCAAATTGACCACTAAATCTTTAATCATTCCCAAGCATTTAACTCTTTTGGAATCAAATGAATATAGGTCTTTGTATGGTCTTGTAATTTGCAGTCCTAGTTGTTCCATGACAGACAGAGGCATAAGATTATGGGAAGCCCCAGAATCTAACATACAATTGTGTAACAGCAGGTCATGAATAACTAGAGACACATAAAAAGGAGGAGTAGAAGGGTCTATCTCCTCAACATGTGGGCCAAAGACTACCATGGGTCTTTCTTCTTGAAGGTTTAAAATATCAGGCGCGATTGGTATTTCAGGAGGAAGCATGAAGGAAGTAACTTGAGACTGATATATAGGTTGTTTTAATAGTTCGGTCAGGGGGACTGGAATCTTAATTTTCTCAAGTTCTTTTTGTAGATTGAAAGCAGTTGGGGGCTTTTCTATCACTACTTCTTCATCTTTATTTGTTTCTTCACATTCATCTTCATGGACACCGACTCAAACATTAGGAGGGCCGATCATTTTCATGGAAGAAGGAAATCAATTGTCAGCAATGCATGTATACTTTGAGGACTTCACTCTTTCATGACTTCTTCGTCGGGTTCCTTCTCGAGCAGCGTTCTTTGATACCTTCCTTGATCTTGAGTTCGGGTCCTCTTCCTTGAAGATCTGAGATCATATTTTACATTGAATTGTGCTTGCATGAAATCAGCAAATTGCTTACAATAATGATTAGTCTCTGCTTCTTCTTCTTCCTCTTGGAATGGGCATTCTATATCATCATTATTTGAAAAAGAAAGATTTGAATATTCTAATCCATAAGCAGCATCTTCAGTGGAGTCATCTGCTGGACCTTCCAAGCACAATGGATGTGGTACCTGGTCTTGTTTCTCCTTTGTGTCTCTGGGCAATATCTGCAATGGGGGTCTCTTATACTGGGGATTGTATCCTCTGTTTGGAGTATTATAGAAATTCTTGGGAGCTACATTTTTAGCTTCCAACTCAAGCTTGATCATCTTCTTTATCATTTTGCTTATTTCATCCATTTTATCTAAATCCTTCTCTCGACTAGAGGAGGAAGCCTCTTCTTTACCTCTCTTCCTAGTATCTTGTTCAATTTTTCCCTTAAATTTCCCAGTGGAGGCAAAGTTTGCTTCCAGCTCCAGAGCATCTGACTGAGCATCATCTAACGTAGCAGGTTTTCTTTCTCTCAATGAGAATCCAAAGTAAAAATCAAAGGCTGCTATAAAAATTATCTTGGCAGATGCTTCATGGGGCTTCATTTCAGGAGGCAGGCTCAAATATAAATTTTTGAATCTTTTAATAAACTCTGATACTCCTTCATTATGCTTCTTATTCAAAGTATTAAATTCAGTAAGACACTGACCATAATATTTCTTTTCTCCCCACTTCTTGAGGAAAGTATTCTCCATCTCGTCCCAGGTGGTCACTGAACGGTTTCCCAAGGTCTTAAACCATTTTCTGGCTTCACCATCCAAAGATTGCACAAATAATCTTAATACCATGTCTAAATGTTCAACATTAAGGTTCTCTACAAAGGAGCAGAAAGTCTCAATATGTCTCTGAGCATCAATTTCATTTTCACCATTGAATCTAGGCAAAATCTTCAAATAATCTTGTGGCATATCATTCAGCACTTTAAGGAGAGTTTGAGAATATTTTCAATAGAAAAGCTAGCATAACAGTCACTGAAAGAATGGCAGGGCCACAGCCTCGAGATATTTAAGAAGAAAACAGACAGGGAGGAAGGGGGTATGAATAAATAGGAATATATTGGTAGGGAAGCTCGAGGCGCAGCTGGAATAATTCACTAAGCACATAATAAAATTACTTCTATAAATTCTTTAATTTCTCACCGCGGTGAGAGGGATAGTTTGATCCTTCAATCCAAGCACTTCCCCTACGTGGAGTTTCTGAGTAAAATTCGGGATTTTCTGTTCTGATTTCTGGAGAAGAAGAGGGCGGATAATCTTCAACGGAATATTCAGGGTTTTCAGCACGAACTGATTTCCTCTCCTTCCAACTCTTTGAATGATCTTTCGGTCGACACAGCTCCACCAGGATATCCCACCCAGCATATTGACAGAGAGCCAGAATGGCCTGGAATAAATTTATGAAATAAAGAAATGCTGGAGTCGCAAGGGCAGAGATATGCAACTCTTCAGACCTCCTCGCCTTCACCCTACTGAGAGTCTGCAAATCATAGTTCAGGAACCCATATTCAAATTCGATCCCGCAACTACTGCAAAGACGTCGTGGACAATTTTTCACCCCTAGTGACAACCCAGAGTTGCCATAGACCAGTGCCTAGGACATCTTAATATAGCAAGGAGCTCATAATATAGCTTGGGTTGTCAATCCAAAAGCTCTCTTACTATCTCTTGTTGAACAAGGAAATTAGTTTAGATGGGACCAATCTCTCTCAGAAGCTGATACAAAGATAATAATAGTGTAGGAACATCGTGTAAAATTCCAATACAAAGGCATCAGACAGTTAAGAGACATCTTACTGTAAAGAGGGCCAGTTCAAATAATATGCCACAGAAATCAAATATCAGAAAGTGGATGCAGTGAAGAAACATGAAGAAGATATTAGCTAACATGAGACTGATACCTAGATACACAACAGAATCACATATGGGCTTATCCAACTAAGAATCCATACGTAGGTATATGATCATGGAGGCCCTTGAATCTAACATACAGTTGTGTAACAGCAGGTCATGAATAAATAGAGACACATAAAAAGGAGGAGTAGAAGGGTCTATTTCCTCGACATGTGGGCCAAAGACTACCATGGGTCTTTCTTCTTGAAGGTTTAAACTATCAGGCACAATTGGTATTTCAGAAGGAAGCATGAAGGAAGTAACTTGAGACTGATATACAGGCTGTTTTAATAGTTCGGTCAGGGGGACTGGAATCTTAATTTTCTCAAGTTGATTTTTCAAATTGAAAGCAGTTGGGGGCTTTTCTATCACTACTTCTTTTGACTCTTTATTTTCAGCTGAAGATTTAATTTCTTTTGACACTGACTCAGCATTAGGAGGGCTGACTATTTTTGAAGAAGAAGGAATCTGATCATTAGGCTACAAGGGAGCATTTAGAGGACTCTTACCTTTTTTTATGTCTCTTTATGTTGCTGGTTCCTTCTGAGCAGGTGCTTCTTTCCGAGGTGGCTCCTCTCCTTGATCTTGAGTTTGGTTCCTCTTCCTTGAAGACCTGAGATTGTACTTTACATTGAATTGTGCTTGCATGAAATCAGCAAATTTCTTACAATAATGATCAATCTCTGCTTCTTCTTCTTCTTCTTGCAATGGGCATTCGATTTCATCATTATTTGAAAAGGCAAGATTTGAATCTTCTAATTGATCATCAACATCTTCAGTGGAGTCTTCCGCTGGGCCTTCCAAGTACAATGGATGTGGTACTTGGTCTTGTTGCTCCTTTGCTTCTCTCGGAAATATCTGCAATGGTGGTCTTTTATATTGGGGATTGTATCCTCTGTTTGGAGCATTATAGAAATTCTTGGGAGCTGCATTTTTAGCCTCCAACTCAAGCTTGACTATCTTATTTATCATTTTGCTTATTTCATCCATTTTGTCTCAATCCTTATCTTGATTAGAGGTGGAAACCTCTTCCTTACCTCTCCTCCTAGTATCTTGTTCAACTTTTCCCTTTAATTTCCCGGTGGAGGAAAAGTTTGCTTCCAACTCCAGAGCATCTGTCTGAGCATCATCTAAAGTGGCAGGTTTTCTTTCTCTCAATGAGAATCCAAAGTCAAAATCAAAGGCTACTATAAAAACTATCTTGGCAGCGGTTTCATGGGGCTTCATTTCAGGAGGCAGGCTCAAATATAAATTTTTGAATCTTTTAATAAACTCTGATACTCCTTCATTATGCTTCTTCTTCAAAGTATTAAATTTAGTAATACACTGACCATAATGTTTCTTTTCTCCCCACTTCTTGAGGAAAGTATTCTCCATCTCGTCCCAGGTGGTCACTGAACGGTTTCCCAAGGTCTTAAACCATTTTTTGGTTTCACCTTCCAAAGATTGAACAAATAATCTTAATACCACATCCAGATGTTCAACATTTAAATTTTCTACAAAGGAGCAGAAAGTCTCAAGATGTTTCTGAGCATCAATTTCATTTTCACCATTAAATCTTGGCAGAATTTTCAAATAATCCTGTGGCATATCATTTAGCACTTGGGGTAAGGCCAGTGGAGAATATTTTGTCAATAGAAAAGCTGGTACATTAGCCATTGGAGGAGGTGGGGGTGGTGCAGCAGTCTGAGATACAGATGAAGGAAGGGGAGTAGGAGGAAGTGGGGTATGAATAACAATGGGAATATATTGTATGGAAGCCTAATGCGTAGCTGGGAATAATTCACGGCTAACAGCAGCTACTTCTGTAAATTCTTTAATTTCCTCAGCCTCAGGAGTAGGATGGAGATCCTCTTCAATCTAGGAACTTCCTCTACGTGGAGTTTCTAAGTAAAAATCGAGATTTTCTGTTATGATTTCTTGAGAAGAAGAGGGTGGATAATCTTCAACGGAATATTCAAGGTTTTCAGCACGAATGGATTTCCTCTCCTTCCAAACTCTTTTGTGAATGATCTTCTCTGGGTCAGACACATAAGGTGTCTTTTACTAAGATGTATCTGACCTGAAATGTGGCTTACGGGGAGCCAGGAATACCAATAAATTTATGAAATAAAGAAGAGTGGAGTCGCCAAGGTGAGAGATATGCAACTCTTCAACTCTCTGTGCTCACCTAATTAGAGAGTGAATACAGTTTGTCGAGGCCCATGGAAACTGATATTCTCAAATTCGATCCCCAGCAACGGCGCCAAAAAGACGTTGTGGACAATTTTGTCACCCCTAGGGACAGCCTAGAGTTTCCATAGACCACTGCCTAGGACATCTTAATATAGCAAGGAGCTCATCATATAGTTCGGGTTGTCAATCCAACATCTCTCTTACTGTCTCTTGTTTCAACAAGGAAATTAGTTTAAATGGGACCAATCTCTCTTAGAATCTGATACAAAGATAAGAATAGTGTAGGAACATCATGCAAAACTCCAATACAAAGGCATCAGACAGTTAAGAGACAACTTACTGTAAAGAGGGCCAGTTCAAATAATATGCCACAGAAATCAAATATCAGAAAGTGGATGCAGTGAAGAAACAGGAAGAAGATATTAGTTAACATGAGACTAATACCTAGATACACAACAAAATCACATATGGGCTTATCCAACTAAGAATCCATACATGACAAAGGCATAAGATTATGGGAAGCCCCAGAATCTAACATACAATTGTGTAACAGCAGGTCATGAATAACTAGAGACACATAAAAAGGAGGAGTAGAAGGGTCTATCTCCTCAACATGTGGGCCAAAGACTACCATGGGTCTTTCTTCTTGAAGGTTTAAACTATCAGGCGTGATTGGTATTTCAGGAGGAAGCATGAAGGAAGTAACTTGAGACTAATATACAGGCTGTTTTAATAGTTCGGTCAGGAGGACTGGAATATTAATTTTCTCAAGTTATTTTTGCAAATTGAAAGCAGTTGGGGGCTTTTCTATCACTACTTCTTTTGACTCTTTATTTTCAGCTGAAGATTTAATTTCTTTTGACACTGACTCAGCATTAGGAGGGCTGACTATTTTTGAAGAAGAAGGAATCTGATCATTAGGCTGCAAGGGAGCATTTAGAGGACTCTTACCTTTTTCTATGTCTCTTTCTGTTGCTGGTTCCTTCCGAGCAGGTGCTTCTTTCTGAGGTGGCTCCTCTCCTTGATCTTGAGTTTGGGTCCTCTTCCTTGAAGACCTGAGATTGTACTTTACATTGAATTGTGCTTGCATGAAATCAGCAAATTTCTTACAATAATGATCAATCTCTGCTTCTTCTTCTTCTTCTTGCAATGGGCATTCTATTTCATCATTATTTGAAAAGGCAAGATTTGAATCTTCTAATTGATAAGCAACATCTTCAGTGGAGTCTTCTGCTGGGCCTTCCAAGTACAATGGATGTGGTACTTGGTCTTGTTGCTCCTTTGCTTCTCTCGTAAATATCTGCAATGGTGGTCTTTTATATTGGGGATTGTATCCTCTGTTTGGAGCATTATAGAAATTCTTGGGAGCTGCATTTTTAGCCTCCAACTCAAGCTTGACCATCTTCTTTATCATTTTTCTTATTTCATCCATTTTGTCTGAATCCTTATCTTGATTAGAGGTGGAAACCTCTTCCTTACCTCTCCTCCTAGTATCTTGTTCAACTTTTCCCTTTAATTTCCCAGTGGAGGCAAAGTTTGCTTCCAACTCCAGAGCATCTGTCTGAGCATCATCTAAAGTGGCAGGTTCTATTTCTCTCAATGAGAATCTAAAGTCAAAATCAAAGGCTGCTATAAAAACTATCTTGGCAGTGGTTTCATGGGGCTTCATTTCAGGAGGCATGCTCAAATATAACTTGTTGAATCTTTTAATAAACTCTGATACTCCTTCATTATGCTTCTTCTTCAAAGTATTAAATTCAGTAAGACACTGACCATAATCTTTTTTTTCTCCCCACTTCCTGAGGAAAGTATTCTCCATCTCGTCCCAGGTGGTCACTGAACGGTTTCCCAAGGTCTTAAACCATTTTCTAGCTTCACCTTCCAAAGATTGAACAAATAATCTTAATACCACATCCATATGTTCAACATTTAAATTTTCTCCAAAGGAGCAGAAAGTCTCAAGATGTTTCTGAGCATCAATTTCATTTTCACCATTAAATCTTGGCAGAATTTTCAAATAATCCTGTGGCATATCATTTAGCACTTGGGGTAAGGCCAGTGGAGAATATTTTTCAATAGAAAAGCTGGTACATTAGCCATTGGAGGAGGTGGGGGTGGTGCAGCAGTCTGAGATACAGATGAAGGAAGGGGAGTAGGAGGAAGTTGGGTATGAATAACAATGGGAATATATTGTATGGAAGCCTGAGGCGTAGCTAGGAATAATTCACGGTTAACAGCAACTACTTCTGTAAATTCTTTAATTTCCTCAGCCTCGGGAGTAGGATGGAGATCCTCTTCAATCCAGGCAGTTCCTCTACGTGGAGTTTCTGAGTAAAACTCGATATTTTATGTTATGATTTCTTGAGAAGAAGAGGGCGGATAATCTTCAACGGAATATTCAAGGTTTTCGGCACGAACAGATTTCCTCTCCTTCCAAACTCTTTTGTGAATGATCTTCTCTGGGTCAGACACGTAAGGTGTCTTTGACTGAGATGTATCTGACCTCAAATGTGGCTTACAAGGAGCCAGGACTACCAATAAATTTATGAAATAAAGAATAGTGGAGTCGCCAAGGTGAGAGATATGCAACTTTTCAACTCTCCGTGCTCACCTGATTAGAGAGTGAATATAGTTTGTCGAGGCCCAGGGAAAATGATATTCTCAAATTCAATCCATAGCAACGACGCCAGAAAGATGTTGTGGACAATTTTTTCAGCCCTAGGGATAGCCTAGAGTTTCCATAGACCAGTGCCTAGGACATATTAATATAGCAAGGAGCTCATCATATAGTTCGGGTTGTCAATCCAAAAGCTCTCTTACTGTCTCTTGTTTCAACAAGGAAATTAGTTTAAATGGGACCAATCTCTCTCAGAAGCTGATACAAAGATAAGAATAGTGTAGGAACATCATGCAAAACTCCAATACAAAGGCATCAGACAGTTAAGAGACAAATTACTGTAAAGAGGGCCAGTTCAAATAATATGCCACAAAAATC